>OX101753.1:90439737-90870331 GCA_944452675.1 Tachina lurida | reverse complement strand
TGATAATAATAATAATAATGATAATAATAATAATAATGATAATAATAATGATAATAATAATGATAATAATAATGATAATAATAATGATAATAATAATGATAATAATAATGATAATAATAATGATAATAATAATGATAATAATAATGATAATAATAATGATAATAATAATGATAATAATAATGATAATAATAATGATAATAATAATGATAATAATAATGATAATAATAATGATAATAATAATGATAATAATAATGATAATAATAATGATAATAATAATGATAATAATAATGATAATAATAATGATAATAATAATGATAATAATAATGATAATAATAATGATAATAATAATGATAATAATAATGATAATAATAATGATAATAATAATGATAATAATAATGATAATAATAATGATAATAATAATGATAATAATAATGATAATAATAATGATAATAATAATGATAATAATAATGATAATAATAATGATAATAATAATGATAATAATAATGATAATAATAATGATAATAATAATGATAATAATAATGATAATAATAATGATAATAATAATGATAATAATAATGATAATAATAATGATAATAATAATGATAATAATAATGATAATAATAATGATAATAATAATGATAATAATAATGATAATAATAATGATAATAATAATAATAATAATGATAATAATAATAATGATAATGATAATGATAATAATAATGATAATGATAATAATAATAATAATAATAATAATAATGATAATAATAATAATAATGATAATAATAATAATAATAATGATAATAATAATAATGATAATAATAATAATGATAATAATAATAATAATAATGATAATAATAATAATAATAATGATAATAATAATAATAATAATGATAATAATAATAATAATAATGATAATAATAATAATAATAATAATGATAATAATAATGATAATAAGAATGATAATAATAATGATAATAATAATGATAATAATAATGATAATAATAATGATAATAATAATGATAATAATAATGATAATAATAATGATAATAATAATGATAATAATAATGATAATAATAATGATAATAATAATGATAATAATAATGATAATAATAATGATAATAATAATGATAATAATAATGATAATAATAATGATAATAATAATGATAATAATAATGATAATAATAATGATAATAATAATGATAATAATAATGATAATAATAATGATAATAATAATGATAATAATAATGATAATAATAATGATAATAATAATGATAATAATAATGATAATAATAATGATAATAATAATGATAATAATAATGATAATAATAATGATAATAATAATGATAATAATAATGATAATAATAATGATAATAATAATGATAATAATAATGATAATAATAATGATAATAATAATGATAATAATAATGATAATAATAATGATAATAATAATGATAATAATAATGATAATAATAATGATAATAATAATGATAATAATAATGATAATAATAATGATAATAATAATGATAATAATAATGATAATAATAATGATAATAATAATGATAATAATAATGATAATAATAATGATAATAATAATGATAATAATAATGATAATAATAATGATAATAATAATGATAATAATAATGATAATAATAATGATAATAATAATGATAATAATAATGATAATAATAATGATAATAATAATGATAATAATAATGATAATAATAATGATAATAATAATGATAATAATAATGATAATAATAATGATAATAATAATGATAATAATAATGATAATAATAATGATAATAATAATGATAATAATAATGATAATAATAATGATAATAATAATGATAATAATAATGATAATAATAATGATAATAATAATGATAATAATAATGATAATAATAATGATAATAATAATGATAATAATAATGATAATAATAATGATAATAATAATGATAATAATAATGATAATAATAATGATAATAATAATAATAATAATGATAATAATAATAATAATAATGATAATAATAATGATAATAATGATAATAATAATAATAATAATGATAATAATAATAATAATAATGATAATAATAATAATGATAATAATAATAATAATAATGATAATAATAATAATAATAATGATAATAATAATAATAATAATAATGATAATAATAATAATGATAATAATAATAATAATAATGATAATAATAATAATAATAATGATAATAATAATAATAATAATGATAATAATAATAATAATAATGATAATAATAATAATAATAATGATAATAATAATAATAATAATGCTTTTTGCTGTGTCCAACGTTGGCTATTTATGGTCAGTTTTCTTGATTTTTGTGATGCAAATAAAACCAATTTATTTCATCTTTTTTTCTCAACGTTTCGTCAGCTTTTTTCCGACGTCTTCAGGAGAATTTTTATTTTTAAATTCTGGCAACAAATTACAAGTTTTTTATTAGTTTTTGTTACATTTTTGTAATATTAATTTTTATATTTGACTTACGATTTTCAGTTACATTATTAAATAAATTATAAAAACTGGACAGCACGAACAATTAATTGTATAATTTGAATAATAATTAATAATGGAAAATATCACAGGCAAACTTAAAACTAATATCACAGAACTTCACTTGTCAGGTTATTGCAATTGAATATTGCAGTTTGGTGTTGTCTTTGTCTTCTTTTGTGTTTATGGATTTTTTAATACGTTGCTGTATGCGTAGGCTTTCCAGTGTATACCTTTTATTCGCTTTCTTTTCTCTATCTAATATTTTGACCCCTTTAAAATCTATTTTATGTCCCGTTTCTTTTACATGTTGGGCTAGAGCTGTTGTCTCTTTTCCTTTGTTTATGTCTGCTTCATGCTCTGATACTCTAGTCCCGAGTTTTCGCTTTGTTGTTCCTACGTATACTTTATTGCACCTTTCTGCTTCATTTCCTTGACAAGTTATTTCGTATACAACATTGTCTGTTTCTAATTTGTCAATTTTTGTTCTTTCCTGCGTAAAAATATGTCTCAGTGTTTTGTTTGATCTATGTGTGACTATTGTTGTTTTATCATTTATCATATGTTTTAATGTTTTGTTTTCGGTCAACTTTGGAACATATGGTACACTGTAAAAAACTTTTTCTACTACTCCATTATTATTGTTTCCAGTTAGGTTTTTATTTAAGCATTTGTTTATTAGTTTGTTCGTAATGTATATCGGGAAGTTGTTTTTTGTCATTATGTTTCTTATTTTACTGATGTTTTTGTTTCTGAATCGTTTGTCACTAATGTTGAGAATTTTGTTAATTAGATTCGTCGCCGTATTTATTTTCATGATCATCGGTTGGGTGGAATGGTAATTAATTAGTCTGCCAGATGCGGTTTCCTTTGCATACCAGTCTGTTATTAATTTGTTATTGTATTTTATTATTTTCATATCCAAATATGGTATTTCATTGTTTTCTTCTATCTCAACAGTGAATTGCAGATTTTTGTGGTATGAGTTTAAGGTTTTTAATACGATTTCCATATACTATTATATTATTGTTAGTTCATATATGAAGATACAATAAATAAAAATCATGTATTAAAAAAAAAATAACAAAAAAAAAACAAAATAAAAAGTTAGTCTTAAGATTCATTTAAAATAAAGCAGAATAAATTTAAATTTTTTGTGGTTAAACTTAATTCAGCATTTATTAAATACAAAATTGTTTAATTTTAAGTAATAGTTTTTATATATATTTTTTATTAATGATTCATAAAAGAAAAATATTTTAGATCATGCTTTACCACTTAGGTACTAGAGGCTTTTTAAGGAAAAAGATAAATGATAGCATAACGAGTCCTGCAACGATTAAGCTAAAAGTTAGTACATTTATTAACAGCGCTATTTCAAAAAGTTCCATGAATGTATTTATTGAACCTTTTAGGGATAAGGTTATGTACCCAGCAAAAAATTACACATTACCATCAGAACTACTTGCCATATAATGACTTACGGCCTGGGCCACGATGTCACGAGAAATCGTTCGATCGACAACTTGTATTGCAAACAACAACAAATTTTCTAAAGTTATTGTTGTTTGCAATACAAGTTGTCGATCGAACGATGTCTAGTGACATCGTGGGCCAGGCCGTTACTTTTCTGATTACCAAATTTCATTACTCGCTTACAAATCACATTACCTAAAATTTAAAAAAATTATGTACAAGTTGCTAAATGAGAGAATAATTTTTTTATATTAAATAGATTACGTGAACAAGTTGTCAAATAAAAAAAGTAAGTACTTCTTAAGAATCGATTATTTTAGTCTCACGCCTTGTTAAAATCATTAAGTTGGTAATCCAGTAAGGAACACCTTCCACCAAAAATGCTTAATTCCAAACCCGATTACCTTTTTTGAAATTTTTTGCTGGGTAGTAGCTACAAGAGCCTTTATACCTTATTATGAGTGTCGTATTACGACTACGAATACGACGCTTTTCTACTAGACTAAAGTACATTGCAACATTTTTGCTTTAATCTACTACAAAATCGTCATCGTCGTAGTTGAAATACGATGTTAATTAGGCCCATAACATAAATTTTTTTAAACTTCGTACTTTTCTTAACTATTCTAATTTAAAACAAAGTACTGAGTTTTATTAGACTAGAATATATCCTTCTATTTTTCTCGCATCTTTATACATGTTTTTATAAATTTCTTTTTTGGTTACTCACGTAGCCCTACTTGTGTCCCAAATTGCAGATGAATTACCAAAACAGCAACAAAAACATTTTAACTAACAACAAACATAAAACCTGCTAATATTTGTATATTAGAAGCAATCTCAGCCATGAAATTTTAATGATCAAAAAAATTTATTTTTAGAACCTACTTTTTGGGGGCCAGATTGGAGGATGGCGCTTTGTCGATGTTCTTCTTGTTTGACTGTGTACGAGGCGGAAAAAATTAAATACCTCTTAGACCCTGAAGATTCAGCTAAGAGTTACGAGGAACGAGGCATAAAGAAACGTGGAAATGAGTCAACATATGAACAAGGTATCCGTGCTTTAGCTTCAATCGATAGAGTCCAACAAATTGATGTTATTACCGAATACAATCGGATGAAAGATAAACTTAAGGAATATTTGCAAACATTTGCAGCCAACAAAAAGGTTGTTACTGAAGAAGACATAAATCGTTTCTTCGCTGAAATTCGCAATGAGAAGAAAGTTGAAGTTGGCGTTCCACACATGTGTCGTTAAATTTATACATTTTGTGTTAATACATATAACGTCCCTTTTCACATTATATGGTTAACAGTTAACGTGAACTTTAACTGACAGTCCTTCATATAAAAGTTGCCGTTAAAGTCCCTGTTAGCTTTTAATTGTAAATTGTGAAAATGGCCGTTAAATGATATAAAAAGTTGATAAGTATATTACGATTTTATTAACATAGCTGTCTACATAATAACAAAAATCAATATATACACAAACTGATTTTAATTCTTTAAATACCATACATAAGTATATACATTCCGATTTTGTCAATATTTTGTCAATAACAAATTGATTTTCTAATGCATGTTGTTCTTGGTGTAAATTTATTACACACCAATAAATTTATTTTTCGTAAAGAAATTATAATATTTGAATTTTGTTGACAATTTTTTTATATTTAGATGAAAATTAAAGTCTGTGTTTTAATCAACTGTTTTGTTCATCGTATTGTTTGGTCTTGTTGAGGTAGTATCAGCAGGGCAATTGCAGTTATAATGCAAGCACTTTAAGTTTGTTGTAGTAGGAGATAAAAACAACTGTTTTGATTATGTCAAGGCAGTATCACCAGGACAAGCCGGAGGAATAAAAAACACCCAGTTGATTTGATTGGTTAATAGTTTGTACTTGTTTTATTGATATTAAACAAGCGGTTAAATACTAATTTATGGTTAAGTTGCGATAATTTTAAATGAAGCGTAAAACAACAAAAAACAAACCAAAAATCTAAGCAAAAATTTATTTCAAAAAAGTATACAAAAAATAAAGTGCATTATTGAATTTATGGGAACTAACTTAAATTCAGACGAAATTGCAAAGAAATGTGTAGTAAGCAAAAACATTTTTTAATTGAAAATAAAATGTACAAATAAAATTTATTATTGAATATATGGGAACTTCGCAAGAATGCAGAAGACTTTTCTACTAACTAAATGTTTAATAAGCAAAATTAAATTAAACTAACATAATTACGTGCAATGTGATATGCAGTTTAATTTAGGGAGACTTTTTGACTTTGAGATTAAACCTAATTTTATTCCCTAATTACTTAATCTGGCAGTTAATTTAATCTAGTATCAAATGAATATAATTCTTTTGGGTGGTGGTTTAAACCTTGTAGTATTACCATATTGAATAACAAAAAATGGCAAAATTTTTTTCGCAAATGTCAAATTTGTTATCAAAGCAACATGTTTTTTTAGAGAAGAAGAAGAAAATGCACGAATTTAATATTTACAACCTAAAAAAATTTTAAAGTGGTAATAAAAATTAATATTTGTGCAAGCAATATGAATGTGGATTTAAAAAGATCAGCGAATTTCACAACAACTGAGGTGGAATATCTCGTTAAACTGGTCAATGAAAGGAAGCAAACCATTGAATGTAAAAAAACTGATAGAACCACCGCTGCTGAAAAAAATTCTTGCTGGCTAGAAATCCAGGATGATTTTAACTCCCAGTTTGGTGGATATAGAATTCAGAAAACACTTAAAGTCAAATATGACAACATGAAGAAAAATGCAAAGAAAAATTATGCGCTAGATAAACAAGCATTTTACAAAACGGGTGGTGGTCCAAAACCCAAGTCAAATGTATCTGCAATGGATAGCGGCATAATAGAAATGTTGGATGAGGAACAAGTTGAAGGTCTACCATCTATATACGATGATGACAGTAAGTACCACCAGAAAATTTGTTTGTATGTAATTTCAATGAACTTCTATTTGCAGAAATTGAAAATGCTTTTCCCAAAATTGATTTAGATGAGGATGAGAATGGATGTTTTATTATCGATGATCGTTTTGGTAAGCCAATATTAACTTTATGTACTCTTAAATATATACTCATTGCACTTTTTTCAACTTCTATAAGAAAAATCAGCGGAAAGCTCTTTTAGTGAAGAAAGTCCCAAGCAAAAATGGAACAAATATACTCCCAAAATGCTAAAAGGCCCTAAGCATTATGCACTTAATGCAGAAAGTAAGAAGAAAACCAGAGATGTATGGGCTGATGTTGCTAAAATGAAATTGAAAAAATACGAGTTGGAAATTAAAGTAATCGAAGAGGAGGCAAAGTTTAGAAAAACAAAGTTGGAGTTAGAAATAGAAGAGTTGAAGCATAAGGTTGAAAAAAGTAAAAGTGCCTCTACAGCAGTAAACTATCCTAAAGAGTTTTCAATCACACTCCGTAACAATGAAAATTACTTATTAATTACTTACAGCCTTATTTAGAAAAATTATTAAGGCTTTATAAAGGCATAATAAGAAACATTTTTTATGAAAATTTGTTTTAAAAAACAATGGTAATGAATTTTATGTGATCTCTTTAGTTTAGTTTAAAGCTACCAGCTTTGTTACCTGTTTTTTGAACTTTCCGCTATAGGAAGTTATTGTTTTTTTTTTCGTTAAAGCCTGGTACGGAGTTCATACGGAATTTCAAAATTTTTGAAATTTATTGCCTATCTTAGGGATTTAGAAATATAAGTGGAGACTTTTTTCAGTCAACTGATACAAAAATTAATGTTCAAACAATTGTTTGGTCACGGAATTTTTGACATTTCTAATTTTCATCAAATTGTAATTATTTTCTAGTGTTTTTGTGCGTTGTAAATTCATAAATAATCGAATTTTTGTGTATGCAAATATAATTCTGCACAAAAGGCTACACTATTATTTTTACGTGTAGAAATAAATGTAAATTTACAAACCTGAAATTCCGTATGAACTCCGTACCAGGCTTAAGTTTTGTATTGAATTGTTTATCTACATATTGTATGATTTTTTCGTTCGTAAAAAAATATTATAAATATAAACAGAAGTACGCCCATATCAATGTGTTTTGTTATTGTATAATTTTATTGGTTTCTTACAATATCTTTTTGAAATAATCTTTTGTTAAAGCGCGCCGCACAAAGTTGTTGTTTTCCTGACTGGTTTGCCTATTATTAGGGACAGATGTAACAAAATCAACAGCTTGTTGCAAATGTTCTGGCAAACTGGGAGATTCAGTTTCATTATTTATGCAACAAATGTTGTGAAGTATAGCTGTGGCCACAATAATACCTTGGACTTTTTTAATATTTAAACGAATTCCTAAAGAAAGTATAGGGAATCGTCTTTTCCAGACACCGTAGCTACGTTCAACACAGGACCGAGTTCTTATCTGCGACTCATTGTACAAAGTTTCTTCGGCTGCTTTTGGATTTAACAATGGGGTCATTATGTATTTCTTATTGGGATATCCACTATCTCCGATTATTAATGCACTGCTAAATTCACCACTCTCCAATTTTTAGTAAATTTTAGAATTTCTAAGGATATTTGAATCATGTGCTGAACCTGGCCAACGAGCAACAATATTTGTAATTTTTAAGTTAGCGTCGCAAGTAGTTTGGACATTTAAGGACAGAAATCCCTTCCTATTTCGATAAATTTCAGCACTGTTACCTCCTGGATAAATTATTTTTACGTGGGTGCAGAATAACCTTAGGAAATTTTGCAATTCGGAAAAAATCTTTTTTTGCGTTAAAAATTTCTTCATTAGGAAATTTTGCAATTCGGAAAAAATCTTTTTTTGCGTTAAAAATTTCTTCATCCGATTGTGGAAATTTTATGAAATGGTCTTTCAGCAGTGCTATTGTAGCGTGTTCTAACTATCACTACGACTAACATTGCGTAGTAAACATTTAAAGTCAACTTGACCGCAATATACATAACATCCAATGGCATTGAAATTATTTTTGCGCTGGACATTTGACACTCATGCAAATGCATTAGACAGACTGCAACGTAAATATGTATTTTGTACAAAAGATATTTGACACTCACCAGTCTGATCGAAGGCCGCAGCAAAATGCACTTGAATGAATCAAAATTAATAACTACATGTGCTTATATAATAAATATAAACAATACAAAATCCATGTTTTCCAAATTCCTTATGAGACACACGCCGCACGCCTACCGTGGGAAATCTAAAAGGAACAATTTGCTTATTAAGCATATACCTTTTCTTTTTCTCTTATGTTAAGATAGGTTAAGCTTTATTCTCATAAGTAGTATATAAGCCAATACAATTTTGTTTTTAAATTAATGAATAAACAACTTTCTTGTGAGCTCCTTGCTGAGCTCTAATAATAAAAGAAATAGTTTACTTCATTAAAGGCATTCATCTGCCTTCAACTATTTTGAGCCAGTGGCGTTTATTAGCGCCGGCACCCTCGGGCAGGTAGACAGTAGGAAAATTTTTAAATTTTTACAAGCATAATTATTACATGGCGATCCTGCCAGTTCTTACGAACAAAATTTTTTAATTGTCCTGACGGATTAGCCTATAAACAATCCGTCAGAAGAGAAGGAAGACGCTGCCTGGCCAAAAGGCAAACAGCTATGACTATTAATAAACCCGCACCGCCTGGCCAAGAGGCAATAAAAGAAATAATTAATATTATTTAAAAAAAAGGACTTGTTATCATCAGCAGCAGTATCAAGTACAGCAGCAACATATTTTCTGAATGTTGTATACTAGCAGCCCAACAACATTCGTTATCAATCATCAAATATATTCCCAGCAACAAAAACGAATAACAATACAGCAATACTTATATATATTGATCAACCAAGAAAGATTGAAAGTGCCAGCAAAATGTACCAACAACAAAAAAAAAACGCACCTACTATGAAAAAATAAATAAATTGAATCGATAGATAAATAAAATAAATAAAGTGAAATTACATTTTTTTTAAACAAAATTTATTGAATTAATACTTACATATATACATTAACGGAACAATAAATAGTAATAAGTAAGTTCATAAAATTCATGAGGTATTTTAACTTTTGTATGGTCCTTTATAATGGAAAGGGAAAATAAGTCTAAAACAAAAGCAATTTATGAAGAAGAAGAACTACAAATACAACAAAGAATAGAGTTTTTAAAACAGATTCGGAAATTGGTAGGAATAGAAGGAACTCCAACAGAAGACGACGTAATAAATAAACCAAAAATTGAACAAGAAACAGTCTTACTCATGAGGAAATTTTTAGAGTGGTCAATTTTTGTTTTACTTGAAAAAAAAATTAGATTTTTGTTTTGGAGTGGTGAACTGTTGAATTTATTTTTTCAATATGGGTAAAACAGAATCGAAATTAGAAAACCCAAATGTAATAAATGAGGTAGAAGTAGTACCAGAAAAAACTGATTTAAAATTAATTGAAATAATTCTAATTATTATTTGTATATTATCGATTTTTAACTTTGTTTTGAAAATGTATAAGATACACCACAAAATTTTGAAGAAAAAATATTCTAGCAGAGCAAATGACCTAGACAAAATATAACTTTAATAAGTTTAATAGTACCTTTTTATAAATTACGTTTTAACAAGACAAGAAAATGAAGAAAATTAAAAAGAAAAGAAAAAAAAAAAGTTATTAAATTTTTTTAATAATAATAATAATAATAATAATAATAATAGTAATAACTATAACTATAATAGATATACTAACAATATCAATTGTAACAATGGAATGAGATAAAAATTTAGCAACTGAATAAATAGAAACCACGAAAATAGAAAACTCGGACTTTCCCCTAAGATCAATACAATAGGAAAAGATAACTATGTTGCTGACGCTCTATCGCGAATTACAATAAATGACCTAAAAGACATGAATAATAAAATTTGTTCTATATTAAAAGTCACGACTAGATCGATGACCAATACAGAAAAAGAAATGAATAGTAATAAACAGCATAAATTTGATAAAAATAAAAATAATGATAAGCCCAGTATATATGTACCTTTAACAAACACTGACGTCAGAAAATACTATAAACTAAAGATTTCCCCCGGAAGATGTTATATCAAACGTGGAAAATCTATAGTAACATATATACATATTAATGAATTGTTTACTAACGAGAATTTTGACTTAGGACAATTTTTCTCTAGGCTCGAAAAAGTGGCCGGTAAACACAATATATATAATTTACAAGTGGCACCTAGTGAGAAAATTTTAGAATTTATCTCTATTAATGAATTTAAACTTATGGGCAATAAAATATTAAATAAAATTAAAGTAGCGCTACTAAATGAGGTGACCCAAATCAATAATAAGAATGCCAAGGCAATTCTTGAAATTATGCTGAAATATCACGATGATCCCATAGAAGGAGGACATTGTGGACTATAAAGAACAATAGAAAAGATTAAGAGATATTATTATTGGAAAAATATGTCAAAAGATATATCTAAATATGTAAAATCATGTCATAAATGCCAAACTTCCAAAACAACAAAGCACATAAAAAGTCCAATGATTATCACACAGACACCTAATAAGGCCTTTGATACGGTTTATGTGGATACTATTGGATCATTTCCAAAATCAATGAACGGAAACGAATATGCGATCACACTAATATGTGACTTAACTAAGTACTTGGTAACAATACCGATTTGAGACAAAAATGCGAAAACAATTGCTAAAGCAATTTTTGAAAATTTCATACTCACCTATGGTCCGATGAAAACATTCATTTCGGACATGGGAACAGAGTATAAGAATTCTATTTTAACAGAAATTTGTAACCTGATGAAAATTGAAAAACTAAACTCAACAGCTTACCACCATCAAACATTAGGAATAATAGAACGAATACGTACGCTCTTACATTTCAGTAGACAAAACTGACTGGGACGAATGGTTAAAATACTTTACATATTGCTTTAACACAACACCTGCAACAGTTCATAATTACTGTCCTTATGAATTAGTTTTTTCAAAACTCCCGAATAAATTTCATCAATTCACTGAAGTAGATAGAATTTCTGCTTTATATAATGTAGATGATTACGCCAAAGAGGCAAAATTTAGATTAGAAGTAGCATATAAGAGGGCCCAACAGTTATTAGATAAAAATAAACTTAGGCAAAAACTAAACTATGATAAGGATATACTTGATTATAACTTTAAGATAGGAGATCTAGTTTTACTCAAAAATGAAGCAGGTCATAAGTTAGAAATACAATATAGAGGACCTTACAAGGTTAAGAAAATAGACTTAAGAAATAATGTAACCATAGTTGATAAGACAACTAATAAAACACAAGTAGTGCATAAAAATAGGCTAAAGTTATATAAAAGTAAATAAAATTAATGTACACGTATGTCCGGACTACGACTACGACTACATATACATATATAATAATAATAATAAATATTTCTTTACAATTTAAAACACAAAAATTATTTACATAAGAAAAACAAAATTTGTAAAAGAATGTCCATAAATTTCACGTTATATGAACATTCTTATAAAAGGTGGAGGTGTAGCGTGTTCTAACTATCACTACTACTAACATTGCGTAGTAAACATTTAAAGTCAACTTGACCGCAATATACATAACATCCAATGGCATTGAAATTATTTTTGCGCTGGACATTTGACACTCATGCAAATGCATTAGACAGACTGCAACGAGCTCTAATAATAAAAGAAATAGTTTACTTCATTAAAGGCATTCATCTGCCTTCAACTATTTTGAGCCAGTGGCGTTTATTAGCGCCGGCACCCTCGGGCAGGTAGACGGTAGAAAAATTTTAAAATTTTTACAAGCATAATTATTACACTATGTTATGAGTTACACCGTAGATTGTGAAACTCCATTCACGTCCCCTATTGTCATTAACATGCCACCAGTTGCATATACTCGCAAAGTTATTAATAACATTTGTTCTTCTGATATAGCGTTGTTCCTAAATAATTAATAATTATTTATTAGTTAACTTAATTATTATTTTTCGAACTGTATTTGTTTCTATATTCTTATGAATTGAATAGGCTAAAGTTCGTAACGCTTTTTAAGCCAAATTACATGTGATAATTATTAATGAACAAATAACATCAAAGTTAGTTGTAAATATTCTGACAACAACACATACATAGTTGAACGGAACAGCCAGCCGTTTTCGAAGGCCACTAAACCTTCCTCATCAGCGTTCTTCTGTGTTTTGGTCCACTGTGTGTGGTGTCAGTTGATGTAGATGTCTGCCTTATATACGTAACTTTTATTGCAAATGGAATATGTGAATTGGTTTGATTCATTGCATTTCAATTTGCTAATGTGTTTCGTAATATATACGCAAGTTACCATCTATATATATATACCATCTTCTATATATATTACCATCTTCTATATATATTACAACAGTCTTACCATTGTCGTTTTGTTCCTTACTAACTATACACATGTTTGTTAATTTGCTTATTTTTGTTCTACTTAAGACAAACTTTTTTGGTTTGTTACTATTAAGTATATTTTTATTTTGAATTTTTGCCACAAGCCAATGACTATTAATTAGTTAACTTAATTATTATTTTTCGAACTGTATTTGTTTCTATATTCTTATGAATTGAATAGGCTAAAGTTCGTAACGCTTTTTAAGCCAAATTAAATGTGATAATTATTAATGAACAAATAACATCAAAGTTAGTTATAAATATTCTGACAACAACACAGAAGAACGCTGATGAGGAAGGTTTAGTGGCCTTCGAAAACGGCTGTTCCGTTCAACTATGTGTTGTTGTCAGAATATTTACAACTAACTTTGATGTTATTTGTTCATTAATAATTATCACATGTAATTTGGCTTAAAAAGCGTTACGAACTTTAGCCTATTCAATTCATAAGAATATAGAAACAAATACAGTTCGAAATATAATAATTAAGTTAACTAATTAATAGTCATTGGCTTGTGGCAAAAATTAAAAATAAAAATATACTTAATAGTAACAAACCAAAAAAGTTTGTCTTAAGTAGAACAAAAATAAGCAAATTAACAAACATGTGTATAGTTAGTAAGGAACAAAACGACAATGGTAAGACTGTTGTAATATATATAGAAGATGGTAATATATATAGAAGATGGTATATATATATAGATGGTAACTTGCGTATACATTACGAAACACATTAGCAAATTGAAATGCAATGAATCAAACCAATCCACATATTCCATTTGCAATAAAAGTTACGTATATAAGGCAGACATCTACATCAACTGACACTACACACAGTGGACCAAAACACAGAAGAACGCTGATGAGGAAGGTTTAGTGGCCTTCGAAAACGGCTGGCTGTTCCGTTCAACTATGTGTTGTTGTCAGAATATTTACAACTAACTTTGATGTTATTTGTTCATTAATAATTATCACATGTAATTTGGCTTAAAAAGCGTTACGAACTTTAGCCTTTTCAATTCATAAGAATATAGAAACAAATACAGTTCGAAAAATAATAATTAAGTTAACTAATTAATAGTCATTGGCTTGTGGCAAAAATTAAAAATAAAAATATACTTAATAGTAACAAACCAAAAAAGTTTGTCTTAAGTAGAACATAAATAAGCAAATTAACAAACATGTGTGTAGTTAGTAAGGAACAAAACGACAATGGTAAGACTGTTGTAATATATATAGAAGATGGTAATATATATAGAAGATGGTATATATATATAGATGGTAACTTGCGTATACATTACGAAACACATTAGCAAATTGAAATGCAATGAATCAAACCAATTCACATATTCCATTTGCAATAAAACTTACGTATATAAGGCAGACATCTACATCAACTGACACCACACACAGTGGACCAAAACACAGAAGAACGCTGATGAGGAAGGTTTAGTGGCCTTCGAAAACGGCTGGCTGTTCCGTTCAACTATGTGTTGTTGTCAGAATATTTACAACTAACTTTGATGTTATTTGTTCATTAATAATTATCACATGTAATTTAACTTTGATGTTATTTGTTCATTAATAATTATCACATGTAATTTGGCTTAAAAAGCGTTACGAACTTTAGCCTATTCAATTCATAAGAATTAATAATTATTTATTTCAATGCATATGTATGTATGCAATTACTATTGTTATTTACCAATTTGTGGGCCAATTAGTTCTAAGACATTGTACGCTGAATGTTTGGACAACCGGAATCTATGAATGAACTCTGTGTCATTATACAAATTGAAGTGATTTGGTCGCGTTATTATAGTTCTTGGTTTTCTCGTAATTGTTTTATTAAGGTTTTTATATATTTCGGAATCACTAAAATCTTCCTCTCCACTAGAATAATCCATTCTTATTTGGTTTTCTTAAAATTCTGTTTTCTTTTATTCTGTTTTTATTTGTTTAACAGCTGTTTATGTTAAACATGTGTATGTAACAGTTGTAGTTAAGATTAAACCACTAGGATTGGCCGCTTAAACTAGTAAGTAAAAACAAATAATCTACTACCCAAAAATCACAAATGAAGATTAAGGTTAATTTAATCTCTAATCTTGAACTCAAAAAGTCGCCCTTAAAGTTTAAAGGAAGATTAGTAAAAAAAATAAAGCAAAATGATCAAATGCAAAGTAAATGGACCAACGGAATATGATATGCAATTCAAGGTACATTTATGCATACATATTAATGAACATAAAACACAAGAAAATTTTTGTGAATGTTTGAGCTAAGTTCAACCAAATTTCAACAACCTTCAATTGCACTTATATTGTTTCTTTTTTTGTTTTAATTAACACTACAAACTCCGGCTGTGGTATATTTCGACGTTCTGCTGGGCGTGGGGCTTGTTGACTTTGCTTGATCTTTCTACAACGTACTCTTTCCCAATCAACTTTTACGCTGAACAACAGTAGCGTGTTGATATTGTATGTATTTGATTTGAGATGGGAAGTCCAAATACACTTGTTGGTGAAATTTGCTTTGTATAGCAGAGATGCTTTTTCTTTGATCGGTAATGGTTTTTTCCGGCTGGTATCGGACAGCTGAATTCCGTAGACCATATAGGTTTCAAAAGCGACTTGTATACCAAAAGTTTACTATCTAGATTGAGGGTTGAATTTCTACCAATCAGCCAATGTACTTATATGAGTTAGTTTAAACTTTATTTGTGTTAGCTCAGAGTCAATATGGTGTTTCCATGTAAGCCTTGAATCAAGGTGTATACCAAGGTATTTCACATGTAAATGTTGAGAATCAACTTGGCTGTTGATTCTAATGGGGGAACAAGTACCTTTTCGCAGGGTAAATGTTACCTGTACACACTTCTGTTCGTTTACTTTCTCCATAAGTTTAACCATAGTTCAAGCTGTGTTTTATGTTCCTGAAGATATAGGGATGCCTCGTGAAGATTTTCGTGCAGGCTGTATCATCGGCAAATGTAGAAGTGTGGATGTTATTGCTCACAGGCATATCACAAGTATATATTAGATACAAGACTGGCCCCAGAATACTACCCTGTGGCACACCAGAAGATATAGATTCTGGTAAACTCATGAAGTCTCCTTCCACAACGGTAAATGTCCTATCAACAATATAACTTTCCAAAAGCTTTTGTATATTTATTGGTAGGTATGTCTTCAATTTTAAAACTAGGCCTTTGTGCCATACTTTGTCAAATGCCTGAGAAACATCAATAAAAAGGGCAGAACAATACTTCTTTTCTTCAAAAGTCCTCCTTATAATTTGAACCAATCTATGCGTTTGCTCAATAGTGCTATGCTGACTTCTAAGCCAAATTGATGGTCGGGGATTCACCCAGTATCAGCTAAAATTGTGGACAATTTAGTCATGAGCAGCTTTTCGAAAAGCTTTGAAATTGTTGAAAGTAAGCTTATAGGCCTATATGACTCAGCCTTGGTAAGATCTTTACCTGGCTTTGGAATCATTTTAATCTTGGCAAGTTTCCAGTTATGTGGAAAATACTGCATTCGTAAAATGGCATTATAAATAAATAGCAAAATACTTATTGCAATATGAGGCAAGTTCATCAGCATCTTGTTACTAATGCCATCAATACCTGGAGCTTTCTTAGGGTCGAGTTCAGCAACTATTTTTTGTAGTTCACGCATCTTAAACCTTAAGGGACGAGGGGGTAGAGATACTACACTCGGTAAATCGGCAGCACCCGTACATGAATTGGGAGTGAATACAGATTTTAAATGCTCAGAAAATAAGTTACCTTTCTCACTATCGCTTCTTGCCCAGCCTCCAGTCGAAGTACGCAATGGTGATTTGAGATCAACGGGTCTTTTAAGATTTCTAGTAGCGCGCCATAAAGAGTAATTAGATGTTGACGTTACATCAAGACCTTCTAAATACTTTTCCAGTAATGCAGTCTTTTCCGACGATAGCAGCTCTTTGAGTCGTTTAGTACATTCTTTAAGTCTGATTTTATTTAGGGGTGATCGGTGTTGTTGCCATTCTCTTCTAGCTCTCCTTTTTTCACATACAAGACGTTCGATTTCCGTAGAATAAATTCTATTAAAGCCAGTCTGCGGATAGGAAGTAGTGGCATGTTCAGCAGCCTGTTTAATATATTCGTTAAGATTGGCAATATTAAATTCAATATCATCAGGTGATCTTAGCTGAATGTTTTCTACGCAGTGACTACTAATATATTTTTTGAATCCTAGCCAGTTGACCCTGTTAATCGTTTTCGCATATGAGTTAGTTAAATCACTCCTTAGTGGGTTGAAAATTGTAACTATTGTGGGAGAGTGATCGGAGGACAGATCTACAGAGCCCTCTACGTGAATTAAGTCCCTATGGATATTTTTCGTGATGCCAAAATCTATAACATCTGGAATTTTTCTTACGTCAGTAGGCCAGTAAGTAGGCTCCCCACTCGAAATGACATCTAAGCCCATTTTTGAAATTGTATTAAACAACGCTCTACCTCTAGGTGTAACAAGACGCGAGCCCCAGTACGTATGTTTTGCATTGTAGTCACCAGCTGCCACGAAACAAGATCCAAGCGATTTGTAGAACTTCTCATACTGATCTTCGGTAACTGAAAATCTGGGAGGTGAGTAAATTGATGATATCACGAAGTTCGCACAAAAATTTTCTACGAAAATATTCGTAGCTTGCATATATTCTTCACTAACGTTCTCAAGGATATAGTGCTTGAGTCTTGACTTAATTAGAATTGCTGATCCACCGCATGCTCTCCCTCTCGGGTCCTTTGAATCATATAGAGTGTAACCATTTATTTTAAAGCAGCTTCTCGAAGTCAAGTGAGTCTCAGAGACCATCATTATATCAATATTTTTTTCCGTGAGGAAGTGCTCAAGTTCATTTTTATGTTGGCGAATGCCGTTTGCGTTCCAGAAACATAGTTTTAACGTGTTCATGGTTTGTTGACTAATGCTTGAAGCAGAGTATTCTGCATTCTCAGCATTTCTTGCATCATGCTAGTCATATTTGTTGTAAAGTTGTTTATAGTTAGCACCAGATTCTCAATAGTAGCTTCAAGACGACTAAAGTTAAAGCTAGAGTTTGCATTCGTTGAATTACTTGGCGGTGGAACATTTTGTGTGGGAATAGAACTAGTCTTAGCAGCATCGGCATACGATACACGTGAATTAACTAGTTGGCTAGTTTGAGGCAGAGTGGCGGAGTAAGCATTTGCTGATTGAACTGGAGCGAATTTAGATTTTTGACCCATAGCCTGTTTAACGAAAGAATATACACGGCATCCTCTGTAATTAGCGGTGTGATTTTCTCCACAATTACTGCATTTTTTTTCAGCTTGTACTTTTGGCTTGGTACAGTTAGCAGTACCATGCAATTCACCGCAGATAACACAAACTGTTGACATTATTGACAGTAAACTTATTGGTCTATGTATATTAATAAATGAAATTCAAATTAATATGTTTGATGTTTTTTCAGGGATCGCAAATAACGATTATTTTCCAAATTTAAAGTAAAAAAATCACAATAATAGAGAAGTGCTACGTGCACAAGGAATATACCAAGATACTCCATGTTACATGGACTACCGATAGATGCAATGATTTTTATTTTTTTGATTTTTATTTATTCCTCACAAAATAACTCTTATTTTGTGACTTTTATTTATTCCTCAGAAAATAACAGTTATTTCTTGATTTTTATTTATCCCTCACAAAATAAGAGTTATTTTGTGACTTTTATTTATTCCTCACAAAATAACAGTTACTGTTTGATTTTTATTTTTTTGCTTAACTTTTAAAATGTAGAAAGCGTAATTTTTGCGTTAAAATGAATATTATCAGATTTAAAATTGAATTTATCGCCAGAGTCTTAAAAAAAAACTCTTATATGTTAAATTAAATTTACTTTTTTATTAAAAAAATAAAAATCAAAAATTAACTGTTATTTTGTGAGGAATAAATAAAAGTCACAAAATAACTCTTTTTTTGTGAGGGATAAATAAAAATCAAGAAATAACTGTTATTTTCTGAGGAATAAATAAAAGTCACAAAATAAGAGTTATTTTGTGAGGGATAAATAAAAATCAAGAAATAATGATTAAAAAGTGATTTTTAAAATAAAAATTATAACCGTTACGGTCCCTGTGTTTTTTGCTTCAATGATCTTTTAGCAATGAATTTTGCATTATTGCTTGCTAGTGTCTCAGCAAAGAAAGAGAGAATTAGTGCAACGAAAAGTATTCAGGTATGTAAAAGAGTGTTATTTTAATAAAAGTAAAAATAATGACAATAAAGAAAATTGATTGTGATCCAACATACTGCCCCCATTGCAAAGGCACTTTCAATCAGCTTCATCTTTTGGAAGGGGAGCAATTTTGTGTATTGACCTTCGATAAACACCCTTAGACGTTTTGACGTCTACTGCTTGGATTGTCCATCACGTCCAGGTATTGTTTTTATGACACGTGCGAGGACCGAATGCTACGGTGGTAAATTGTCTTCATGTACAATTACTAGCTGTCCTTCTTCTGTTAATGCATGGTTTGAACCAAGGCCTATTTATCAGGTCAATGCAACTCTACAAAAACACAGCAATACAAAAAACAACTTTAGGTTTAAGTTGTCAGAAACACACACAAACATGAACTAAAGTATATGGTGCAAATAACTTTTGACAGCTTAAACACGAAAACACGGAATATCATCAGGACGATTGCATTGACCTGATAAATAGGGCTTGGTTTGAACCATTTAGATTTTTGTTGGAGAGTTAAAACATACTCTCGAACCCATTAAGCCCATATAACACTTCATTTTTCTTTCATTTATCAAATTTTAGAGAAAAGTGCAAACATACTGTAACAGGAAAATTCAACGTATGCAAAGGGTTCAGCTATATTAAGAAAAATGAAATAATGTCAACAACTTGACTGAAGTTATCGATAACAAATGAAGGTCTGTCAAAAAAAAATTAAAATTTTTCAGCTTAAAATTGATATTTCAAACTTGAAACATAAAAGTGTTCGCCAATTAGCGGTTTATGGTCAAACATAGCGATTTTTATTTTGTTTTGTCTCAATACTAGCGGTTTCTCATTACGAAAATTTGACAACATTTAAACATTTTGTTTCCGTTTTATATAGTTTGTTCTTTCTAACTGGGGGTCTCCACTAGCCATGAACTTGGTATGGGCATCATGTCGAACATCGAAAATGGCTAATGGAGACCGCTCATGTCCATGTTTTGTTCATGCTCTGACATCAATGCCCGAGCATATGTCTGAGCAACAATGTTCGCCATGAGTTTCTCAGTCGGCAACCATTTTCAATAGAAAGAAAAGAGACAGAACAAAAGTAGTAAATATTCCATCTTATTGCACTAGCGCAAAATACTTTGATATGTCTGAACATTGACATCGCACGTATTCACCACAACAAAGAAGTTGACGATTTTTTCACAGTTGCTCTGCCGGCGCATGTTCATGTCATGCCCAAGTCGATGGCTAGTGGAGACGTAGGGTAACATTTATTGTTTCTTTCTATCAATTCAATATCAAACCAATGCGCTGATTTACACGGGATTAATTGTGCCAGTTTGTTGGTGAGAGAGGCAAAGAGAGGGGTTTTGTGTTTGGCATAATTTTTCAACCAGCTACAACCCCGCATTAGCAGCACAAAACCAATACACACACAACTTAAAAAACTGTAAATGTTAAATGAATACGAAAAACACTAACACACACAAAGCTGTGTATACGTATACATTTTATACCAGATGAATTAGTCTCGTGTAATTTGGAAAAGACCAAAAATTATGCGGCTTAAAAATTGTTCTCGTGTAAACTACCTCAATGAAGAAAAAATGAAGTGTCATAAGGGCTTGATATCCAGAATTTTTGTTTCAAATGAGTGATGAGTTGAAAACTTTTTAAATTATTTATGTTTGCACAGTGAGGTACGCTTTCGTCAGGTACTGCCAATAACGATGAGTCAATGAGCATATGAGCTGGCGTTAGGGCTTCGTCATCATTTGGATCATCAGATCTAGGTGTCAGTGGACGCGAATTTAAAATCGCTTCCACTTCAATGATAATGGTTTGTATTTCTCCATATGTGATACTGGCTTTCGATATGTTTTTAAAGAGGATACCCTACAAGAAATGAATAACCGAAACTAACACAAACGAAATTTTTTCACTAATACATTTGCAATAATTTTATAGTGAATTTAAGAGTGCCAGTCAATTGACTGGTCATTTGACTGGTAGCGATGACCGACACATTTACCAATTATAGTTGCTCTTCTCTAACATGTATGTTAGAGTGAAACATCTAATGTACATAGCCCAAAAATTTTAAGACAACGCATTTTATTGTAAAATATACAATTCGTTCGGTCTGTGAAGTTAAAATTTATTCAAGTTTTAAGAAAGTTAAGTAACAACAATACTGCATAAAAGAAATTGAAAAGTTTAATTTAATTTATACATTTGTGTATTTTGCTTTTTAATTTTAGATATTTACAAAAATAAATGTGTGTACGAGCTAAAAAAAAGCGTAAAGAAGACTGATTGGTGCCATCTACATTATTTTGGACTGTTTTTATATATGTATATTACTTATTTATTTATTTTCTTATAATAAAAAACAATTAAAATAATATAAAAATTATGTTTATTTATTTAAAAGTTACATTTTTCCAGTTTCTATGTAAAAATTGACTAGTAACAGGTGACCAGTTGCTTTGTAACCACTTACTAGTCATAGTTCAACAATGCTTATGTAATCTGTGACTGGCAAAAAAGTAGCAGAGTAAGCAGTTCAAATATATGTGTTTAAATTAAGTGAAATTAATGAGTTAGAGGGAGAGAAAAATCACACGTACAAAAATGTTTTGGTCATTTTTTTCACCAAGCCCCTAATAAACTAACTGCGGACGGTGACCGAAGTTGTGGTCGTCGCTACTAGTCAAATGACTAGTCAGTTGACTGGTAGCCTTCTTGTAGGGTAGTTTTTGCAGAATTGACATCTGACTCCCAAAGTCCACCAAAATGGGGTGATCGGGGTGGAATGAATAGAAATTTTCACCCTGTAACTTCAGTGAAGTGAATTAGAGTTTACAGATTCATCGTCGAAAAATTGTTGTTTAAATTCCCTCAGTTTAGCGTTTGCACCAACAAAGTTTGTGGCATTATCGCAGTACAAACGTTGATGTATGCCACGTCTACCTATAAATCGTTTTAGACAGGAGAAAAGTATTAGTTGATAGGTCTGAGACTAGTTCTATATGAACAGCCTTAGAGGCGAAACAGACAAAAATGGCTACATAAGTTTTGTATGGTGACCTTCCTCTAATTCGATATGAAATGTAGAAAGGTCCACAAAAATCCACCCACAAAAAAAAGGGCGTTGAGGTTTTAGACGGTCAGCGGGAAGATCTCCCATTACTTGCTGCATGAGTCGAGGTTTGTATTTGAAGCAATGGACGCAGTTACGAACCACTTTTCTAACGGTGTCTCTAGCGTTTATTTCCCAGACCCTTTGACGAATAATTCCAATGAGTGATTGTATCAAGATATATCAAGATATTGTATATATAATACGAAAATGATAAATTTGCTAAACGGCCACCGGCTCTAAGTATAGACAAAGTCGTTTTGTAACTATGAATTATGTCGATAAATGGTGATAGTTTTTGAAAACTTGGCTTTAAAGTTTGTTGTTTGCTAAGAAGATTGATCTCATCTTGAAATGCTGTTAATTGAACGTCATGCACTACTTTCCAAAAGGCAAGTTGCAATTCTGATGATATAAACGAATCTCGTTTTGATTTATGAAATAGCCGATGAATGTATACGATAATATGTAAAATACGAAGATATGATGTTTGATTAGATATCATTTTCGATATTATTGATTTTGGAACAATATTTGTTGTAAACGATGATTTTCTAATTTCATTTTGTGGCAGTATAGCTTCAATATTGAAAGTTTTTGGCCAATTTTCATTATGTGTTAAAAAATCGGGACCATTAAATCACATTGTAGACTTTATTTCATTTGCAAGGCACCCACGAGAAACAAACGGATTTTGCTTTGACGGCACATGCCTCCAAGGTATGTAATGTAAAATGTTTTGAATTTCTGACACTTGGTTTGCCACGAAACATATAAAGGACGACGAATGATGTTTTAATATATTTAAAACAATTTTTGAATCTGACCAAAAAAAGGTTCTTTAATTATATGATTCAAATTTGAGTTTAATTTTTTTCCCCAAGTTCGGCACAATAATAGCGTCGCGCACAATTCCAATCTTGGTAATGATTGCTGGAATACCGGGGGCAACCTTTGATTTTGCAATAAGTAAATTTGAATGAAAAGAGTCTGCATTAGCTACACGAATATAAATACAGCAACCATATGCTAATTGTGATGCAAAGCCATGTATGTATATCAAATTGACCATCTGGAGTTATTTGAACAAATCTACGTAACTCAATTAGATTTATGTATGGCAGGCTTTTCTCAATTTAATCCCAACGACGTTACAAAGGTTCATTCAATGGTGAGTCCCATTCAATTTGTTGTTTCCATAATTCTTGAATTAGTATTTTGCAAGTAATAACAATAGGACTCAATAGTCCGAGAACATCAAAGATTCTAGCCACTACAGATAATACTGAACGTTTTGAGGGGTTTTCAATAGTTGGTAGATTAAATCGAAAACAAAATAAATCTGAATTTTACTTCTAACCAGCGTTACCATATATATTAAAAAAAAAACTTTCTAACTCTGAAAAAAAAACTTTTTTTTCCAAAACAAAACCTTTTTTTCTACAAAAGTACCAAAATTTTAAAAGAAATGTAATGGAATTCATTTTATTTAAAACATAAAAACGATAAAAATCTAAAACATTAAAATCTAACATTAAAATCTGAAACATAAAAGAAAATTCATATTTAAATTTAGAGATCTTAAAAAAATATCACATACATTAATAAAAAATATATTTCTTATTTGCACATTGTTTTATTAAAATTTAAGGCCATTTAAACGGCATAGTCGTACTTTAGAGGCAGTAAACACAATTAAAGCTCAGTTACCCGATTGTAATGTAATGTAACTGCAACGGTAGGAAACAACTGAGGCCTTAGATACTGTTGCAGTAATAAAAGTGTGAGGAAATATAAGATCGTTTTATTGCATACAAACATCACTTAATATTTTCATTCAATACACTGCAAAAGTTCAATTATGTACATATTTATAAAAAAACTTGACAAAACTTGTAGGCTTGGGGTATGTTTGGTTTACATTCGATTTGAAAATATATATGTATGTACATATATATATATATGCTGTGAATCTTATATTTTTTTATTAACATTTTAGTTGATAGATCAATATTCAGGTAACCAGTAAAAAAACAAATAAAACTTATTCGATTGCTTTGGTAAGATATCATAATTTTGTTCATTGTAATGCTTTCTGATATACGACATTTTTTGTTTGGTTGTCTAGCGCACAAACAAATAATGATAATGGACTTCCGACGCGGGAACAGGCGACATATAATTGACCATGCGAGAAGTATGGATTCTCAAGGTTAATGCCGCAAACACGCAGTGACTGCCCTTGAGATTTGTTGATTGTCATTGCATATGCGAGCCTTACTGAAAACTGCAAGCGTTTGAAATCGAATGGCATGTCGGTGGGAATCATTGGGATCCGAGGTATCAAAACATTTTCTCCTTTGTACTTTCCTTTAAGTATTGTTGCTTCTATGACGTTATTCATCAGTTTTTTTTTTTACCGTAAGTCGGGTGCCATTACAGAGACGTGGTTGGTTTATATTTGTCACGTTTTTTCATTCGGCCATTCGTTGCCGGCCGGGTATACATCAACGGGGCTGCTACACTGGTAACTTACTAATTTGTTCGGCTATGCTCGTCGGGCTTGGGCGGGTGTTCGTTGCAGCTCAGTTGTGTACCACAGTTAAAGTGTACCAGTGCCTTGGTCCAAGCGTACTATAAATTTAGGGGCCGAAACATAAACAGGTAGTTTCTTCGGAACGAGTTGCATCGCGCTAGGGAGTTAGATGTGTTCCCCCTTTTGGTCCACCCTTGGTATCCCTGCGGAATACCCCTTTTTGGTAGCACCGTAAATAATTTGCGGCTACCCCTTACCATCACCAACACCACCAAATACCTACCCTTTTTCTTTTACTCACTCATATTTTCAATTACCAATTTGCCTTTAATTTTCCAATTGTGTACCAGCAGTTTGTACTACTCTATATTTCAGTTTATAATTAACAGTCTTAACTTTACTATACTAAAAAAGATAATTTTACATTTCCAGATAATCTACTTACAAATAGTGTACGAATGCGTGTTTGTTTCGAATAATATTATGTATATAAACCGTTAGACATGAAAGTATGTTACATTTGGATTACGCGTTAAATTGATATAGATGTTTTCAACTCTCAAATTCGTTGTGCTTACAATAATCTTAACTTTGCTAAATTTAAATTCACTTTGAAAATTGAGTTCAAGTAGTCAATGCTAAAAATAAAATTTGGATTTATGAATTTACTTATTATGTCACTTCTGTGTTACTGAAAGTTTATACCAAAAATAAGTAGGAAGTCTAAATTTGCTTATAATAAAATTTTTGAATTCAGGTCAGTTTGGTACTAAATCTCAATTTGTAAATCTAAATATGATAATAATAAAAATTTAAAATAAGTTTCTTCAGCCCGAAATAAAAATTTACAATTCAAAATTAGTCAGCTATAAAAGCTTTGTATTTAGGTAAATTAACACTATAGATAAATTGGAACTCGAAATTTTGTTTCTTATAAACTCTTAGTATTTAGGTGATTTAGCACTATATAAAAAGTGGAATTCAAAATTTGTTCATTCTTGCAATCTTGTACATAGGATATCTTTGCCCCCGCCTGTAAATTCCCACACTTTAAAATATCCACTTGTGGTATGAATTTTCATCGGGTATCCCTTGCACAGAAATAATTTCAAATTTTGAATTCACTTACACAAAAAATATTTTATACCTATCTAGTTTTCCTATTGTTTCATTTCATATTTTTTTTCTTTTTTTTTTTTTTTGTTATTTAATTTACTCAAATTCACATCCACAATTAACAATATCGCTTGTGCGAGTTTGCCTCAACTTTTGGCAAATTTTACTTTATACGTGCAATTGAGGCCAGCCAAATACTCGACATTCGGGCGTACAACTAATGAGGGCCATTTCGCCACTCATCTTTTACGAAGCTAACAAAACGTGATACAGGGTTCGAAAAATAGCGCTATTTTGTTTGGACGTATCGTCGTGTAAGTACAGACTCAGAATCGCCGAATATCGGTATTCGAGTCACGGCTCTACGGGCTGAGATGTTACAATTCACAGGTATTTATACATTCGCTAGTGCAAAGGCTAAACCGCCCCTTCATCTGTCTACTACGCTTATTGCTAAATGAACAGCCGATCTTATTACCAACTTGGCCGGGCGTTCTCTGAACAGATGAAGCAGCGTTTAGGGCTTATACTCTGAGCGCTTACAAAATTGTACAAAGTTGTCCAGTACATATGTATTGGTTATATATTTTTCTTATACCCCTGAATCCTAGTGAACACGCGGTGTATGCAATATAAAATAAATTCAGTTCTAACTACTTTGCTACTTATCTGTCCTTTAAATTTTGGTGCTAATTGTTTCATTCCTTCCAGATGTCTTTCCCTTCTCTCTGGCCATGCCATGGCGCCAACTCAGGGGTGTTTGCTGTTGCTCCTTAAGCGATTGGGACGTAGATGGTCCGCCTTCGGATGCCGATGTCGTCTTGTGAGTCGCGTCACGTACTGCTACACGACGTCGTTCACTCCGTGGCGACAGATGACTCTGCTCGTTCGTCGGGATGAAATCCCTGATGAGTCCGTAACGCTTTCGGTCTTGGCTGAAGTTTTCGACGGAACCATTCGTGCGGTATTGGCTGAAGTTTTCGGCGGAGCAAATTGGGCGCCAGCCAGCACTTCCCAGCCTTGAGGACGTACTGCCTATCCCGAGTCTGGGTGTAACCACTGATGGGGCGGCTGCGCTCGCAGAATTGGCTGAAAGGTTCGGCGTTGATTTCTTACGCCAGCATGAGCTCCTCAGTCATGGGAGCGTCCTGCTGATCACGGCTTGGAGTGCCTGCCTGTATGGCCTCACGCTACCACGTGATGTCAGCCGATTATGGTTGCGATGGGTCGGCTCTCCGTCGCGCTATTCGCTTGTGGCGCAAGCCGACTTCCTCTATGCACGGCTCTAGAAACAGATTTCTTTTGGTACGTGTGCTGACGGAATGGTTTCTTGATGGCGATGAATTTATTGGAAGGGGATGCTGGCTCGTTCAAAGGCCGCTGCAGAACACACAGTGGTAGGAATTGCCTGCCCTTTGTGTGCTGTTCGTAGCTCTTCTATTTTTTTGCCTTACCTCCTTTTCTCAAAAGTATCGTCTTCGTCCGCACACGTCCATTCAGCTTGCCCATTCACATTCAAAAGACCGGATCTACCCAGTACTTCCGGCATTTACCTTTTCTACTAAGCGCAACTGCCGCCAACTTCAATTACCAATTCGACTCTCCACACCATGGTTGTATTTGAAACTTTGAATTCGTTTTGAGTGTAGCCACT
Organism: Tachina lurida; assembly: GCA_944452675.1. Classification (NCBI taxonomy): domain Eukaryota; kingdom Metazoa; phylum Arthropoda; class Insecta; order Diptera; family Tachinidae; genus Tachina; species Tachina lurida. Next base: position 90,842,074 of record OX101753.1, on the reverse strand, counting down.
CTGTTCGAATCGGCTAACCTATGCAAAGCGGCACGCTACACACATCCTTTCTTGGGGGTTTGTTTCTTTTATCATATTCGCAAACTTCAGTTGCGAATATGATAAAAGAGTAGCTGTGACTGGCTTTCCTACGCTTTTAAATCCTTTGCATGAAAAACTCCTAGAGACTTTCCCTGAAGGTTTTCAATTTCGTATAGACTGTTTCCTACCACCCTCGCGATCCTACATTTAATGAACTTCCTGCACAATTTAGCGGACACCTGCTTGGCAAAATCTGATGCTTGAAAATTCCTCCTGAAAACTTCTTGGCCTACTTTAAATCGCGTGTCCCTTACTCGGAGGTTATAACGCTTAGCGTTAGTTTCATAGCTTTCATGTAGCCTGTCCTTCAACTTGTGTCTGACTATTTCCAGGAATTCGTGTTTACTCTCGAACCGTGCTTCGGGCTCTTCAATCAAATCCAATTTTCTTGCCAACTTGTAGGCCGAGGCGTGTGTCACCATGTTTGTACCGAACAGAGCGAAGTATGGCGTCATTCCGATCGCCGAATGTACGGCCGACCGTAGGGCACACTCTATTTCACATAGGTGTAGGTCCCATTCGTTGTGGTTCTCGCCTAGATATGACCTAATTGCGGCTAAAATCGACTGATTGACGCGTTCGGACGCGTTCGACTGTGGGGCATATACGCCTGTTTTGCAGTGTTCAATTCCGAATGCCTTTAATAACTCAGCGAATTCCTTACTAGTGAATTGTGGGCCGTTGTCGGATACTAACACTTCCGGACATCCAAATTTATAAAATACCTCCCTCATCAAAAAATCTACAACACCCCGTGAATTGGCCTTATTCATAGCCTTCAGTAAAACGAATTTCGTTAGATAGTCTAATACGATGAATATATAATAATTACCTCGTTTCGACCTGACGTACGGTCCCAAAAAATCTATATAAATTCGCTGAAAGGGTCTAGACGCATCAGCTTCCTTGCCCATCGGTGGCTTGAGTACCATATTGGAGGGTTTACATTCCTTGCATACCACACATCGGTTTATGTACTCCCTGACCTGTATGTTTAAATGCGGCCAATAAAAATACTCCCTGATTCTCTTAATCGTTTTGGCAATCCCACCGTGTGAGGCGTTTGGCGGACTGTGTGCGTTTTCAATGACTTTATTGGTGAGAGGAGCGGGCACCCACAGCTTCTAAGCGTGATCTTCCAGTTGTATATCACCGTTGTACATGATGTTCCGTTTGTAAACGAAGCCGTCTTTAACTTGTATGTCGGGTAGTCGAGCGCTTTCTACTTGGACTGTCTTGATCAAATTTAGATAATCTTCCGATTGGAACTCTGAGGCTGACACATCCAGCAGAGGTGGAGATTTCTCTACTAGCGCATCTACCGTATAGCGCGATAACGCGTCTGGTACAACATTTTGGGTTCCCTTGCGATGTCTAATTTCGAATGTAAATGCTTGTAATTTGAGACTCCACCGTGCCAATCTACCCGATAAGTCTTTGTGGCTCATCAGCCATTTTAAGCTTGAGTGATCTGTTATCACTACGAAATGCATTAGTTCGATATTTGGCCGAAATCTCAGTCACCGAGTAGTTCTTCTGAGCACTAGTTAATTTTTTTGAGTAATACGCAATTGGGTGCTCACCGCCAGTTTCGTCTTCTTGAAATAGCACGCCTCCTATACCTACGTCTGATGCGTCGCACTGTACGTAAAATATTTTCGAAAAATCAGGGTGCGTGAGCACCGGACTGGTGATCAAACAGTGTTTTAATTTGTCCATCGCTATTTTGGCTTCAGGGGTAAATACGAATGTTTTACCCTTTTTGAGCGTTTCACATATAGGCGCGGAAATAGCGGCGTAGTCATGAATGAATCTTCGGTACCATCCAGCGGTGCCCATAAAGCTACGTACCTGCTTTGGGGTTGTTGGGTATTTATAGTCAACTATTGCTTGAACCTTTTCTGGGTCGGGCTTGAGTTTACCTTCTCCCACCACATACCCTAAATATTTCAGCTCCCGGCAACAGAATTTCGATTTGGTCACATTTATGGTCAGGCCAGCATCGTCGAGACATCTCGCCACCCGTTCTAATAATTCCATGTGCTCATGAAAGTTGGAAGATACCACTAGCAAGTCATCCAAGTATACGAAAACACGCTCGCGAAGGCACGCTGGGATGACTTTGTCCATTAACCGACATAACCGTTGGGCTGCATTACATAGCCCAAACGGCATGACGGTGAATTGATACAAAGGCCTCCCAGGTACCGTGAACGCCATCTTTTCTCTACTGGAGCTGGCTAGCGGTATCTGCCAAAAGGCATCTTTTAAGTCGATGCTTGAAATAAAGTGCGTATCCCCCAGACGGCTCAACAACCCTTCTATATGCGGGAGCGGATATGCGTCCTTAACTGTGGCGTCATTCAGCCGGCGAGCGTCCAAGCAGATTCTCACTTTTTCGCCCTTCTTCACGAAGGCGACCCTATTGCTCCAGGGGCTCTCGCTCGACTCAATGACCCCCAGTGAAAGCATTCTATCCAGCTCCGCATACATGACTTGCTGCACAGCCGGTGAGATCGGGTAGTATTTTTCTTTCACTGGGACAGCTGTTCCAGTGTCAATGTGGTGTGTCTCGAGCGACGTTTTACCTAGTCCTTTCACAATGCATGAAGGAAATAGCGCTATAATTCTGTCCAGCACTCCTTGTTGTTGCTGATCTAATTGATGCCTCCTTGGGAACGCCGGCGCCTCATCCTCGTTCACTTTCTCATTTTCGGTCCCTACACAACTAATTTCGAAGCGAATCAGGCTAAATAGCTTTATAAAGTCGACCCCTAAAAATAGTTTATGTTTGAGACTCGGCACTAAATAAAAATCAATTTCATGTGAACGTCCGTTAAAATTAATGCACGACCTTACTCGCCCTATCACCGGATTCGCTCTTCCGTCCGCTGTAAATACTTTAGACTTGTATGGGTGAATCAATAAGTTAGCCTTTTCAGCAAAGTCTAGGCAACCTTCGCTTAAGCACGACACTGTCGCGCCGCTGTCCACTAGCCCTTGGATCTGGCAGCCGTTTACCTCAATGACTGTATATAGCCGACTATCAGTGCCCTCGATCAACTTCGCCAACGCGATCTGTTTTCGGATTTCTTTTCTTTCTTTAAAACGCTGTCTGGTTTTCCTTATTTTATTCGATACCCTACCGATTATCCTTTCTCTAGCTTCCTCATATTCTCGTAACCTCAGGTGGTATGGTTTGTGGGGTGGAATGTCATATATAGGCTTTTCTTCAGTTAGGTGCGCTTGCTGCCGTTGTAATATATGTACTTTTGGTTTACCTCCTTCCACTTCACTGGTATTCGTCGATCGGCTCAGCTGTTGATTTAGTGAAGCTGGGTAGTAAACGTGGGTATTATTGTTGTCGTTTAACTTGAGTGTGGTAGAGTTTGGGTTGTGAATTGTCTTGAACGAGCCTCCAACCCCATTCGATAGCCGTTCGCTTTCCCGTTTCCCTGGCATGCGGGACACTTGGGTGTTATTACATTGTCTAACCCACATCTGAAGCAAAATATTCTGCGCCTTTCTGACGGGCAATCTTTAAAAGAATGGCCTTCTACCTTGCAGTTCCAGCATGAGACCTTATGCTCCCCGTTTAATGCCTGTATTTCCTTGTCGTGTTCCTCTCCGTCCGACTCGAAGGCTAATTCATTCAGTTGTCTCGCGGGGTACCTGGCATTGGTAGGATGCAGACTGTTTAACACGTTCTCCGCTCTCCTTCCTTCTGTTCGGAAGTGGCTTAAGCCTACTGGTCTAACTGCAAACAGCAATTGTAGCATGGCTGGCCTTAAATTGTTTTTCATAATCTCCATTAGGTCTTGATCCCTTATAGGGTGGGTCTGTTGATTTCTTAAATGCACCACTGCGTTACAAAAATCATCAATAGACTCGTGTGGTTTTTGCCGCCTATCTAAAATTTTGCGTTCAATGTCGAAATCACTTTCGAATCTGTGGAAATATGTTACCAAAGCGTTTTTCAACGTATGCCAGTCGCTTAAATTGTGATTCATCCGTCTGTATTCCCACAGCCATTCTAACGCTGGACCGCTAAGCAAATGGTGGAAATTCCGAATGACCTCTGCCCAAGGACACAAATAATCGGATTGCAGTATTTCGACCCTAAACACAAAATCCTCAACGCTTGGCGTGCTGGGCGTACCATCAAACTTCAGCCCCCACTTGTCTATTCAGGGTTGATACCGACCAAGCTGATCGTTCGGCCTGTGGTTTAATTCTGGCTGCAATAGTGCTGGATTATTTGCGCGTGCTTGATGACTATCGCCCGTGGAGTTCCGGTAGTACTGCCTAGGGTGTGGCATTCTATTGTCAGGTGCCTGTATGCTAGGCGGCTGCCGTTGTTGATGATAGTCATTACCTGGCACGCTGGAGCGTGTAGGCCTTGTATAAGTCTGTCGTTGTTGAGCTCTAATAAATTCCTGCTCGGTATGATGGTTGTCCTGAGGCGACTGTTGGCTTAGCTGGTTGCTTGGGTCAGTCTGGTAATGTCGCGACAATGCGCCTATAGTTGCTTGCACTATCCCCGGAATTAACTCCTCTATTCTGGCATCTACCGAGCGACAAATCTCCAATTGCCTTAAACCCGTTAAGGCTGCTTGTTGCGTATCTATATGCTGCGTCCGGTCTTGTACGGTAGCTTCAGTGTTTCTAAATTCAGACCTTATGTCTCTTGCTGTTAGGCTGCTAAAATCTGGCGACGGTATTGATTCATTCAATGATGCAGATGCAGAGTGTGAGGATCCTTCCTGTCGGTTTATATCTATATTCGGATTGATATTGGCTTCTCTTCGTGCTGTTTCTAGCCCTAATTCAGTTTGCGGAGCAGCCTGATTGGCTGACGCCCTAGCGTTAGTCGAAGTCGTTGGAGCCGCTGGGCGAGACATCTTCACTGTTTCCAACCCACTTCGGGTTATTACCATTACCTAGATGATCGATACGGCGTACGTGTTTGTTTCCCCTAATTCTATTTAAATACACCCCTAGTATGGAAAAGTCTTGACCCCTTTACTACTCTATTAAATCCACCTTCACTTAATAGTTGATAATTTTATTTTTGTTTCAATCCTCACTAAATGCACTTAGAAGAGGGTGAATTACTCACGGTTTGTTACTAGATAGATAACTCTACAAGCCTTATACGTATGTGGTCATCGGTTATATAAGTATCAGAGGTACACTCAGAAGAAGGAAAATGTAAAAATGAAATAGTACGTACAATCTCCTTTCCCCTTACAATACCCTAAGGAGAAATCAAAAATTAGGAGCAAATGGTTCCAAATGGAGCTTATTGGCTCAATGGCAAAATGTAATATAATTTTATATAATGTAAGTAATATAGTTATATGTATTTTTATATATATTATATGTAATTTTATAAGTTTTTCTTATTTTTCAGTAAAGCTAACTTTACTACCTTCCAAAAAGCAGTCTTATCTAGTCTAAATTGTCAGGATAGCCCTTTCGACGGTGTGTCCACTAACGAAATGCTTCACTCAAAAGTTTACCCCTTTAGCTACTTGCAGTCTGGGCAAAATTTAAAATAATTTGTTTTTGTTCGCTATTGTCCCTATCTTATTTATTTACTATCTACGATCCTCCTTTTTTTTCAAATTAAACGTACAATTGCTACTACCTCTAGCGACTTTACTTTTACGTGAATACGGTGTACCTGTTTGCGTATGTAACTACACTGCTGGTTTGTACTATCAGGCTCAATTGGCATTGACAAATAATCTTTATTTATTTATTTAATTTTTTATTTATTAGTGACACATAAAAGTGAGGCATCTGGTTGATGTGTGGTGATGGCAAAATTTTGACGATAACTCGTTCGTATGCTCTTTTTCACCGTATACTCTCCTGAGTTATTTACTACACCTACGGTGTTTCGGGCTTGCGTCGCTACTCGGACTTGTCCATCGACTAGCCGGGACTTACACAATCCTTACACCTTATGCGTTCTATTTGAGGATGCCGCTATTAAAGCTTGGCTGTTGTATCCTTCTTTAAGTCTTGCACCCTTTATATAACGCAGCCTAGTTTTGCTACAGCCGCAAATGTCTTTCTAAAACTTTAGAAGACATGTCTGACCGTAGCAGTACTGGCGGGTATCAGTGTAGACCGCACTGTTCTTTTTATTTTATTTCTCTTCTCGAAAAATAACTCGTTTGATTGTGTCTTTAATTAATTTCAAAATTCCATGTTCACTTCGGGCCCCACGTTGGGCGCCATATTAACTGTCACGTTTTTTCATTCGGCCACTCGTTGCCGGCCGGGTATACATCAACGGGGCTGCTACACTGGTAACTTACTAATTTGTTCGGCTATGCTCGTCGGGCTTGGGCGGGTGTTCGTTGCAGCTCAGTTGTGTACCACAGTTAAAGTGTACCAGTGCCTTGGTCCAAGCGTACTATAAATTTAGGGGCCGAAACATAAACAGGTAGTTTCTTCGGAACGAGTTGCATCGCGCTAGGGAGTTAGATGTGTTCCCCCTTTTGGCCCACCCTTGGTATCCCTGCGGAATACCCCTTTTTGGTAGCACCGTAAATAATTTGCGGCTACCCCTTACCATCACCAACACCACCAAATACCTACCCTTTTTCTTTTACTCACTCATATTTTCAATTACCAATTTGCCTTTAATTTTCCAATTGTGTACCAGCAGTTTGTACTACTCTATATTTCAGTTTATAATTAACAGTCTTAACTTTACTATACTAAAAAGAGATACTTTTACATTTCCAGATAATCTACTTACAAATAGTGTACGAATGCGTGTTTGTTTCGAATAATATTATGTATATAAACCGTTAGACATGAAAGTATGTTACATTTGGATTACGCGTTAAATTGATATAGATGTTTTCAACTCTCAAATTCGTTGTGCTTACAATAATCTTAACTTTGCTAAATTTAAATTCACTTTGAAAATTGAGTTCAAGTAGTCAATGCTAAAAATAAAATTTGGATTTATGAATTTACTTATTATGTCACTTCTGTGTTACTGAAAGTTTATACCAAAAATAAGTAGGAAGTCTAAATTTGCTTATAATAAAATTTTTGAATTCAGGTCAGTTTGGTACTAAATCTCAATTTGTAAATCTAAATATGATAATAATAAAAATTTAAAATAAGTTTCTTCAGCCCGAAATAAAAATTTACAATTCAAAATTAGTCAGCTATAAAAGCTTTGTATTTAGGTAAATTAACACTATAGATAAATTGGAACTCGAAATTTTGTTTCTTATAAACTCTTAGTATTTAGGTGATTTAGCACTATATAAAAAGTGGAATTCAAAATTTGTTCATTCTTGCAATCTTGTACATAGGATATCTTTGCCCCCGCCTGTAAATTCCCACACTTTAAAATATCCACTTGTGGTATGAATTTTCATCGGGTATCCGTTGCACAGAAATAATTTCAAATTTTGAATTCACTTACACAAAAAATATTTTATACCTATCTAGTTTTCCTATTGTTTCATTTCATATTTTTTTTCTTTTTTTTTTTTTTGTTATTTAATTTACTCAAATTCACATCCACAATTAACAATATCGCTTGTGCGAGTTTGCCTCAACTTTTGGCAAATTTTACTTTATACGTGCAATTGAGGCCAGCCAAATACTCGACATTCGGGCGTACAACTAATGAGGGCCATTTCGCCACTCATCTTTTACGAAGCTAACAAAACGTGATACAGGGTTCGAAAAATAGCGCTATTTTGTTTGGACGTATCGTCGTGTAAGTACAGACTCAGAATCGCCGAATATCGGTATTCGAGTCACGGCTCTACGGGCTGAGATGTTACAATTCACAGGTATTTATACATTCGCTAGTGCAAAGGCTAAACCGCCCCTTCATCTGTCTACTACGCTTATTGCTAAATGAACAGCCGATCTTATTACCAACTTGGCCGGGCGTTCTCTGAACAGATGAAGCAGCGTTTAGGGCTTATACTCTGAGCGCTTACAAAATTGTACAAAGTTGTCCAGTACATATGTATTGGTTATATATTTTTCTTATACCCCTGAATCCTAGTGAACACGCGGTGTATGCAATATAAAATAAATTCAGTTCTAACTACTTTGCTACTTATCTGTCCTTTAAATTTTGGTGCTAATTGTTTCATTCCTTCCAGATGTCTTTCCCTTCTCTCTGGCCATGCCATGGCGCCAACTCAGGGGTGTTTGCTGTTGCTCCTTAAGCGATTGGGACGTAGATGGTCCGCCTTCGGATGCCGATGTCGTCTTGTGAGTCGCGTCACGTACTGCTACACGACGTCGTTCACTCCGTGGCGACAGATGACTCTGCTCGTTCGTCGGGATGAAATCCCTGATGAGTCCGTAACGCTTTCGGTCTTGGCTGAAGTTTTCGACGGAACCATTCGTGCGGTATTGGCTGAAGTTTTCGGCGGAGCAAATTGGGCGCCAGCCAGCACTTCCCAGCCTTGAGGACGTACTGCCTATCCCGAGTCTGGGTGTAACCACTGATGGGGCGGCTGCGCTCGCAGAATTGGCTGAAAGGTTCGGCGTTGATTTCTTACGCCAGCATGAGCTCCTCAGTCATGGGAGCGTCCTGCTGATCACGGCTTGGAGTGCCTGCCTGTATGGCCTCACGCTACCACGTGATGTCAGCCGATTATGGTTGCGATGGGTCGGCTCTCCGTCGCGCTATTCGCTTGTGGCGCAAGCCGACTTCCTCTATGCACGGCTCTAGAAACAGATTTCTTTTGGTACGTGTGCTGACGGAATGGTTTCTTGATGGCGATGAATTTATTGGAAGGGGATGCTGGCTCGTTCAAAGGCCGCTGCAGAACACACAGTGGTAGGAATTGCCTGCCCTTTGTGTGCTGTTCGTAGCTCTTCTATTTTTTTGCCTTACCTCCTTTTCTCAAAAGTATCGTCTTCGTCCGCACACGTCCATTCAGCTTGCCCATTCACATTCAAAAGACCGGATCTACCCAGTACTTCCGGCATTTACCTTTTCTACTAAGCGCAACTGCCGCCAACTTCAATTACCAATTCGACTCTCCACACCATGGTTGTATTTGAAACTTTGAATTCGTTTTGAGTGTAGCCACTCTGTTCGAATCGGCTAACCTATGCAAAGCGGCACGCTACATATTTCGTAACATTATGATTACCGATCCAAATTTTAGTTGGAGATTATGAGGCGGTAATCCGGGTAATTCCAGGGAGTTTAAAAATTCGATTGGATAGTTGACGATATCGTTCTGAGAAGTAACGGAATCCACCGATTTGAACGTCGTTAATTCCCCAGCGATTTCACTTTGAATCTTAAAATTTAATTCGTGGACATCAACGTTTTTCGCAGCTAATATAGCAAGTTCGCTCAACCAATTATGATTTCTGTAATTTTGTGTAATGTTTGGAAATACCTTTCGGATGAGTTCGGACTTTGATTCGGGGAACTGGCTCAACAGGAAATTGAATACAGCCGGACGAAATATCCCCCGGGATTTTGCCGTTTCCTATGTCCAGCAATTGTTTGGAAAATACGTCTTGAGATTGAGTGTTATGCAGCTCGACCCGCATGTTCATAGTCAATTTGAGTTTCCTGACATGTTTCCACAAAGCAGACGACTTCAAACATGCATTAAGTTCATCGGCTGGCGTTGATCGTGGTATCACTGGCAGTGTTTGGCGAAAATCACCTGCCAACAGAATCATCGTACCTCCAAACCGGCTTTGATTATTTCGTAAATCTTGCAACATTTTGTCTAATTCCTCCAAAGATTTTGTATGCGCCATTGTACGTTCATCCCAAACGATATTGCTGCAAAACTTTTGCCATCGCACTGTTCTTCGATATGTTGCACGTTGGATTTTCATTGGCTTGCATATTTAATGGCAACTTGAGTGCTGAATGAGCAGTTCGACCGCCTTCCAACAATGTAGATGCAATTCCTGACGATGCGAATGCAAGTACAATATCATTCTGGGAGCGTACTGTTGCCAAAATTAACGCGATTAAAAAAGTTTTCCCAGTTCCACCGGGAGCGTCTAGAATAAAAATCCCTCCAGCTTCATCTTTCACAGCTTTCATGAGAGTGTCGTATTCATATTTTTGTTGTCGATTCAACAGTGGAACATTTGTTCGAACTGATTCCCTTAAGACATCGCAATCGTACTGTTTTTCGCGTTGCAACTCTTGATTAAATGCGTCGTGCATCGGACGATTGGCAGCTATCATACCTAACTCAGATAATGCCTTGCTCGACATCATCAAGCACATATCTTCAATTAATAACAAAGCCTCGTTGTAAATTTCCTCGTTCAGTTGAAAATTTGGATTTGATGTTCTATTACGCATCTGATGGAGAATATCATCATACATGGCATCTTTGAATTTGCTCCACAACTCAGTTGGTTTGGATGGGAAGCATGTTGAAATAATTATGGAAAACAATGTTCGCATTTGGTAAGCATTTGACAAAATTACAGCATCTCCGAGTTCATATTCCCAATGAATGTCATTCTCTAACAATCCCAGGCGTTGGCACGCTTCTCTGCACGTGTCACACAACTCACCGTTTATAGTTCGCAAATCTTGGAATGATGCTGGTCCACGAACGTTGACTAATAGCAAACGCAAATAAAAACACTCATAATTTCTTGGATGGACTGTGTAAATGCGACCTAATGCGTCAGTGGAGAATAAATTAGGTATACCTGGAACTGCATTTCCTTGCTTGGGCCGTTCTTTCTTTGTCGATTGGTTCCAAGTATAATATCTTGGCATCTCGGAGTATAGAAGTGTTCGGGCGAATTCATCGTTCCGGCACAATTCGAAAAATCTGGTCAATGTTCTAGGTGGCGGTCGATCAGCTCGTTCAAATGCATTCTCTTCAGTAAAGTACACTCTTTGACAATTTTCCAGATGAACGGCTAAATGCACAACAGTTGGATGCCTTTCATGAATGGCAAAAGAAAAAAGGCGCCAAATTGCTTCGTTACTACTGACATAGCGGCCCATTTGGAATTGAGTGATTTCATCATTGGAGTTCTCCGCACTGACTCCAATCACAGCCATATCACTGCCTTTGGTCACATATTTGCAGATATATTTGATGGATTTCACGGAATGGCAGGATTCGACGTTGATATGTGCTTTGAATATCTTGGAGAGTAGTGGGGAATACGGAACTATCCAACGGTTGTTAATTTGAATGTCCTGGTGATTCACTTTCATCATTGTTGTTCTTCCATTGTCCGCAGTTGATCGACGACGGTACAGTGGATAACCGTCATTTCCGGTAATTGTTTCTGATACTAATGGTCGTGGAAACCGCTATTTAATGATCCATGAGGATATGTGCATGTGGCAGTCCGCGTTTTTGCCATTCCACAGAATACATCCAGCAACGCGTCTCGCCGAACGCGCAATACTTCACAATGTAATCCATCAGCGATTTAAATTTTTGTTTGAAGACTCTCGCAGTGATGTCATGGCGATCGATGGGTGATTGAGCAGGGAATAACTCTTGGCGAATTTCTACCCACTGCGGATTGCAAGTGAAAGTTATGAATAAATCTGGTGTGCCGTAGTGACGAACGTACGACATGTAGGGTTTGGAAACGGGAATTCCCGGGCAGGAAATCCCGGGAAATGTCTGTCTAATATTCCCGGGAAATTGTAGAGATTTTCCCGGGAAAACGGGAAATTAAAAGTGCATTTTATTTCATAAATATATAGAATTTATAATCCAATTTTACTTTAATATAAAAACTTATTATATTTTTATATATTACAAAAGTTCGTTTGAATGATTGTATGACTAAATTTACACGAACGTTGACACGTTGTTCATCGTCTGTTAAACACCTGTTCGAAGGAAATTTTTTAATCTTAAAATTTAAATTGAGTTTTTGGTTTAAATGTAACTGTAAGAAAGAAAGAATTCTTTCGACTCCGATAAACGAGAAGTAAAATGTCCATGTTTTTTTAATATAAAATAAAAATGTGAGCTATTCAAATCTAGTCTGAAATTTCATAAAAACTCCATTAAATTGAGGTCATACCATATCTCCTAAAAAACGTGGAATAAATTGTATAAGTATCAATGATTGCAATGATATAATCGTTTCCTAAAGTAAACAATTCGATGCTAAGCGAACTTGAAGTGATTTTTCGCCGAATTAGTGAACAAATTTTGAAAAGTGTAGTGAAAATTTTAAGCTGTAGGAATCCCGGGAATTCCCGGGAACTTGATTTTTTAATTCCCGTTTCCCGGGAAGTGCAAAAGTCCGGGAAATCCCAAACCCTAACGACATGGCATCCTGAGCATATTCATGCATATGTTGAGGACTTCCGACGTATGGGAGGATAGTCATCCGGCCGACATTCTTTGCATTTCCATCTACATTTATGTCATCTCGAAGGTGTATGTACTCGTCAGAACGTAGTTTTTTCTGGTTCAATCTTATGAATGTCAGTCGTTCTGTTTCAATTTTTACATACATATCGACAGCATACTGGTGCAAAAGACGACGATATTTCAAGATGTGATTGTCCTTATTTTCGCGAACCATCAGTCGATATGAATAATAGTTCATTGTACTTACCTTTTTGTTTGTTTCACCACCTGTAAATTTGTCAGTAAAATAATTAATCATACATTTATTACATTAATCTTATATAGAGATTTGGTATTAACCTGTTAGCGGATTTATCATTTTAATGGAGAAATTATAACCGTCTTCACCTTGCCAAAAAATGATGGGATATTGCAACGCATCATATGATTGATGCGTTTTGTACACTCGTTGCCGCTGATTATTTCGTCGATGTAGAACGATATCGCGGGATTCTAAATTTTCGCCTACGACGACAATCGCGACATCATCAATCGTAGGTGCATTAAAACCCCTTGCGTGCTCTCTTGCAGGAGTCTTCTTGGCTCTGATAACAATTCTGTAATTGTCAGAGGGCATGCGCTCTTGTGCGGTTTTAAACAATGCAATCAGTTCATTGCGTTCATGAAAAAACGTTTGCAACTGCTCAACAATTGGTCTTTTTACGGAACTGTTGTATGCACAACGTTGATCTACTTCTTGTGTTGCATTGCCCATGAAGTAAATCTGTAGAAATTTATAGTCAACACCCGGAAGTGGTAAAAGTGAACCTGCTCGATGATATATTTGGCCTTGAATCTATAATGTTTTATTGACATAACCGAAATGAAATGGTGGAAGTGATTGAACTTTATTTACCTTAAAAGTTGGCATGAAATTATCCTGAATCGTATTTGTTGCCCCAAATGAAGTTATTTGAAAACAATTGTTGTATTTCTGGATTTGTTTAAGGAAATGTTTGGAATGAGGGTTTGTTCCAAAAACTAATGAACGCAATGGCTGTGGTGGTGGAATCAACGGTGTCAATTTCACTCTACCACTCGCGCAACACAATCCAGGAGATTAATTTGTATATTTCAATGCCTTACAATGTGGGCAAACAACGCTCATCGAACCAATCGCAACGGGATGATCTGTATTGTAATCCATTGTCCTGTTGTAATGGAATGCAGCTCGAAGAGTATTCAATGTAGTATTTGTTTCTCTTCTTGCACGAATATTTGAATTTGAATATTTGAATTTTTTTTTAAATCCGATTTTCGGATGTGGCAAAAAAATTGCACGGTCGTTTTTGTAAATTTTTTGGTTTTTTATTATAAATAAATTTGTTGTAAGTTACCCTTAAAAACTCTTGACATCCTACACATAAATGTAGGCAGGAGAGGAGATTTTCCAAAAATTCTAAAATTTTTCTAACACAATTTTTCCCAATAAGAAAAAGGTATTATAAAATTATAAATTGGGAATCATTTTAATTTTTATCAATAGTATACATTTAGTTTTGCAAACTGAAAAAAAATTATTCTCCTACCTTCAATACTTTTTGAAATATTCGAAATCCAATTTTGATTAAAAATTTTAATTTTCTACATTTTTTATTTTTGTCTAAATTATTGATCTTATTTTCTTTACTGCAAATGTTTCTTAATTTTTTCTATGTTATTACAATAGTAGATATAATTGTCTATTCAACGGTATATAACATGTATTCCTTTGCTATTATATCAGTCTTAAAATGTATACACAAATATAACACCTAGGTAACAATTTACGTGTTTTATCTGATACTCAAACAAACCCACATTTTTTATGAACTCTTGAAGCTGTTATTAAATACTTTATTTACTTAAATACAATAAAATATAAGAATTTATATACACACAGTATATTTATATACCCACAAGGACAAAGGTACCTGAGCGCACATCTCCAATATGGGTATGGTTTTACCTGATATTTGTATCGGTTTTGTATTCGTAGCTTGTAAAATAGCTATATATTTAAGCTGCGATGCATTTAATGTCATTATTTCAGTTATAGCTATCATGGAGATAACAATTAAAAATAAATCGCTCTTCAAATTAATGTGGGAAAACCTCACTGATGGTAGTACTCGGTTGGACAAGGTAGACCAAATGATGTACATAATATCTACTACATATGGTTTATCTGTAAACACCGATTTATCGAAAAAACTTGAAAATTTTTTTAAATTATATGAAAAGAAGATACGTGAATGCAATAAATCAATTTATAAATTTCAGAATAAAAATCAGGATTGGTTAGATATGGGACTATCTACGGAAATATACCCAAAGAAGTTTGGTCGGCCAAATAAAGATTACGATAACGTTCGACGCAGGAGCAAAAGGATTAAACAAGAAGACTTGATAAATACGTATTCGGAAAATGAAATCAAAGATTCATTCAAATTGATTTTAGCGAATACTCAACTTAAAGAAGCAGGCAAAATCGTAGATGTGCTACCAGTTGCGTCTCCAAAAAGATTAAGACGGATGGTGGAAAGCATTCCAACGCCAAAATATAGTAAACATTTTACGGTGGAAGATGCACTAGCACTCATTCTTAATCTGGTCCTTTCAAGAAATAAATACGATATCTTAAGGAAGGTGCTTAAAGAAAAAAGTGGGCCTTTGCCATCAAGTACATTGTTGTTAAAAAGAAAATCGGAAATTTTGCCACATCCGATAACAGTGGATAGCCGAAGTGCAGTCATTAGTTTGTCAGACCTTCTTCATAATACAGCATCAAGACTCATCGCTACTTTTGGCGAAAGAGACTTAGATACATGTAATAATTCTGAACTAACACTAATATACAAATGGGGATGTGATGGATCATCTGGATTTTCAGATAGACAGCCCAGTGCATACGATAATGACTTTTCCAAAGTTTTAATGGCATCGTTAGTACCATTAAGGCTTCGACTACATAATGAAATGCCTTCAACAAGTAAAAATGCATTTAAAGATGTGTGGGTAAATACTACTCCAGGCTCAAAGTTTTTATGCCGACCAATACGTTTTGAATACATCAAGGAAAACAAAGAAACAACTCAAAATCTGGTTGATGGTATAAAACATGAAATTTCTAATATGGAACCCATTGACGTTCATATATTAGGACGAGTAATAACAGTATCTTTTAGACCTTATTTAACAATGATAGATGGAAAAGTTGCGAAAGCAATAACCGATACAAAATCTTATTTGATTTGTAATATATGCGGAAAGAAAATTCCGATTTTAAGGACATTGAGAATTATACTCAAACTAATGGAGATGCCCTTAAGCTTGGAATATCACCACTTCATGCTCGGATTCGATTCATGGAGTACATTTTACATCTATCTTTGCGAATAATTCTGCTTTAAAACAGATACGGTTGGAAAAAAAAAAAGAATTCAAGATGAGTTTATGAAACGTGGCTTAATCATTGACAAACCTTTATATGGCTATGAAAACTCCAATAATGGCAACACTGCCAGGCGATTTTTTGATGACCCTGAAACCACATCTATAACTGGTATTAGCTTTAATGTCATAAGACGTTTCAAAATAATACTGGCCGTCATAAATAGCAAAAAGTTAATTAATAAGGACAAATTTGAAATATATGCAAAAGACACTCTGATTCTAATAAATGAATTATATCCATGGAAATCAATAACTCCAACCGTACATAAAGTGCTAGCACATACAAAAGAAATAATAGAAAACAACATTCTTCCTCTGGGGGAACTAACTGAAGAAGCACAGGAAGCTAGAAATAGAGATGTTAAGCAATATCGACTTTTCAATATACGTAAATGCTCTAGAGTTGCTCAAAATAATGATTTAATGCATCATTTGCTACTGTCTTCAAATCCAGTCCTACAAGGCATAAGAATGAAATGGTTGCCAAAAATAAGTATTGAAATCGAGAACGACGATCGCGAAGCAGAGGAAATTAATAGCTTGCTAGGCCATGATGTCTCAGATTATTTTTAAGCAAATTCTTGAAGTAAAACCCAAATATAAATTAAAAACAACATATGCATGTATCCATGCACTTAGATACGAGTAATAAAGAAAATGAAACTGAACTTATTAAATATATTTTTATAATACAATTATCAGAATCAAAACGAGAAATTTAGTTGTAAGTTTTCATACTCATACATACATATGTACATTGTACATATGTCTCTTGATACATAAGTATTTATATTCATACAAACAAATATCTGATATCATGGCAAAAAGTCTCTGGAATTCTCTGTCAAATTATTTTCAAAACTTAGGCAATTTATATACGTTTAAAAAGGAGCTACATAAAAAAATGTTCGTAATTTAATGTTCTAATGTTAAATTAACTACTAATTTTTTTTAAATAAATAAATAACTCAATCTATTTGTCCTTGTAGGTATATAAATATACTTCAAGAGTTCATAAAAAATGTGGGTTTGTTTGAGTATCAGATAAAACACGTAAATTGTTACCTGTGGTGTTATATTTGTGTATACATTTTAAGACTGATATAATGCAAAGGAATACATATTATATATCGTTGAATAGACAATTATATCTACTATTGTAATAACATAGAAAAAATTAATAAACATTTGCAGTAAAGAAAATAAGATCAATAATTTAGACAAAAATAAAAAATTTAGAAAATTAAAATTTTTAATCAAAATTGGATTTCGAATATTTCAAAAAGTATTGAAGGTAGGAGAATAATTTTTTTTCAGTTTGCAAAGCTAAATGTATACTATTGATAAAAATTAAAATGATTCCCAATTTATAATTTTATAATACTTTTTTCTTATTGGGAAAAATTGTCTTAGAAAAATTTTAGAATTTTTAGAAAATCTCCTCTCCTGCCTACATTTATGTGTAGGATGTCAAGAGTTTCTTACAGGTTACTTATAACAAATTTATTTATAATAAAAAACTAAAAAATTTACAAAAACGACCGTGCAATTTTTTTGCCACATCCGAAAATCGGATTTTTTGAAAAAAATTGCTAGTTTTCGATTAATGCTGAATGTAGGGTGCACCAACAACAATCTCCAAAATTTATTTCACAGCCTTTTTCAATTTCTCCTTTCTCAGAAACAATCAACGTTTTTATCAAATACTAAATAATTTTTTAAAATATTCCAAAAAAAATAAGAATACTTTTTTCACAAAATATACCAAATTTTTTCATAATTTTTAAAAATCCAAATTGCAAAATTATTCCTTGCTACAATTTTTGAGATATCAAATAAAAATTTTTTTATATGAATTGTAATGAAGTTTTCTTTCAAAAACATTAAAACATACTGATTTTTGCCAAGTAATAAAGAAGTTATGTACTAACGAATAAAAAAAGTCAGGGCCAAAAATTAAAAAATTAATTTTTCAAGTCAAATAACTTGGAAACTGAAAGAGATAAAATGATACTCTTAGCATGTTTTATTTTTATTTCTTAACGTAGATTGTCCCGCTGAAAAAATTATTGAAATCGGTCCCTATTTACAAAAGTTACAAGCTCCGAAAGAATTTCGATACCCGCACTTTCCCACTTTGAGGCTGTTTGGAGCTACCATGTCTTACAACAGGGTGCTTCAAAATATGCTTTCTAAAAATCAACACTTCTACTTTCCAAAACAGTTGGTTTCATCGAAATCGGTTAACTAGTTCAAAAGTTGCGGACTTTTTACCACTTTTTTTTTAATTCACGCCACTGTGCGGCGACTACCTCAAATGGAGGACCTTCTATGACTTATTTCTGCAACTTGTAGGCAATCAGCGGATTCCTGCGGTCCAAAAAATGTGGTACCTGAAGGCTAATGTAGCAGGTGAAGCTGAAAGGCTCATAAGTCACCTTTCAGCGACTGCAGAAAATTATGAGACAGCCTGGGAAATGCTAAAGGAGCGATACGACAATAGACGAATTTTGGTCGCATCATTAATACAGCAGCTGATCGAACAACCTGCAGTCGGACCAAAAATTGCATCAATCAAGCAACTGCACGACACAACTCAGGAATGTCTGCATGCATGGCAAAATCTTGGAATCGACATCCTGGGACCCCATACTATTGCACCTCCTCGTAAAGAAACTGGATCGACACACTCATAACCAATATGAAAGATCAATCACAAATCCAAAACAGCTACAGAAAGTCAAACACTTCCTAGCTTTTCTGGAAACTCCATTTCAATCAATGGAGGCAATGGGCCAAAAAGAAAAGCCATCTTCGAAGGTATGTGCAACAGCTGCACCATCTAAATCAATTGCCAACGATTTCAACAACTCAAGCCATACGAGCGCTTAAATTTCATCCAAAAACAAAAATTATGTGTAAATTGCCTGAAATCTGGTCATTCTTCAAAACAATGTACCTCAAGGGGTTGCACGAAATGCAATAAGAAACATAACTCGCTATTGCATCTAGAAAACAAGAACTACCCGTCAAAACAATTAAATGAAGATAATCCACAGGCAGCATCATCCTCTGCAACGACTATTGTAGGAGCTACGACTTCTCCTGCAACACCAGGGTGCTCAACCAAATCAAAGGCTACTTCTTTAACCACAGCAAGTCAACAGTCGTCATCAGCTGTGATCCTTGGCACTGCAGTAGTTAAACAAAACGATTCATCAGAAATTGAATGCCGGGCATTACTTGACTCTGGATCCCAGGTAAACTGTATCACTGAGCGTCTAGTCAAACGACTTGGTATCCCAATGCAGCCGTCATCGGCAAACATTAGTGGAATCGGAAGCACCAGCACTAAAACACAGCACCGAGTTAACATAGCATTGCATTCTCGAATTAATGGATTTATTTATTTATTTGTATGGACTTACAACACAACTCGAAGCATTTGTCCTTCTGCGTATTATTTCTCCCCAGCCGGCACAATTCATCAACATAAGTGACTGGCCATTACCCAAAAACTTGGTACTAGCTGATCCACATTTCAACCGACCGGAAAAAATCGACATTTTGTTGGGCGCTGAACACTTTCTTCAACTACTTTCAGTTGGACAAATCGAATTATCTCCACAATTACCAACCCTCTAGAATACTGTGCTTGGATGGATAGTTTCTGGAGAAATAGAAGTAAAAAATCCTACACAGCTTATATGCGGAGTATCCACAACTAATAACAGCCTTGAAGCTTCCATTGCAAGACTGTGGGAACTGGATGAACTTAAGTCAACTGAAAGGGCGCTGGCACTAGCAGAAAGAAAATGTGAAGAGTTGTTTGTACATCATACAACGCGGAACAATGAAAATCGTTTTGTTGTAAAAATCCCGTTCCACCAAGATACTGAAATCCTCGGTGACTTACAAAATCGCTCTAAATCGTTTCTTGTCGTTAGAACATCCACTGCAGAAAAACCCCGAATTGAGGAATGAATATCAGAAATTCATGGATGAATACGAAATATGAAACACATGGCGAAGATATCATCATTGGTGAGTGATTCGCTCACCAAACTATTTTATCCCACATCATTGCGTTTTAAAACCGGACAGCTCCACAACCAAATTGAGGGTAGTATTCGATGCTTCAGCCAAAACAACATCAGGGCACTCTTTAAATGATTTGATGTAAACAGGACCAATAGTACAAAGCGAACTATTTTCAATTTTATTAAGGTTTCGACTTCCCAAATTCGTATTCTCCACAGATGTAGAAAAGATGTATCGGCAAGTTTTGGTGTCTCCTGAGGACCGCCGTTTTCAAATGATAATTTGGCGGACAGATGTTTCAGAACCACTCTCATATTATCAACTGAACACTGTAACATATGGAACAAGAGCAGCTTCCTATTTAGCAACTAAATGCCTACAAGAATTGGCAAAGGAAAATGCCAGACAGTATCCTCTGGCATCACAGTTTCTAAAAGAAAACTTCTATGTAGATGATGGACTAGGCGGAAGCGATAACTTATACACCGCAATTCAGGTGCAAGAACAACAACAATTGAAGCAAAGCGGCTTCAATTTGCGAAAATGGTGTGCCAATCACCCCCAACTGCTCAAAAATGTTCCAAAAGATGATCTGGAACTGAATTTGGACTTCGAGAAAATCAGATTCCATCAGTACACTAAGACTCACGTGGCTGCCAAAAGAAAATCAACTAAGGATAAAGGTGAATATTATTGGTAATAAAAGAGTAACTTGACGGACTGTGACATCGGATCTCGCACGAATTTTCGATCCATTGGGTCTTCTGTCACTGCAAAAATGTTCATACAAGAGTTGTGAAAGCTAAAACTCGATTGGGACCAAGCTCTACCCGAATCCATGCATACCAAGTGGATTACTTTCCGCGCAGACCTGAATGAACTGTAAACGCTAAAAATATCAAGACACATCTTCAAAGGTGAAATCACAGAATCTGTACAATTGCACATATTTACAGATGCATCAGAAAAGGCTTACGGTGCAGTGGCTTATCTTCGATCTACCATTAAACATGGAACAATCATGTCACAAATCCTTTGTGCGAAGTCCCGAGTAGCCCCAATCAAAGCTCAATCCATTCCACGATTGGAGGTATGCGCATCTGTACTTGGAGCATAACTAGCTACAAGAATAATAGCTGATCTTCAGTTTACAAGCCAAGTTTGGTTGTGGACTGCTTCGGAAATTGTGCTGTCTTGGATAAACTCATCAGCGTCTCTCAACACCTTTGTTGCCAATCGAATTTCAACCATCCTAGAAAACACTAGACCAGAACAATGGCGGCAAGTCAGCACAAAATGTAATCCCGCAGACATATTATCTCGAGGAATTGCACCCAGGCACCTGAAAGATTGCTCTTTATGGTTCTATGGTCCCATATTTTTACACGGCCAAGAAACAGCTTGGCTACCTAAATTCAGGCCGAACCCTGCCCACCCAACAAATTTAGAGAGAAAGAAAAAGCAAGCATTAGTGATGACTTCAACAGAACCCGATTTCATCTATAAAATAAATCATAAGAATTCATTCTGGCGTCTTCAACACATTGTTGCATACATTTTACGATTTGTAACCAATACCAAACGGAATGGCTCTAGACAACATCAAAAATCCCTATCGACAAAGGAACTACAAAATGCACTAATGTTTATCATCAAGCAAATACAGGCATCAGATTTCAAAGAAGAAATTCAACAGCTTGCTAAATACAAAGTGTTGCGAGGAACCAGCAATTTGTCGAACCTTTCACCATTTTTGGAAGGTGAGGGTGTGGGTCGACTGGAAGCCTCATCATTGGAATACGATTCCAAACATCAGCTGCTTCTTCCTTACAATGATCCAATCGCTAAGCTTATATTTGGAATGATACATAAGGACAACAAGCATTGTGGTGCACAAACTCTCTTAGGAATAGTGAGACAACGATTTTGGCCAATAAAAGGTAAGATTATGGCAAGAGCGGCGATTCATCGCTGCACAATATGCAGTTAAGCTAAGCCCGCCCTATTTCACCAAATTATGGGCAATCTGCCCTCCACACGGGTAACACCAGCTAGGCCGTTTATTAATTCTGGAGTATACTGCTGTGGTCCAATGACAGTTCACTACAAGGTGAGAGGAAAACGACCACAAAAGGCGTATATTGCCATATTTCGTTGCTTCTCTACGAAGGCAGTACATTTAGAGCTGGTAAGCGATCTAACCACTGACGCATTTATAGGAGCCATCAAACGTTTTGTTGGCCGACGAGGACATTGCCAAAACCTATATTGCGATAATGCAACGAACTTTGTAGGCGCAAAAAATAAATTGTCTGAACTAATACCCGCAATTTATACAAGCGAAGCAAAAGAAGCAATAGAAAATGCATGCAGGAAAAATAATATACAATTCAGGTTCATACCACCTCGAGCACCTCATTTTTGAGTCCTTTGGGAGGCGGCAGTAAAATCTGTAAAACACCTTTTAATCAGGAGCTTAGCTAGTGCTTCCTTAACTTACGAAGAACTAGAAACACTGATTATCGAAATAGATTCCTGATTGGTGAACCGCTAACGGTCACATCAACGAAAACAAACTTGGCGACTCGGTGGAAACTAGTGTCCATTCTCAAACACAACTTCTGGGAAAGGTGGTCGCGGGACTATCTGAACGAATTTCAATATCGCAATAAATGGAAGGAGCAATCAAAATCTCTAAAACCCGGAACCATCATCACTCTTAAGGAAGATAATTGCCCCGTAATGAAATGGCCTTTAGGACGTGTGACTAAAATCTATAAGGGGGAGGACAACATAGTTAGAGTGGCAGACGTCAAAACCCCTTCAGGAGTCCTTAAAAAAGTGCTCCATTACCTGGCACCACTCCCTAAGGCCAGTCTAGAAGAAACAGAAAACGACAACAAACCGAATGATGAATTCAATGAAATCGACAACAAATCACTGAGCCTAAGAGCAAACGTCCAAAATTACTCGGAAATAATTTAGGCGTCACACTGTTGACACTAATGCTCATATTCCCAATTATTTTGGGAGTACCAATTGATAATGAGCGCTTCGGTTCCCAGTTGGGTATTCATTTCGAAGAAGTATGCTCAACGTATATATCTGCAAGTCAGTGGAATCTGGTCGTTTACTATTACTTATCGGCTTACTGGGCTGACACAGCGTTTTTAGGAAATGGAACGAGCTCCTTGAGCCGACTGTGTGCGAAGATGGAATACAGAATAGAAGATCTTCGACATGTTGAAGCGGATTTGAGACTTGATAATAAATTACTATACAAACCACGTCAAAACGAGGTGCTATAGACTTCGTCGGAAATGTTGCTCATTCATTGTTTGGGATACTATGCAGAAAAAATGTCAACAACAATAACTAAACTACAAGAAAACGATAAATATATGCTTCGCCTCATAAAAGACCACACCTCCGTTATTAATTCAACCATGAACATTGTCAAAGAAAGTCTAACAGACACTAAGTTTAAATTTGACCATCTTATGTTAAAACTAAATGAAATCGCGAAAACTGAAGAGACACTAGCAGAGGAAATAACGCAACTTAAGCTTGCACACATGTTCAGTATGGGTGTAACAAAACTCTCATTCATTGCAAACTATCTGCAACGAATTCAAACTTGCATTCTGGACGCATTGACCGACACTCATCATGGGAAAATTGCCGTTGACTCCAATTCAACTGGAAATTGAAATACAAAAAATTCGAGCACATATGCCACAGTCATTAGAGTTACCAGTTCCTGAAGATGACTTGCTCGAATTTTACAAACTTATGAAAATAAAAGGCGGTCTCACTCAGGAACATGTAGTGTTCAGCATAACTTTACCCTTAATAGACCATGAAAAGTTTAAGCTTTACAACTTAATTCCCGTTCCGACCCCCATAAACAACACTATGCTGGTCATAGACACATGCAGTCCGACAATAGCAATAAACTCATTTCAACGGCACGACACTACTTTCCATTATCATCAACACAACTGAAAGACTGTGACGTAATTGGCAAAGAGGTATTTATATGCTACGATGTACAACTCCAATATAACTTTGGCGCAGAAATGTGCTCTTGTGAAATCAACTTATTCAACAATATCACCGTACCACATTGCATTTTGAGAAAGCTTCCAACTTATGTAACCTGGACACCTCTAACTCATAAAAACAAATGGATATATTCATCACGAGCCTCCACACATGCTACATCGGTTTGTGGAAAAGAAATTATACCAATAAGTCTACTAGGGTCCGGCTTGTTAACTATCAATCCAGACTGTATCCTTAAACATGATTTCATCCAAATGTCCGGCCAGCAATCAATCGTAACTAAAACTGTCTCATCTTACAAATGTGGATAGAATCCAACGACAGCAAAACAAAATTTTACGGTTAATAACATCGGCTCCATGGTACATCAAAAATTCAAATATACATCGTGATTTAAATATGCCACTAGTGACTGAAGAAATCGCAAAATACGCAGGTAAATATTTAACAAAACTCGAGTCACATCCTAATCCGCTTGCTCGTAATATCTTGAACTTAACTGGACATATCCGCCTAAAAAAGAGGGACACAAGGGGCTCTAGTAGTCAGCACCCCAAATGATACTTCTTGAAAATATTTATTGTGCGTAATACGAAATTTATGTATTATTAATTACTATCACTAAGTTTATGTCCGATACTGGTCGGGCCTAATAATTATATATAGATTTAAGATTTGAATACTTATTGTTAGTTCATATTTTGAAGATACAATAAATAAATATATGTGTGTAAAAAAAAAAAAAAAAAATCTTACACGAGCCTTGGCAACATATCAGAACTAGCATATCAACCCCTGTTGCACATCAACCATATCAACAAAACCAACCAGTACCAGACGAAATAGCAGTACAGCTCATCAAATTAACATCCTTACAACAGAAATTAGAGGCTATGAACAGTTCACATCTCCAAATTCATCATCCATCAAACCATGAGAGAACTGTCTCATATGCAGCACTAATCGTCAGCGCAGTGGCGATCATATGGATCATAGTCAGAGCTATAAAACGCAAGAAATCAAACATCGCTCAAATCAGAAAGATCACAATCATCTGGGTGTAACCCACAACCAGCAACAACACCTTCACCAGCTCCACGACAGAAGTTCAGCGTACATGTTTGAAAACAATAATAAATTCAATAGTTTTATTACATAAATATTTACCATTTTTTATTACATATTTTTTTATATTTTACTTAGTTTTGCATAATTATAAAGTCATTGCCTTTATCGTAACCAAATTGTAAAAACAAAACAATAGTTAATTTTTATTTTTAACTGTAAATCCAAGTAGTAAGCACTTTATTAATGACATAATTGTAGTTAATTATTGATCATAGCCTCAACGGGGGGAGCATGTGCATACTTTCACAAAAAGAAAAAAACCACTGACCTATATTTTAAACTTCACTTCTGTAGTTCATTGCACCTCAATTATTATTATTTTAAAACGTTCATTGCACTTCAAAATTAAACAAAAGAAATAAGACACTGTTTATAATTACTCTGCATAAGAATATCAAAATTGGGTCATAAATAATTGCAAGCTTGCAATCATGCATAAATGGTTGTTTTTTGTACAATGAACTTGTACTTAAGCAATAGGCTTAATAAAGCAAAATTTTATGATCTCAATTTTATTAAGCAATACAATTAATAGTAGAAAATTTTAATAACATATCAATAAGTAGGAGTTCTCGTTGTACCTTCATAGTGAACAGACGTAATAGCGGAATTTTTCTTACATACAAACTAAACAAAAAAAAAAAAAATACAAAAAATATTCGTAGTACATATTAACTTTGATAAATAAGCATTTTTTTGCTTTGATAATATTTTTATATACAGAAATAACAAAAACAAAAAAAACCGTAAACAAAAAAACATACAAAGTACCCTTGAGGAATACTCTTTATGAGTACCCCAAAGGAACAAAATAGTGAAGTGAGTTCTAACGGCAGAAATGCCTATTTTACTGTGAGTTTTGATGCTCATAATGATAACAATAAAAATAAAAAATCTGATAATAGACTTGCTGTGAGTTCTGAAGCTCTTAATAAAAATCAAAAATCTGATAGACTTTTTCTAACGGCAAAACCACAGTTTCGTCAGCGATCAACTTCGCTTTGTCCAATGCCAACTAGTGAATCGTTGACATTATTGCCTAGTACTTCTACATTTAACTCAGCGATATCATCCGCTTCGGGCTCGTGGTCATCACTTAAACAAGTTGTCACTGAAGATAACAGTAGTTCAAAACCAAAGGTACAATTAGGAATGGACAGATATATAACTATTTTAAAGTGCGGGCGAAGCCCAAATTCTACTAAAATTGGATCCGCCCCAAAAATGTCTAGGGATAACAGCACATCTTCTATCAATCGTCAAAATCGTTTTTCATTATTGCAAGACAAAAACGACAAGCCAGCTGCATCATCGCAAAAGTCTTTTAAGCCACCACCTATTTATTTGAGAGAAAAAAATTCTAACGCGCTTCTAAAAAATCTACTGTCGACCATTGGTGAAAATACTTTTCACATCATTCCAATTAAACGAGGTAATATTGATGAAACTAAAATCCAAATATATGATCAAAAAGATTTCCGAAAAATTGTTAGTGAGTTTGAGAAAAAGAAAACAAATTTTTATACATATCAACTTAAGAGTGCTAAAGGCCTACAAATAGTATTAAAGGGCATAGATTCATATGTTGAGCCTGAAGAAGTAAAATGTGCACTTATCGAACAAGGATTTAAGGTAAAAAATGTTACCAATATAATCAATAGAGAGAAGATTCCCCAGCCTCTATTTCGTGTTGAACTGGAGCCGAATGATATACGGTTAAAGAAAAATGAGACGCACCCAATTTATAGTCTAAAATACCTTTTACACCGAAAAATCACAGTTGAAGAGCCACGTAAGCGTTCAGGTCCCGTACAGTGCCATAATTGCCAAGAATATGGCCACACAAAAACCTACTGCAAATTACCTACAGTTTGTGTTATCTGCGGTGAATTGCATGGTACTGCTAACTGTACCAAGCCAAAAGTACAAGCAGAAAAGAAATGCAGTAATTGTGGACGTAATCACACTGCTAACTACAGAGGATGCCCTGTATATTCTTTCGTTAAACAGGCTATGGGTCAAAAATCTAAATTAGCTCCAGTTCAATCAGCAAATGCTTACTCCGCCACTCTTCCTCAAACTAGCCAACTAGTTACTTCACGTGTATCGTATGCCGATGCGGCTAAGACTAGTTCTATTCCCACACAAAATGTTCCACCGCCAAGTAATTCAACAAATGCAAACTCTAGCTTTAACTTTAGTCGTCTTGAAGCTACTATTGAGAATCTGGTGCTAACTATAAACAACTTTACAACAAATATGACTAGCATGATGCAAGAAATGCTGAGAATGCAGAATACTCTGCTTCAAGCATTAGTCAACAAACCATGAACACGTTAAAACTATGTTTCTGGAACGCAAACGGCATTCGCCAACATAAAAATGAACTTGAACACTTCCTCATGGAAAAAAATATTGATATAATGTTGGTGTCTGAGACTCACTTGACTTAGAGAAGCTGCTTTAAAATAAATGGTTACACTCTATATGATTCAAAGGACCAGCGGTGGATCAGCAATTCTAATTAAATCAAGACTCAAGCACTATATCCTTGAGAACGTTAGTGAAGAATATATGCAAACTACGAATATTTTCGTAGAAAATTTTTGTGCGAATTTCGTGATATCTTCAATTTACTCACCTCCCAGATTTTCAGTTACCGAAGATCAGTATGAGAAGTTCTACAAATCGCTTGGATCTTGTTTCGTGGCAGCTGGTGACTACAATGCAAAACATACGTACTGGGGCTCGCGTCTTGTTACACCTAGAGGTAGAGCGTTGTTTAATACAATTTCAAAAATGGGCTTAGATGTCATTTCGAGTGGGGAGCCTACTTACTGGCCTACTGACGTAAGAAAAATTCCAGATGTTATAGATTTTGGCGTCACGAAAAATATCCATAGGGACTTAATTCACGTAGAGGGCTCTCTAGATCTGTCCTCCGATCACTCTCCGACAATAGTTACAATTTTCAACCCACTAAGGAGTGATTTAACTAACTCATATGCGAAAACGATTAATAGGGTCAACTGGCTAGGATTCAAAAAATATATTAGTAGTCACTGCGTAGAAACCATTCAGCTAAGATCACCTGATGATATTGAATTTAATATTGCCAATCTTAACGAATATATTAAACAGGCTGCTGAACATGCCACTACTTCCTATCCGCAGACTGGCTTTAATAGAATTTATTCTACGGAAATTGAACGTCTTGTATGTGAAAAAAGGAGAGCTAGAAGAGAATGGCAACAACACCGATCACCCCTAAATAAAATCAGACTTAAAGAATGTACTAAACGACTCAAAGAGCTGCTATCGTCGGAAAAGACTGCATTACTGGAAAAGTATTTAGAAGGTCTTGATGTAACGTCAACATCTAATTACTCTTTATGGCGCGCTACTAGAAATCTTAAAAGACCCGTTGATCTCAAATCACCATTGCGTACTTCGACCGGAGGCTGGGCAAGAATCGATAGTGAGAAAGGTAACTTATTTTCTGAGCATTTAAAATCTGTATTCACTCCCAATTCATGTACGGGTGCTGCCGATTTACCGAGTGTAGTCTCTCTACCCCCCCGTCCCTTAAGGTTTAAGATGCGTGAACTACAAAAAATAGTTGCTGAACTCGACCCGAAGAAAGCTTCAGGTATTGATGGCATTAGTAACAAGATGCTGATGAACTTGCCTTATATTGCAATAAGAATCTTGCTATTTATTATTAATGCAATTTTACGAATGCAGTATTTTCCACATAACTGGAAACTTGCCAAGATTAAAATGATTCCAAAGCCAGGAAAAGATCTTACCAAGGCTGAGTCATATAGGCCTACAAGCTTACTTTCAACAATTTCAAAGCTTTTCGAAAAGCTGCTCATGACTATATATATATCTTCTGGTGTGCCACAGGGTAGTATTCTGGGGCCAGTCTTGTATCTAATATATACTTGTGATATGCCTGTGAGCAATAACATACACACTTCTACATTTGCCGATGATACAGCCTGTTTGAGTATTCACAAAAACCCTGATGAGGCATCCCGCAATCTCCAAGCACACATTACCCAGCTTGAAATATGGTTGAATTTATGGAGAATAAAAGTAAATGAACAAAAGTGTGTTCATATAACGTTTACCCTAAGAAAAGATACCTGTTCCCCCATTCAAATCAACAATCAAAATATTCCTCAACATTCTCAAGTGAAATACCTTGGAATACACCTTGATCGAAGGCTTACATGGAAATATCATATTGACTCTAAGTTAACCCAAATGAAACTTAAATTAACTCAAATATATTGGTTAATTGGCAGAAATTCAACACTCAGCCTAGACTGCAAACTTTTGATATACAAGTCGCTTTTGAAGCCAATATGGTGCTATGGAATTCAGCTATGGGGCACTGCTTCAGCTTCAAATATTGAGAAAATCCAACGAAGGCAAAACAAAATTTTACGTTGGATAACATCTGGTCCATGGTACATTAAAAATTCAAATATTCATCGTGATTTAAATATGCCACTAGTGAGTGAAGAAATTGAAAAATACGCAGGCAAATATATAACAAAACTCGAGTCACATCCTAATCCGCTTGCCCGTAATATTTTGAGCTTTACTGGACAGATCCGCTTAAAAAAGAGGGACACAAAGGCTCTTATACCCAACACTCCAGATGGGACTGCTTAATACTTCTTTTTTTTCCTTTTTGATTATCACTACTTATGTATTATTTATAACTATCACTAAGCTTATGTCCGATACTGGTCGGGCCTAATAATTATATTTAGATTTAAGATTTGATTACTTATTGTTAGTTCATTTTTGAAGATACAATAAATAAATATATATATGAAAAAAAAAATATCAATAAGTTAGTATATAAGAAAGAAAGTTAAATAAAACATTTGTTCAATTACATTTTGCAAAGAAACAAAGTTGTTTTACCAAAAGTGATTTAACTATCTCCACGCAACCAAGTTTCAAGTGCTTGAGTTGCATCAATAAATCTTCCTGGTGAATCGCCTTGAAGATAATCCAAACAGGTTAAACAAAATAGTTTAACCTTATTCATTTACTGAATTAAACACTTTTTCTAATTTTTAAATTTTCATTTTTATTTATATAGATAAAGTCCAACTGCTCAATTTAAAAATTTCAATATCATAAGAATTTTCTTAAACTTACTGAAAGTTTCAATTGGTTTGCTTCGAATATTTAAAAGAGAAATTAGCCAAATCGGTGCAACTGGTTTCCGATTTTAGATAAATAGACAAAAGTGGGCGTAAAAGTAGGCGTTGCACATTTTTCTTTCGATGAAAACTTAAAATGGATTACTACGAATATTTGAAAAAAATAGGAAAATCGATGGAGCCGTTTTCTGATTTTAGGTAAATCAAAAAAAGTGGGCATGGAAGTAGGCGAGGCAAATTTTTCTTTCGATGAAAACTTAAAATGGATTACTACGAACATTCGAAAGAAGAATTAGTGAAATCGATGGAGCCGTTTTCTGAATTTAGGTAAATCAGAAAAAATGGGCGTGAAAGTGAAATTTTGTGTCCGTAAAAACCTAAGTTGGCCCATGGCGATCATTAGAAAGAAAAAATTTTCGAAATCGGTCCAGCCATTCTCAACTGATGCAATTACCAATGAACAGCATTGATTTTTATTTGTATAGATAAGAGAATATTTTTCAATTTATATGAATTCCTGAGCTCAGCTAGGAGCTCTTAGGAACGTTGTTTAATAATTATTTTTTAAAACTAAATTACATCTGCTTATATACTAACTGTGAGAATAATGCTTAACCTATCTTAACATAAGAGGGAAAAGAAAAGGTATATGCCTAATAAACAAATTGTTCCTTTTAGTTTCCCACGATAAACGTGCGGCGTGTGTCTCATAAGTAATTTGGAAAACACAGATTCGGTATTGTTTATATTTATATATATATATATATATATATACATATAAACACATGTCGTTATTAAATATGATTTATTCAAATACTTTGCTGCGGCCTTTGATCAGACTGGTGAATGTCAAATAGCCGTTGTACAAAATACATATTTAAGTTGCAGTCTGTCAATGCATTTATCTAACACTTCATGCAGCGGTATTTGCCCGAATGCATGAGTGTCAAATGTCAAGTGCACAAAAATACTTTCAATGCAATTGGATGTTATGTATGTTGCGGTCAAGTTGACTTTAAATGTTTACTGCACAATGTTGGGTGTAGTGATAGTTAGAACACGCTACACCCCCACCTTTTATAAGAATGTTCATATAACGTTAGTTTTATGGACATTCTTTTACAAATATTTATATTAGTGTAATATATGTATATTTTATTAGTACTCCGGAGTAACTTATTGCTATTTATGAACTTATGTATATATATTTTGTTTTATTTAGTGGTCTAAGTCTATTAAGTCTATTTTTATGAACTATTTGTTCTTTGTTTGTTTTCTTATCTACTATGGTGACATTATTTCTTAAATCTCTTTTCTTAATCCTGTAAGGTCCTTTATTGTGGGTTTCTAATTTATGACCTGTTTCATTTTTCAGTAAAACTAGATCTCCTATTTTAAAATTATATTCTATTATTTCCTAACCGTAATTTAATTTTTGTCTAATTTTATGCTTATTTAGTAATTGTTGAGCTCTCTTATATGCTACTACTAACCTAAATTTTATTTCTTTGGCATAGTCCTCTATATTATATAGTGGTGCTCCTTTATCAACATTGAATATCTGAAAACTATTAGGAGTTTTTGCAAAGACTACGAGGGCGGTTCGAAAACTTCTTAGCCTATCAATGAAAGAGAATAGTTAGTTTTTCAAAAATATTTTTATTTTTCAATATAATCTCCTGAAACTTCAATACACTTAGTCCAACGCTTTTCTAGCAATTCTATCCCTTGATTAAAATAGTTTTCCTCAAGGTCTTCAAAATAGTGGTTTACAACTGTAATTGCATCTTCATTTGAGGTAAAACGCTTGCCAGCAAGGATTTTTTTTAGATTTGGGAACAGGTAAAAGTCACTGGGAGCCAAATCAGGAGAATAAGGTGGGTGGTCAAACAACTCGTACTTTAATTAGTTGATTTTAGTCATTGTTAAAACACTCTTGTGCGCTGGTGCGTTGTCTTGATGAAAAATTATTTTTTTTGTGTTGTAAGCCAGGACGTTTTTCTCGAATTTGTACATTTAATTGATCCAAAAGGTTGCAATAGTACTCTGAATTTATTGTTTTACCCTTTTGCAGATAGTCAATCAATAAAATACCTTTGAAGTCCCAAAAAACCGTTGCCATAATCTTACCAGCCGATTGAATTGTTTTTGCCTTCTTTGGGGCACTTCCTCCAGCTTCAGTCCATTGTTTGGATTGTTTTTTTGTCTCTGGAGTATAGTGGTGGATCCATGTCTCATCAAGAGTTATTAAACGACGCTTAAAATCCATTTTATTTCGCTTAAAACGATCCAAGCAAACTTGAGAAATGTTCATTCTTATGCGTTTTTGGTCGACTGTTAACAAATGCGGCACCCATCTTGCAGAAAGCTTTTTCATCTGTAGCTCTTCATGCAAAATCAAATGGACTCGATCATTTGAGATGCCCATGATATTAGCTATTTCACGCACTTTTATTCGTCGATCATTTAATACCATATCATGCACTTTGGCTACAATTTCTGTTGTTGTTGCTCTTCAATGCTTGTACGACCACGTTTAAATTCAGCAACCCCAATTTTTTTACTGTTGCATATGAAGGAGCACTTTCACCTAACACATTCACCATATCATTATGAATTTCTTGTCCCGATAAACCTTTTTTATGTAAATATTTAATGACACCACGCATTTCTAATTTTTCCATTGTTAAAAAATCGCGGATGCGTCTTTTGTGAACACCTGTTTCTATATGAAGGAGTTGTCAGATCGAAACAAAATTTAACATGTGTTCATAGCAGAGATAGAAGTTTCCAAAACACTTAACTTTTTTCTCTTTTATCCCGCGCTTTTTGTGCTAGGCTAAGAAGTTTCCGAACCGCCCTCGTAACTCATAAGGACAATAATTATGTATTGTTGAAGGTGTTGTATTAAAAAAATAAGTAAAATATTTTAGCCATTTGTCCCAATCATATTTGTCTATAGATATGTATATAGGAACGTACATATTCATTGAAAGTTCTATGACTTCTTTCTATTGTGCCTACTGTTTGGTGGTGATGAGCTGTCGAAGTTCTGTTAATATAGACTTTTTAGATTCTGTTCCCATGTCCGAAATTAACGTCTTCATTGGACCATAGGTAAGTATAAAATTTTCAAATATTGCCTTAGCGATTATTTTAGCGCTTTTGTCTCTTATTGGTATAGTAACTAAATATTTAGTGAAATCAAATATTATTGTGATTGCGTATGCATTTCCTATTGTGTCTACCACTACCGTATCAAATGATTTTGTTGGCGTTGGTGTTGGTGTCACAGTCATTGGACTTTTGTTATGTTTTAAAGTTTTAGCTGTTTGACATTTATGCCATGTTTTTACATATTTAGATATGTCTTTCGACATATTTTTCCAGCAGTAGTATCTCTTTATTTTTTCTAATGTTCTATATAATCCACAATGTCCTCCTTCTATGGGATCATCGTGATATTTCAGCATAATTTCAAGAATCGCCTTGGCATTCTTATTATTGATTTGGGTCACCTCATTTAGTAGCGCTACTTTAATTTTATTTAATATTTTATTGCCCATAAGTTTAAATTCATTAATAGAGATAAATTCGAAAATTGTCTCACTAGGTGCCAGTTGTAAATTATATTGTTACGGAAATGGCCGTCGGGTTAACATAAGTGTTACGCAAGAATATTCGAACAGGGCCAATATAAAGAAACATCCAGAAGTATTTAAATAGATAACTAAACGTACACTCGTATTCATATACAAGCACTATAGCAAACAACTATATACACATGCGTAGCACATACATACGTGATTAAACGTAAACAACCAACAACAACTACAAGGGTCTGCTTGTTATGAAGATAGACATAGCTACATGCATACATACATACATGCCTGGCAATTCTAGCGAAAGGCAAAAATAAAGTAAACAACCACTTAATGATGTATGCATATACACACGTATGTACATAGTTACCACATAAACTTAATTACGCGCTTTGTAAACAACATTGAAGATAATGATGATTCGGTCTAGACTTTGCATGAAAATTCTAGTGGTTGTTGTGCGAAGTATAAAAAGGGGTTGACGCATCCAACAGCAGTTCAGTCGCGATCAAAAGTTAGTTGGGAATAAGTCAGTTGCGAAGAAGCTCAGTTGCTAATAAGAATTCTGTTGTTAATCAAGTGAGTTGACAATTAAGTTGTGCGCAGTCCGTGATTTGTGATACAACGTGAGTTGATATTTGAGTCTGTGCTTTACAATACGTGAGTTGGAAATTGAAGAGACTATAGTACGGTCTATAGTGACAGTTAGAGTCTGTCGTGATTTGAGGTTATTGTGGAGACCCTTGAGTGAAGAGTAAGGGAGCAGCGAAGCTGATAGACGTGTAAGTGAAGCCAGCGAGTCTTGATTAGTGTATCAACTGTGAGAGTCTGCCATAGAGTTGTTATTGGTGTATCAACTGGAAGTGTCGGCAGAGTGAGTCTTGTGTGTGACGTGCAACAGAGAAAGCAGAATTGTGTCAACACTAGCGCAGCCAGTGGTCTAAGACGAGCGTATACAACAGCAAAGAAGGTGTAGTGGTAACCAGTTGTGAATATTGAAGTAACCTATGTGTTTGTATTTAAGCTCTTGAATTTAGATTAGTGGTATTTATAGATTTAATAAAGATTGTATCATTCTTAACCCTAATTAGTACACTGGGGTCTTTTATTTATTGCAAATCTACGAATCTACGGAAAAGCGTTTTTAACAGAGAATAAAAACGTAACATTTGGTGTCAGAAGTGGGATTTGCAAATAAAAGCGGCACGTTTAAAAAAAAAAGGTTAAACGTAAAGTAAGAGTGATACGAAAAGGAGAACCTCACACGTTTGAAAAGGTTAAACGTGAATAAAACCACATACGTTTGAAAAGGTTAAACGTAGGAGCAATTGGTTTTGAGGAAAATGAAATATCAAGAGCTTAATGTGGAGCAACTCAAGGAAGAGTTGAGTAAGCGGAAACTGTCGACAACTGGTGACAAGGTACAGCTACAGGAGCGACTACTGCAGGAGTTCCAGCGGCACAACATCGACATAGAGAGTTATGAGTTCGATGAAAAAGAAAAATATGAGATGGAAGCATCCACTCCTTCTATTAGCACTCCAATCAGTACAGACATCAGCGCAATGTTTGCTGCCTTGATGAGCGAAATCAAAGCGGCCAATGAGAAAATGGAAACTGTTTAATTCAATAAATGAATAAGGTTAAACTATTTTGTTTAACCTGTTTGGGTTATCTTCAAGGCGATTCACCAGGAAGATTTATTGATGCAACTCAAGCACTTGAAACTTGGTTGCGTGGAGATGGTTAAATCACTTTTGGTAAAACAACTTTGTTTCTTTGCAAAAATGTAATTGAACGAATGTTTTATTTAACTTTCTTTCTTATATACTAACTTATTGATATGTCATTAAAATTTTCTACTATTAATTGTATTGCTTAATAAAATTGAGGTCATAAAATTTTGCTTTATTAAGCGTATTGCTTAAGTACAAGTTCATTGTACAAAAAACAACCATTTATGCATGATTGCAAGTTTGCAATTATTTATGACCCAATTTTGATATTCTTATGCAGAGTAATTATAAACAGTGTCTTATTTCTTTTGTTTAATTTTGAAGTGCAATGAACGGTTTAAAATAATGATAAGTTTGTTTAATTGTGAGGTGCAATGAACTACAGGAGAAGTGAAGTTTAAAATATAGGTCAGTGGTTTTTTTTTGTTTTTCTTTTTGTGAAAGTATGAACATGCACCCCCCCGTTGAGGCTATGCTCAACAATTAACTACAATTATGTCATTAATAAAGTGCTTACTACTTAGATTTACAGTTGAATAAAAATTAACTATTATTTGTTTTTACAATTTGGTTACGATAAAGGCAATGACTTTATAGTTATGCAAAACTAAGTAAAATATAAAAAATATGTAATAAAACTATTAAATTTATTATTATGTTTTCAAACATGTACGCTGAACTTCTGTCGTGGAGCTGGTGAAGGTGTTGTTGCTGGTTGTGGGTTACACCCAGATGATTGTGATCTTTCTGTGATTTGAGTGATGTTTGATTTCTTGCGTTTTATAGCTCTTACTATGATCCATATGATCGCCACTGCGCTGATGATTAGTGCTACATATGAGACAGTTCTCTCATGGTTTGATGGATGATGAATTTGGAAATGTGAACTGTTCATAGCCTCTAATTTCTGTTGTAAGGATGTTAATTTGATGAGATGTACTGCTATTTCGTCTGGCACAAATGACTGGTTGGTTTTGTTGATATGGTTGATGTGCGACAGGGGTTGATATGCTAGTTCTGATATGTTGCCAAGGCTTGTGTAAGATGAGACAGTTTTAGTTATGATTGATTGCTGGCCGGACATTTGGATGAAATCATGTTTAAGGATACAGTCTGGATTGATAGTTAACAAGCCGGACCCTAGTAGACTTATTGGTATAATTTCTTTTCCACAAACCGCTGTGGCATGTGTGGAGGCTCGTGATGAATATATCCATTTGTTTTTATGAGTTAGAGGTGTCCAGGTTACATTAGTTGGAAGCTTTCTCAAAATGCAATGTGGTACGGTGATATTGTTGAATAAGTTGATTTCGCAAGAGCACATTTCTGCACCAAAGTTATATTGGAGTTGTACATCGTAGCATATAAATACCTCGTTGCCAATTACGTCACAGCCTTTCAGTTGTGTTGATGATAATGGAAAGTAGTGCCGTTGAAATGAGTTTATTGCTATTGTCGGACTGCATGTGTCTATGACTAGCATAGTGTTGTTTATGGGGGTCGGAACGGTAATTAAGTTGTAAAGCTTAAACTTTTCATGGTCTATTAAGGGTAAAGTTATGCTGAACACTACATGATCCTGAGTGAGACCGCCTTTTATTTTCATAAGTTTGTAAAATTCGAGCAAGTCATCTTCAGGGACTGGTAACTCTAATGACTGTGGCATATGTGCTCGAACTTTTTGTATTTCAATTTCCAATTGAATTGGAGTCAACAGCAATGGATTAATTTTCCCATGATGAGTGTCGGTCAACGCGTTCAGAATGCAAGTTTGCATTCGTTGGAGATAGTTTGCAATGAATGAGAGTTTTGTTACACCCATACTGAACATGTGTGCAAGCTTAAGTTGTGTTATTTCCTCTGCTAGTGTCTCTTCAGTTTTCGCGATTTCATTTATTTTTAACAGAAGATGGTCAAATTTAAATTTAGTGTCTGTTAGACTTTCTTTGACAATGTTCATGGTTGAATTAATAACGGAGGTGTGGTCTTTTATGAGGCGAAGCATATATGAATCGTTTTCTTGTAGTTGAGTTATTGTTGACATTTTTTCTGCATATTCAGAGTCTAGTATCCCAAACAATGAATGAGCAACATTTCCGACGAAGTCTATAGCACCTCGTTTTTGACGTGGTTTGTATAGTAATTTATTATCAAGTCTCAAATCCGCTTCAACATGTCGAAGATGTTCTATTGTACTATAACACGATGCATTGTATTCCATCTTCGCACACAGTCGGCTCAAGGAGCTCGTTCCATTTCCTAAAAGCGCTGTGTCAGCCCAGTACGCCGATAAGTCATAGTAAACGACCAGATTCCACTGACTTGCAGATATATACGTTGAGCCTACTTCTTCGAAATGAATGCCCAACTTGGAACCGAAGCGATCATTCTCAATTGGTGCTCCCAAAATAATTGGGAATATGAGCATTAGTGTCAACAGTGTGACGCCTAAATTATTTCCGAGTAATTTTGGACGTTTGCTCTTAGGCTCAGTGATTTCATCTTTGTTGTCGATTTCATTGAATTTATCATTCGGTTTGTTGTCATCTTCTGTTTCTTCTAGACTGGCCTTAGGGAGTGGTGCCAGGTAATGGACCGCTCTTTTAAGGACTCCTGAAGCGGTTTTGACGTCTGCCACTCTAACTATGTTGTCCTCCCCCTTATAGATTTTAATCACACGTCCTAAAGGCCATTTCATTACGGGGCAATTATCTTCCTTAAGAATGACGATGGTTCCGGGTTTTAGAGATTTCGATTGCTCCTTCCATTTGTTGCGATATTGCAATTCGTTCAGATAGTCTCGTGACCACCTTTCCCAGAAGTTGTGTTTGAGACTGGACACTAGTTTCCACCGAGTTGCCAAGTTTGTTTTCGTTGATGTGGCCTGTGCATCTACTTGTGCCGTTAGCGGTTCCCCAATCAGGAAATGTCCTGGAGTTAACGCACCGAAGTCATTGGGGTCGTTTGACATGGGTGAAATAGGTCTGGAGTTGAGAATCGCTTCTATTTCGATAATCAGTGTTTCTAGTTCTTCGTAAGTTAAGGAAGCACTAGCTAAGCTCCTGATTAAAAGGTGTTTTGCAGATTTTACTGCCGCCTCCCAAAGGCCTCCAAAATGAGGTGCTCGAGGTGGTATGAACCTGAATTGTATATTCTTTTTGCTGCATGCATTTTCTATTGCTTCTTTTGCTTCGCTTGTAAAAATTGCGGGTATTAGTTCAGACAATTTATTTTTTGCGCCTACAAAGTTCGTTGCATTATCGCAATATAGGTTTTGGCAATGTCCTCGTCGGCCAACAAACCGTTTGATGGCTCCTATAAATGCGTCAGTGGTTAGATCGCTTACCAGCTCTAAATGAACTGCCTTCGTAGAGAAGCAACAAAATAATGCAATATACGCCTTGTGTGGTCGTTTTCCTCTCACCTTGTAGTGAACTGTCATTGGACCACAGTAGTCTACTCCAGAATTAATGAACGGCCTAGCTGGTGTTACCCGTGTGGAGGGCAGATTGCCCATAATTTGGTGAAATAGGGCGGGCTTAGCTTTACTGCATATTGTGCAGCGATGAATCGCTGCTCTTGCCATAATCTTACCTTTTATTGGCCAAAATCGTTGTCTCACTATTCCTAAGAGGGTTTGTGCACCACAATGCTTGTTGTCCTTATGTATCATTTCAAATATAAGCTTAGCGATTGGATCATTGTAAGGAAGAAGCAGCTGATGTTTGGAATCGTATTCCAATGATGAGGCTTCCAGTCGACCTCCCACACGTATCAAACCCTCACCGTCCAAAAATGGTGAAAGGTTCGACAAATTGCTGGTTCCTCGCAACACTTTGTATTTAGCAAGCTGTTGAATTTCTTCTTTGAAATCTGATGCCTGTATTTGCTTGATGATCAACATTAGTGCATTTTGTAGTTCCTTTGTAGATAGGGATTTTTGATGTTGTCTAGACCCATTCCGTTTGGTATTGGTTACAAATCGTAAAATGTATCCAACAATGTGTTGAAGACGCCAGAATGAATTCTTATGATTTATTTTATAGATGAAATCGGGTTCTGTTGAAGTCATCACTAATGCTTGCTTTTCCTTTCTCTCTAAATTTGTTGGGTGGGCAAGGTTCGGCCTGAATTTAGGTGGCCAGCTTGTTTCTTGGCCGTGTAAAAATATGGGACCATAGAACCATAAAGAGCAATCTTTCAGGTGCCTGGGTGCAAGTCCTCGAGATAAGATGTCTGCGGGATTACATTTTGTGCTGACGTGCCGCCATTGTTCTGGTCTAGTATTTTCTAGGATGGTTGAAATTCGATTGGCAACAAACGTGTTGAGAGACGCTGATGAGTTTATCCAAGACAGCACAATTTCCGAATCAGTCCACAACCAAACTTGGCTTGTAAACTGAAGATCAGCTATTATTCTTGTAGCTAGTTGTGCTCCAAGTACAGCTGCGCATAGCTCCAATCGTGGAATGGATTGAGCTTTGATTGGGGCTACTCGGGACTTCGCACAAAGGATTTGTGACATGACTGTTCCATGTTTCATGGTAGATCGAAGATAAGCCACTGCACCGTAAGCCTTTTCTGATGCATCTGTAAATATGTGCAATTGTACAGATTCTGTGATTCCACCTTTGAAAATGTGTCTTGATATTTTTAGCGTTTTCAGTTCATTCAGGTCTGCGCGGAAAGTAATCCACTTGGTATGCATGGATTCGGGTAGAGCTTGGTCCCAATCGAGTTTTAGCTTCCACAACTCTTGTATGAATATTTTTGCAGTAACAGTGATAGGAGACAGAAGACCCAATGGATCGAAAATTCGTGCGAGATCCGATGTCGCAGTCCGTTTAGTTACTCTTTTATTATCAATAATATTCACCTTTATGCTTAGTTGATCTTCTTTCGGCAGCCACGTAAGTCCTAATGTACTGATGGAATCTGATTTGCTGCTCCCGAAGTCCAAATTCAGTTCCAGATCATCTTTTGGAACATTTTTGAGCAGTTGGGGGTGATTGGCACACCATTTTCGCAAATTGAAGCCGCTTTGCTTCAATTGTTGTTGTTCTTGCACCTGAATTGCGGTGTATAAGTTATCGCTTCCGCCTAGTCCATCATCTACATAGAAGTTTTCTTTTAGAAACTGTGATGCCAGAGGATACTGTCTGGCATTTTCCTTTGCCAATTCTTGTAGGCATTTAGTTGCCAAATAGGGAGCTGCTCTTGTTCCATAGGTTACAGTGTTCAGTTGATAGTATGAGAGTGGTTCTGAAACATCTGTCCGCCAAATTATCATTTGAAAACGGCGGTCCTCAGGAGACACCAAGACTTGCCGATACATCTTTTCTACATCTGTGGAGAATACGAATTTGGGAAGTCGAAACCTTAATAAAATTGAAAATAGTTTACTCTGTACTATTGGTCCTGTATACATCAAATCATTTAAAGAGTGCCCTGATGTTGTTTTGGCTGAAGCATCGAATACTACCCTCAATTTGGTTGTGGAGCTGTTCGGTTTTAGAACGCAATGATGTGGGATAAAATAGTTTGGTGAGCGAATAGAAGTTGATGATATCTTCGTCATGTGTTTCATATTTTCGTATTCATCCATGAATTTTTGATATTGACTCCTCAATTCGGGATTTTTCTGCAGTCGATGTTCTAACGACAAGAAACGATTTAGAGCGATTTTGTAAGAGTCACCGAGGATTTCAGGATCTTGGTGGAACGGGATCTTTACAACAAAACGATTTTCATTGTTCCGCGTTGTATGATGTACAAACAACTCTTCACATTTTCTTTCTGCTAGTGACAGCGCCCTTTCAGTTGACTTAAGTTCATCCAGTTCCCACAGTCTTGCAATGGAAGCTTCAAGGCTGTCATTAGTTGTGGATACTCCGCATATAAGCTGTGTAGGATTTTTTATTTCTATTTTTCCAGAAACTATCCATCCAAGCACAGTATTCTGGAGGGTTGGTAGTTGTGGAGATAATTCGATTTGTCCAACTGAAAGTAGTTGAAGAAAGTGTTCAGCGCCCAATAAAATGTCGATTTTGTCCGGTCGGTTGAAATGTGGATCAGCTAGTACCAAGTTTTTGGGTAATGGCCAGTCATTTATGTTGATGAATTGTGCCGGCTGGGGAGAAATAATACGCGGAAGGACAAATGCTTCGAGTTGTGTTGTAAATCCATTAATTCTAGAATGCAGTGCTATGTTAACTCGATGCTGTGTTTTAGTGGTGGTGCTGCCTATTCCACTAATGTTTGCTGATGACGGCTGCATTGGGATACCAAGTCGTTTGACTAGACGCTCAGTGATACAGTTTACCTGGGATCCTGAGTCAAGTAATGCGCGGCATTCAATTTCTGATGAATCAGTTTTGAGTTTAACTACTGCAGTGCCAAGGATCACAGCTGATGACGAATGTTGACTTGCTGTGGTTAAAGAAGTAGCTTTTGATTTGGTTGAGCACCCTGGTGTAGCAGGATAAGTCGTAGCTTCTACAATGGTTGTTGCAGAGGATGATGCTGCCTGTGGTTTTTCTTCATTTAATTGTTTTGATGGGTAGTTCTTGTTTTCTA
Source organism: Tachina lurida (assembly GCA_944452675.1). Lineage (NCBI taxonomy): Eukaryota > Metazoa > Arthropoda > Insecta > Diptera > Tachinidae > Tachina > Tachina lurida. Next base: position 90,799,826 of record OX101753.1, on the reverse strand, counting down.
GATGCAATAGCGAGTTATGTTTCTTATTGCATTTTGTGCAACCCCTTGAGGTACATTGTTTTGAAGAATGACCAGATTTCAGGCAATTTACACATAACTTTTGTTTTTGGATGAAATTTAAGCGCTCGTATGGCTTGAGTTGGTGAAATCGTTGGCAACGATATAGCTGGTGAGGACCTATTTTACAAAGTACGCACGAAGGCTCAATTGATTTAGATGGTGCAGCTGTTGCACATACCTTCGAAGATGGCTTTTCTTTTTGGCCCATTGCCTCCATTGATTGAAATCGAGTTTCCAGAAAAGCTAGGAAGTGTTTGATTTTCTGTAGCTGTTTTGGATTTGTGATTGATCTTTCAAATTGGTTATGAGTGTTTCGATCCAGTTTCTTTACGAGGAGGTGCAATAGCATGGGGTCCCAGGATGTAGTGTCGACTTCAAGATTTTGCAATGCATGCAGACATTCCTGAGTTGTGTCATGCAGTTGCTTGATTGACCCAATTGTTGGTCCAACTGCAGGTTGTTCGATCAGCTGCTGTATTAATGATGCGACCAAAATTCGTCTATTGTCGTATCGATCTTTTAGCATTTCCCAGGCTGTCTCATAATTTTCTGCAGTCGCTGAAAGGTGACTTATGAGCCTTTCAGCTTCTCCTGCTACATTAGCCTTCAGGTACCACATTTTTTGGACCGCAGGAATCCGCTGATTGCCTACAAGTTGCAGAAATAAGTCATAGAAGGTCCTCCATTTGAGGTAGTCGCCGTCAAACCTAGGAATTGTTATCTTAGGCAGTGGTACTCCAATAGGCTGATCATATGGAGTCGGTGGATCGGGAGCCACTTGGGAAGCCTTCTTAAAATTTTCAAATATCCTTGCTTCTAAGGTAGTGTATGCAGTCATGTTGTATCCTTCTTGAACCGGATCATGACTGGTTTCCCATATGGTGAAATGTAGGTTCTGGATTTGGTCCCATAATTTTTCTTTCAGCTTCATATTCTCGGCTGTCGGATCCATTGTGAGCAATCGCTCTAGAGACCCCATCATTACACCTTGCCTTCTTATTAAAGCGATAGTTGCAGATGTCTTACATCCTACCTCACCAGCGGGTTTGATTATTGGTGTGGGTTTGTCGGCGATTGGTTGTTGAACTGCCTCTCCTGTAGATGATTTCATTTTGGACGGTGAGGGTTTGTCGGCGATTGGTTGTTGACCTGCCTCTCCTGTAGATGATTTCATCAGAGCTGTCTCAAAAATATCCTTGTATTTGTCGACAAGCTCTGAGATGTTTTTGTAGTAATCTTTAGCAAAGTAGTCGTGGTCTAACGGAATTTGGTCGAGGCAACGGATTTTGCTGTCCGTGGTCTCAAATTCCGACCAAGCGCTATCTAGCCTTTTGAGTCGTTCCTCATAGTAAACAACAGTTTTCCTGATAGCTGAGTCCTTTTTAAAATTGCGGACTATAGTTTCGATCAAGTCACCTGCTGCCAGCTGTGATTCTATCAGCTTGTTGAAAGTATCCATATTTGGTTTCTCAGGAGTAACGATTTGAGTTGTTGAGTCTTCTAGCTGCCTGAAGGGAAATGCTCCAGTGTAGAAATTTGTTGATAAATATTGATCCTAGCTGCCTGAAGAGAATGTTCCAGTGTAGGAAGTTTACGATGTATGTTAATCCTAGCTGCCTGAGAGGAGTGATTTCAGTGTAGGAAACTTCAAAGACGAATATTGATCCTGTGTCAGATCACGTCGGGGTCACCAATGTTTAATTCAATAAATGAATAAGGTTAAACTATTTTGTTTAACCTGTTTGGGTTATCTTCAAGGCGATTCACCAGGAAGATTTATTGATGCAACTCAAGCACTTGAAACTTGGTTGCGTGGAGATGGTTAAATCACTTTTGGTAAAACAACTTTGTTTCTTTGCAAAAATGTAATTGAACGAATGTTTTATTTAACTTTCTTTCTTATATACTAACTTATTGATATGTCATTAAAATTTTCTACTATTAATTGTATTGCTTAATAAAATTGAGGTCATAAAATTTTGCTTTATTAAGCGTATTGCTTAAGTACAAGTTCATTGTACAAAAAACAACCATTTATGCATGATTGCAAGTTTGCAATTATTTATGACCCAATTTTGATATTCTTATGCAGAGTAATTATAAACAGTGTCTTATTTCTTTTGTTTAATTTTGAAGTGCAATGAACGGTTTAAAATAATGATAAGTTTGTTTAATTGTGAGGTGCAATGAACTACAGGAGAAGTGAAGTTTAAAATATAGGTCAGTGGTTTTTTGTTTGTTTTTCTTTTTGTGAAAGTATGAACAGAAACTATGTTTGATAAAATGGATGCGAGATTTGTAGAAATGTCTGAGTCCATAAATAAAAGAGTAGATGGCATTGAAGATAGTCAAGCAGTTTGTGACAAGGTGGAATTAGCTATTGAAGAAATGGTCTCGTGTGCTCAAGACGAGGTAAATGCTAAGGTGACATCCAGACCATCAGCAAATAAAGTACACAGTCTAGAAATTGGTGGTGATGACGAGAAACTTCAAGATTTGCTGAAGCCGTAAACACGCGGGCAGATGGTGTAGAAATGCAAGTCAGTAAATCGGACGAAGAGTTGTTTGACTTGGGAAACAGTGTCAACGAAGACATTTCTGGCACAAAGGAACACGCTGACGAAAAACTGAAGACAAAAGATGAAATCAACAGTGGTCAGTGTCAACAAGTTGGACGTGAGCAAAGTTTGCCAGAAGTTTCCAGCACAGTAGGGGACGTTGGTCACTTAGATGATAGTCAAGCTGTTTGTGACACGGCGAAATTAGCTATGGAAGAAATGGTCGCGTTTGCTCAGGGTAAAGAAACTGCTACCATATACGAAGTACGCAGCAGAAAAGCAGTAAGGATGAAGAAGACAACTTCTGTGCAGATCTTCAAGCGTGTGGTAAGGCGAACTCTAGTCGAGGGACAAGGTAGAGTCGCAGCCAGAGGCCATAAATGTAGAATGGTAAGGCGAACTCTAGTCGAGGGACAAGGTAGAGTCGGAGCCAAAGGCCACAAATGTGAAAGGAGTAGTCATCTCCAGGGTATGGCAAGGCAAGCTCTAGTTGAGAGACAAAATAGAGGCAGAGCCAAATACCACAAATGTGGAAGAAGTTGTCATCTCCATCTTAAAACAAGGCAAGCAGTAAAGGAAATACAAAGCAGATTCTGTACCAAGGGTTGCAAGTGTCAAGGAAGGTTTCAGCTTGATATGTTTTGCAACTTCACAGTTTTGAATTTAAAAAAATAATTTTAAAAGATTTACCTTTGCTTTTATTGAATTAAAAAATATATTGTGAAAATATTTTAGTCTAGATTTTTCATTCAAATAAATTTGTTCTCTTACTTTTTTATATAAAAGTTCTCATCTTTTATTTAAACATTTCATTTGGCGACGAGGATAAAACTAAATAAAATGGTTAACACTATTGAGCAGATTCTAGAACGCCAACAGGTTTGGTCGCAACAAATGTTTGCACAGCAGCAGCAGTTCTTCACAGAAATTTTGAGCCAGAGGAGTTCGAATTCTACTACAATAAACAATTTAGCGGTACCAAAATTCCAGCAATTTGATGAAGATTCCAATGATTTTGATACCTACAAAACGCAATTAGAGGAACATTTTAAGGCATATGGTGTTGAAGATGATAAAAAGAAAAAATCATTTTTATTGTCGTGGATGGGCGACCAAACTTATCGTTTGTTGCAGAAAGTGATTGGGAAGCACAGTCTACAGATTTTGCCGTATGAAGAGCTGATTTCCAAGTTAGATGCTCACTATAAGAGTAAAATACATATGATTAAATCACGGTATGATTTTTACAAAAGAATAAAACGTGATGGTGAAAGTTATAATCAATGGGTAACAGAGCTAAAAGGTATGGCCAGAGAGTGTAAATTTGTATGTAAAAAGGAAAATTGTTGTACTGATTTTTCTGATGAATTAATTCGTGACATTTTAATTTTATATACACCCGACGAGCCCGTTAGAACAGCTGCTTTACATAAAGATGAATCAACATTAGAAGAAATTTTGCAGGTTGCAGAAACATTTGAAGCTACTCAGAAAACCATTAGAAGCATTAAACCGAATCAAACGGGGGATATTTTTGTTTTAAAGCAAGATCCAAAGAAAGAACACCGCAAAAATTATACAAATAACAGTCATGATAAGAAGCTGCAACTAAATCGTCAGTGGCCAGCGTGTAGTGGTTGTTTTAAGAAACATGATAAGTCAAGCTGCAAGTATTTGAAAGCTACATGTTTTGTGTGCAAGAAAATAGGACATATAGCATCGGTATGTAGATCAAAGTTTAATTCTAAAAGTTGCGTTAACTCTGTGGAAGAGAATACTGTTGAAGTTAGTAGTTCTGTAGAAGATAATACTACAATTTTTACTTGTGATGTTATTGATAACATTATTTCACGTTCTGGAAATAAGATGTTAATTAACATAAAAGTAAATAATAATAATATGAAATTTCAATTTGATACGGGAGCTATGCGTTCGGTTATTGGTTTGGAAAGTTACAGATCCTTAAAAAGTCCAGTTTTGAAACACACGTCTGTTAAACTTTTTGGTTATGGGAATGCAGAGATTCCTGTTTTGGGTTCAATTGCGGTAGAAGTTCAAATTCAAAATGAACGAAAAAGTTTAGAACTTATTGTAGCGAATTCTAATGAATGTAATAATATTTTCGGATTAAATTGGTATGATGAATTCAAAGTAATTCAAGTATTTAATGTTGATGCAAAGGTTAATTTAAAAACTTTATTTGATGAGTTCAAGGAACTATTTTCAAACGAAATGGGCACATGCACTACGGAAAAAGGTCATATTTACATGAAACCAGAAGCTAGACCAAAATTTTTTAAGCCAAGACCAATCCCTTATTCAATCTATGAATCTTTCAAAAAAGAAGCTGAACGTTTGACACAGTTGGGAATATGGAAACCTATCAAATATAGCCAATGGGCATCGCCATTAGTTATCGTACCCAAACCTAACAATTCGATTCGAGTTTGTGCAGACTTCAAAGTGTCAATAAATCCTCAAATGGATATAGAAAGTTACCCAATTCCACGAATTCGTGACTTATTTCACAAACTTAAGAATGGTATATCATTTTCTAAGATAGATTTATCAGATGCGTATTTACAAATAGAAATGGATGAAGAATCAAAACAACTTCTTGTTGTCAATACACCGTTGGGACTTTTTGAGTATCAAAGATTACTATTTGGAGTAGCAAGTGCTCCTGCTATATTTCAACGCATAATTGAACAAACAATAAGTGATATACCGGGATGTGTGAACTATTTGGATGATATTATTTGCACTGGTGTAACAGAAGAAGAACATTTTAATAATCTCAGACTATTGTTACAAAGGTTTAATGATAGCGGTTTTCGATGTAATTACTCTAAATGCTGTTTTTTTCAACCAAAAGTCGAATATTTAGGACATGTTGTAAATAGATCCGGAATATTTCCATCAGAATCAAGAACAGAAGCCATAAGAAATCTTCCGAGACCGAAGAATATAGCTGAGCTTCAATCGTTTATGGGAAAAGTCAATTATTATTGCTCTTTTATAAAAAATTATTCAACGGTTTGTGGTCCACTAAATTTTCTTCGTAGGATAAATCAAAAATTTTTTTGGGGTAAGGAACAAGAAAACGCTTTTCATGAATTAAGAAGACAATTGGTTGAGTTAGCTCAGCTGGTCCATTTTGATGAAAATTTACTGATTGTATTAGCTACAGATGCATCTTCATATGGTATTGGAGCTGTAATTTCACATATTTTCCTGGATGGCAAAGAACGTCCTATAGCTTATGCTTCTAAGACTTTAAATGATAATCAAAAGAACTACAGCCAGATTGAAAAAGAAGGACTTTCTATTATTTTTGGAGTTCAAAAATTTCATCAGTATTTATATGGTCGAAAATTCATTTTGTATACGGACCATAAGCCACTAGTTTCCATATTTAATCCAACGAAAGGGATTAAGAATACAACAGCACATAGACTTCAGCGATGGTCCTTAATACTGTCAAACTATATATATGAAATTCGCTACAAAAGCACTAAGCAGCATGGTAATGCTGATGCCTTATCGAGATTGCCCTTTAAAGGAGATACAGATTTTGATGAATCTATTAAAATAAATGATATATCTGCAGATGAGCTTCTTGGTGATTTTCCACTGGACTCACAAAAGGTGGATGAATATTCCAAAAATGACGTCGTTTTAACGAAAGTTCTTTCATATGTTATGAATGGTTGGCCTGATAAAGTTACGGATAAAGAATTGTTACCGTATTATCGTCATCGTATTAGGTTAACTCACAATAAAGGTGTTTTAATCCTTCAAACCGATTACAGTCGTATTATAATTCCGAAAAAACTCAGAGAAGAAGTTTTACAATTAATTCACCAAGGTCATTGGGGAATTGTGCGCATGAAACAAATGAGTAGACGCTACTGTTGGTGGCCAGGTATGGATGACGACATATCTAATATTGTTTCTTCGTGCAATGCATGCAATGCTTTAGGTTCTGATCCACCAAAAATGTTTAGCAGTTGGCCTAAATCTACATCGCCTTGGCAGAGGATACATCTAGATTACGCTGGTCCTTTTAAGGATTTTATGTGGTTGATAATAGTTGACTCATATTCTCAATTTCCGTATGTTGTTAAAATAAAAAATGCCACATCGAGTTCTACTATTAAATCATTGCAAAGTATATTTTCAATTGAAGGGTTACCCGAGACAATCATGACAGATAATGGAACACAGTTTAGTTCAAAAGAGTTTAACAATTTTTGTAAAATAAATGGTATTCAGCACCTTACAGCCGCACCTTTTCATCCTTCATCGAATGGGCTAGCAGAAAGATTTGTTCGTTCGTTTAAAAATTGTTTGAAGAAACAATTAGCTAGCGGAAAGGATTTGGATTCTTCACTTTTAGCATACCTCACGTCATATAGATCAACCCCGAATAAGGATGGAAAATCTCCCGCTGAAATTATTCATGGTCGACAACCGCGAATACTACTTTCTTTATTACAGCCTTCAATTTATGTATCGGAGAACCAAGAAAATATTCCAAATCAAAAGAAGTTTTGTGTTCAAGATCATGTGTTATGCAAAAACTTCGGTTTAGGAGAAAAATGGCAACGTGGAATTATTTTAAAACGTATTGGCAGTGTTATGTATCTAGTTAAAGTGGGTGAAAGAGTCATAAGACGACATAAGAACCAAATTAAAACGTTCAAAACAAAGTTTGAATTTATAGATGTCCACCAAACAGCACGATATTTGTTAGAAAACTGTTTAAACGCCAACTTCTGAAGTACCACATTCAATAACTTCTGTCCAACATAATCCCACAGATCCACCACGTAGAGCAGTCACGGAAGAACTACCTTCAACTTCACACCAAACTAATGCCTCCTAAGCTAACTTAAATAGAATACCTTCTAAATCAAATCAGTCGCATTCTCCTCTACAAAATAAACAAAGTCTCAAAATGGCAACTCCTTCATTGAGAAGATCTGAGCGATTGAAACGCAGGATATGGGAAAGGTCACCGGCTGTTATTACAAAATTGGCAAGGAGGAAATGATATGTTTTGCAACTTCATAGTTTTGAATTTAAAAAAATATTTTTAAAAGATTTACCTTTGCTTTTATTGAATTAAAAAATATATTGTGAAAATATTTTAGTCTAGATTTTTAATTCAAATAAATTTGTTCTCTTACTTTTTTATATAAAAGTTCTCATCTTTTATTTAAACATTTCACAGCTCCAGCATACGGCAAGGCAAGCAGTAGAGGAAATGCTAAGCAGAGTCAGTGCCACCAAGGGCCGCAAATATCGAAGAACTAATCTTCAGCGCATAGTAACACAAGTCTCAGTTGAAAGCCGAGGCAGAGCCAGAACTAAAGCCAACAAATCTGGAAGAGGTAGTCGTCTCCAACGTAACTACAAGGCGTATAGAAAACGAAGAAATAGAAAGGCGATGATGTGCCTATTCGGGACGAATAGGCTTAAGTGGGCGGCAGTGTTACGGAAATGGCCGTCGGGTTAACATAAGTGTTACGCAAGAATATTCGAACAGGGCCAATATAAAGAAACATCCAGAAGTATTTAAATAGATAACTAAACGTACACTCGTATTCACATACAAGCACTATAGCAAACAACTATATACACATGCGTAGCACATACATACGTGATTAAACGTAAACAACCAACAATAACTACAAGGGTCTGCTTGTTATGAAGATAGACATAGCTACATGCATACATACATACATGCCTGGCAATTCTAGCGAAAGGCAAAAATAAAGTAAACAACCACTTAATGATGTATGCATATACACACGTATGTACATAGTTACCACATAAACTTAATTACGCGCTTTGTAAACAACATTGAAGATAATGATGATTCGGTCTAGACTTTGCATGAAAATTCTAGTGGTTGTTGTGCGAAGTATAAAAAGGGGTTGACGCACCCAACAGCAGTTCAGTCGCGATCAAAAGTTAGTTGGGAATAAGTCAGTTGCGAAGAAGCTCAGTTGCTAATAAGAATTCTGTTGTTAATCAAGTGAGTTGACAATTAAGTTGTGCGCAGTCCGTGATTTGTGATACAACGTGAGTTGATATTTGAGTATGTGCTTTACAATACGTGAGTTGGAAATTGAAGAGACTATAGTACGGTCTATAGTGACAGTTAGAGTCTGTCGTGATTTGAGGTTATTGTGGAGACCCTTGAGTGAAGAGTAAGGGAGCAGCGAAGCTGATAGACGTGTAAGTGAAGCCAGCGAGTCTTGATTACTGTATCAACTGTGAGAGTCTGCCATAGAGTTGTTACTGGTGTATCAACTGGAAGTGTCGGCAGAGTGAGTCTTGTATGTGACGTGCAACAGAGAAAGCAGAATTGTGTCAACACTAGCGCAGCCAGTGGTCTAAGACGAGCGTATACAACAGCAAAGAAGGTGTAGTGGTAACCAGTTGTGAATATTGAAGTAACCTATGTGTTTGTATTTAAGCTCTTGAATTTAGATTAGTGGTATTTATAGATTTAATAAAGATTGTATCATTCTTAACCCTAATTAGTACACTGGGGTCTTTTATTTATTGCAAATCTACGAATCTACGGAAAAGCGTTTTTAACAGAGAATAAAAACGTAACATTTGGTGTCAGAAGTGGGATTTGCAAATAAAAGCGGCACGTTTAAAAAAAAAAGGTTAAACGTAAAGTAAGAGTGATACGAAAAGGAGAACCTCACACGTTTGAAAAGGTTAAACGTGAATAAAACCACATACGTTTGAAAAGGTTAAACGTAGGAGCAATTGGTTTTGAGGAAAATGAAATATCAAGAGCTTAATGTGGAGCAACTCAAGGAAGAGTTGAGTAAGCGGAAACTGTCGACAACTGGTGACAAGGTACAGCTACAGGAGCGACTACTGCAGGAGTTCCAGCGGCACAACATCGACATAGAGAGTTATGAGTTCGATGAAAAAGAAAAATATGAGATGGAAGCATCCACTCCTTCTATTAGCACTCCAATCAGTACAGACATCAGCGCAATGTTTGCTGCCTTGATGAGCGAAATCAAAGCGGCCAATGAGAAAATGGAAACTATGTTTGATAAAATGGATGCGAGATTTGTAGAAATGTCTGAGTCCATAAATAAAAGAGTAGATGGCATTGAAGATAGTCAAGCAGTTTGTGACAAGGTGGAATTAGCTATTGAAGAAATGGTCTCGTGTGCTCAAGACGAGGTAAATGCTAAGGTGACATCCAGACCATCAGCAAATAAAGTACACAGTCTAGAAATTGGTGGTGATGACGAGAAACTTCAAGAATTTGCTGAAGCCGTAAACACGCGGGCAGATGGTGTAGAAATGCAAGTCAGTAAATCGGACGAAGAGTTGTTTGACTTGGGAAACAGTGTCAACGAAGACATTTCTGGCACAAAGGAACACGCTGACGAAAAACTGAAGACAAAAGATGAAATCAACAGTGGTCAGTGTCAACAAGTTGGACGTGAGCAAAGTTTGCCAGAAGTTTCCAGCACAGTAGGGGACGTTGGTCACTTAGATGATAGTCAAGCTGTTTGTGACACGGCGAAATTAGCTATGGAAGAAATGGTCGCGTTTGCTCAGGGTAAAGAAACTGCTACCATATACGAAGTACGCAGCAGAAAAGCAGTAAGGATGAAGAAGACAACTTCTGTGCAGATCTTCAAGCGTGTGGTAAGGCGAACTCTAGTCGAGGGACAAGGTAGAGTCGCAGCCAGAGGCCATAAATGTAGAATGGTAAGGCGAACTCTAGTCGAGGGACAAGGTAGAGTCGGAGCCAAAGGCCACAAATGTGAAAGGAGTAGTCATCTCCAGGGTATGGCAAGGCAAGCTCTAGTTGAGAGACAAAATAGAGGCAGAGCCAAATACCACAAATGTGGAAGAAGTTGTCATCTCCATCTTAAAACAAGGCAAGCAGTAAAGGAAATACAAAGCAGATTCTGTACCAAGGGTTGCAAGTGTCAAGGAAGGTTTCAGCTTGATATGTTTTGCAACTTCACAGTTTTGAATTTAAAAAAATAATTTTAAAAGATTTACCTTTGCTTTTATTGAATTAAAAAATATATTGTGAAAATATTTTAGTCTAGATTTTTCATTCAAATAAATTTGTTCTCTTACTTTTTTATATAAAAGTTCTCATCTTTTATTTAAACATTTCATTTGGCGACGAGGATAAAACTTAATAAAATGGTTAACACTATTGAGCAGATTCTAGAACGCCAACAGGTTTGGTCGCAACAAATGTTTGCACAGCAGCAGCAGTTCTTCACAGAAATTTTGAGCCAGAGGAGTTCGAATTCTACTACAATAAACAATTTAGCGGTACCAAAATTCCAGCAATTTGATGAAGATTCCAATGATTTTGATACCTACAAAACGCAATTAGAGGAACATTTTAAGGCATATGGTGTTGAAGATGATAAAAAGAAAAAATCATTTTTATTGTCGTGGATGGGCGACCAAACTTATCGTTTGTTGCAGAAAGTGATTGGGAAGCACAGTCTACAGATTTTGCCGTATGAAGAGCTGATTTCCAAGTTAGATGCTCACTATAAGAGTAAAATACATATGATTAAATCACGGTATGATTTTTACAAAAGAATAAAACGTGATGGTGAAAGTTATAATCAATGGTTAACAGAGCTAAAAGGTATGGCCAGAGAGTGTAAATTTGTATGTAAAAAGGAAAATTGTTGTACTGATTTTTCTGATGAATTAATTCGTGACATTTTAATTTTATATACACCCGACGAGCCCGTTAGAACAGCTGCTTTACATAAAGATGAATCAACATTAGAAGAAATTTTGCAGGTTGCAGAAACATTTGAAGCTACTCAGAAAACCATTAGAAGCATTAAACCGAATCAAACGGGGGATATTTTTGGTTTAAAGCAAGATCCAAAGAAAGAACACCGCAAAAATTATACAAATAACAGTCATGATAAGAAGCTGCAACTAAATCGTCAGTGGCCAGCGTGTAGTGGTTGTTTTAAGAAACATGATAAGTCAAGCTGCAAGTATTTGAAAGCTACATGTTTTGTGTGCAAGAAAATAGGACATATAGCATCGGTATGTAGATCAAAGTTTAATTCTAAAAGTTGCGTTAACTCTGTGGAAGAGAATACTGTTGAAGTTAGTAGTTCTGTAGAAGATAATACTACAATTTTTACTTGTGATGTTATTGATAACATTATTTCACGTTCTGGAAATAAGATGTTAATTAACATAAAAGTAAATAATAATAATATGAAATTTCAATTTGATACGGGAGCTATGCGTTCGGTTATTGGTTTGGAAAGTTACAGATCCTTAAAAAGTCCAGTTTTGAAACACACGTCTGTTAAACTTTTTGGTTATGGGAATGCAGAGATTCCTGTTTTGGGTTCAATTGCGGTAGAAGTTCAAATTCAAAATGAACGAAAAAGTTTAGAACTTATTGTAGCGAATTCTAATGAATGTAATAATATTTTCGGATTAAATTGGTATGATGAATTCAAAGTAATTCAAGTATTTAATGTTGATGCAAAGGTTAATTTAAAAACTTTATTTGATGAGTTCAAGGAACTATTTTCAAACGAAATGGGCACATGCACTACGGAAAAAGGTCATATTTACATGAAACCAGAAGCTAGACCAAAATTTTTTAAGCCAAGACCAATCCCTTATTCAATCTATGAATCTTTCAAAAAAGAAGCTGAACGTTTGACACAGTTGGGAATATGGAAACCTATCAAATATAGCCAATGGGCATCGCCATTAGTTATCGTACCCAAACCTAACAATTCGATTCGAGTTTGTGCAGACTTCAAAGTGTCAATAAATCCTCAAATGGATATAGAAAGTTACCCAATTCCACGAATTCGTGACTTATTTCACAAACTTAAGAATGGTATATCATTTTCTAAGATAGATTTATCAGATGCGTATTTACAAATAGAAATGGATGAAGAATCAAAACAACTTCTTGTTGTCAATACACCGTTGGGACTTTTTGAGTATCAAAGATTACCATTTGGAGTAGCAAGTGCTCCTGCTATATTTCAACGCATAATTGAACAAACAATAAGTGATATACCGGGATGTGTGAACTATTTGGATGATATTATTTGCACTGGTGTAACAGAAGAAGAACATTTTAATAATCTCAGACTATTGTTACAAAGGTTGAATGATAGCGGTTTTCGATGTAATTACTCTAAATGCTGTTTTTTTCAACCAAAAGTCGAATATTTAGGACATGTTGTAAATAGATCCGGAATATTTCCATCAGAATCAAGAACAGAAGCCATAAGAAATCTTCCGAGACCGAAGAATATAGCTGAGCTTCAATCGTTTATGGGAAAAGTCAATTATTATTGCTCTTTTATAAAAAATTATTCAACGGTTTGTGGTCCACTAAATTTTCTTCGTAGGATAAATCAAAAATTTTTTTGGGGTAAGGAACAAGAAAACGCTTTTCATGAATTAAGAAGACAATTGGTTGAGTTAGCTCAGCTGGTCCATTTTGATGAAAATTTACTGATTGTATTAGCTACAGATGCATCTTCATATGGTATTGGAGCTGTAATTTCACATATTTTCCCGGATGGCAAAGAACGTCCTATAGCTTATGCTTCTAAGACTTTAAATGATAATCAAAAGAACTACAGCCAGATTGAAAAAGAAGGACTTTCTATTATTTTTGGAGTTCAAAAATTTCATCAGTATTTATATGGTCGAAAATTCATTTTGTATACGGACCATAAGCCACTAGTTTCCATATTTAATCCAACGAAAGGGATTAAGAATACAACAGCACATAGACTTCAGCGATGGTCCTTAATACTGTCAAACTATATATATGAAATTCGCTACAAAAGCACTAAGCAGCATGGTAATGCTGATGCCTTATCGAGATTGCCCTTTAAAGGAGATACAGATTTTGATGAATCTATTAAAATAAATGATATATCTGCAGATGAGCTTCTTGGTGATTTTCCACTGGACTCACAAAAGGTGGATGAATATTCCAAAAATGACGTCGTTTTAACGAAAGTTCTTTCATATGTTATGAATGGTTGGCCTGATAAAGTTACGGATAAAGAATTGTTACCGTATTATCGTCATCGTATTAGGTTAACTCACAATAAAGGTGTTTTAATCCTTCAAACCGATTACAGTCGTATTATAATTCCGAAAAAACTCAGAGAAGAAGTTTTACAATTAATTCACCAAGGTCATTGGGGAATTGTGCGCATGAAACAAATGAGTAGACGCTACTTTTGGTGGCCAGGTATGGATGACGACATATCTAATATTGTTTCTTCGTGCAATGCATGCAATGCTTTAGGTTCTGATCCACCAAAAATGTTTAGCAGTTGGCCTAAATCTACATCGCCTTGGCAGAGGATACATCTAGATTACGCTGGTCCTTTTAAGGATTTTATGTGGTTCATAATAGTTGACTCATATTCTCAATTTCCGTATGTTGTTAAAATAAAAAATGCCACATCGAGTTCTACTATTAAATCATTGCAAAGTATATTTTCAATTGAAGGGTTACCCGAGACAATCATGACAGATAATGGAACACAGTTTAGTTCAAAAGAGTTTAACAATTTTTGTAAAATAAATGGTATTCAGCACCTTACAGCCGCACCTTTTCATCCTTCATCGAATGGGCTAGCAGAAAGATTTGTTCGTTCGTTTAAAAATTGTTTGAAGAAACAATTAGCTAGCGGAAAGGATTTGGATTCTTCACTTTTAGCATACCTCACGTCATATAGATCAACCCCGAATAAGGATGGAAAATCTCCCGCTGAAATTATTCATGGTCGACAACCGCGAATACTACTTTCTTTATTACAGCCTTCAATTTATGTATCGGAGAACCAAGAAAATATTCCAAATCAAAAGAAGTTTTGTGTTCAAGATCATGTGTTATGCAAAAACTTCGGTTTAGGAGAAAAATGGCAACGTGGAATTATTTTAAAACGTATTGGCAGTGTTATGTATCTAGTTAAAGTGGGTGAAAGAGTCATAAGACGACATAAGAACCAAATAAAAAGTTCAAAACAAAGTTTGAATTTATAGATGTCCACCAAACAGCACGATATTTGTTAGAAAACTGTTTAACGCCAACTTCTGAAGTACCACATTCAATAACTTCTGTCCAACATAATCCCACAGATCCACCACGTAGAGCAGTCACGGAAGAACTACCTTCAACTTCACACCAAACTAATGCCTCCCAAGCTAACTTAAATAGAATACCTTCTAAATCAAATCAGTCGCATTCTCCTCTACAAAATAAACAAAGTCTCAAAATGGCAACTCCTTCATTGAGAAGATCTGAGCGATTGAAACGCAGGATATGGGAAAGGTCACCGGCTGTTATTACAAAATTGGCAAGGAGGAAATGATATGTTTTGCAACTTCATAGTTTTGAATTTAAAAAAATATTTTTAAAAGATTTACCTTTGCTTTTATTGAATTAAAAAATATATTGTGAAAATATTTTAGTCTAGATTTTTAATTCAAATAAATTTGTTCTCTTACTTTTTTATATAAAAGTTCTCATCTTTTATTTAAACATTTCACAGCTCCAGCATACGGCAAGGCAAGCAGTAGAGGAAATGCTAAGCAGAGTCAGTGCCACCAAGGGCCGCAAATATCGAAGAACTAATCTTCAGCGCATAGTAACACAAGTCTCAGTTGAAAGCCGAGGCAGAGCCAGAACTAAAGCCAACAAATCTGGAAGAGGTAGTCGTCTCCAACGTAACTACAAGGCGTATAGAAAACGAAGAAATAGAAAGGCGATGATGTGCCTATTCGGGACGAATAGGCTTAAGTGGGCGGCAGTGTTACGGAAATGGCCGTCGGGTTAACATAAGTGTTACGCAAGAATATTCGAACAGGGCCAATATAAAGAAACATCCAGAAGTATTTAAATAGATAACTAAACGTACACTCGTATTCACATACAAGCACTATAGCAAACAACTATATACACATGCGTAGCACATACATACGTGATTAAACGTAAACAACCAACAATAACTACAAGGGTCTGCTTGTTATGAAGATAGACATAGCTACATGCATACATACATACATGCCTGGCAATTCTAGCGAAAGGCAAAAATAAAGTAAACAACCACTTAATGATGTATGCATATACACACGTATGTACATAGTTACCACATAAACTTAATTACGCGCTTTGTAAACAACATTGAAGATAATGATGATTCGGTCTAGACTTTGCATGAAAATTCTAGTGGTTGTTGTGCGAAGTATAAAAAGGGGTTGACGCATCCAACAGCAGTTCAGTCGCGATCAAAAGTTAGTTGGGAATAAGTCAGTTGCGAAGAAGCTCAGTTGCTAATAAGAATTCTGTTGTTAATCAAGTGAGTTGACAATTAAGTTGTGCGCAGTCCGTGATTTGTGATACAACGTGAGTTGATATTTGAGTATGTGCTTTACAATACGTGAGTTGGAAATTGAAGAGACTATAGTACGGTCTATAGTGACAGTTAGAGTCTGTCGTGATTTGAGGTTATTGTGGAGACCCTTGAGTGAAGAGTAAGGGAGCAGCGAAGCTGATAGACGTGTAAGTGAAGCCAGCGAGTCTTGATTAGTGTATCAACTGTGAGAGTCTGCCATAGAGTTGTTACTGGTGTATCAACTGGAAGTGTCGGCAGAGTGAGTCTTGTATGTGACGTGCAACAGAGAAAGCAGAATTGTGTCAACACTAGCGCAGCCAGTGGTCTAAGACGAGCGTATACAACAGCAAAGAAGGTGTAGTGGTAACCAGTTGTGAATATTGAAGTAACCTATGTGTTTGTATTTAAGCTCTTGAATTTAGATTAGTGGTATTTATAGATTTAATAAAGATTGTATCATTCTTAACCCTAATTAGTACACTGGGGTCTTTTATTTATTGCAAATCTACGAATCTACGGAAAAGCGTTTTTAACAGAGAATAAAAACGTAACATTTGGTGTCAGAAGTGGGATTTGCAAATAAAAGCGGCACGTTTAAAAAAAAAAGGTTAAACGTAAAGTAAGAGTGATACGAAAAGGAGAACCTCACACGTTTGAAAAGGTTAAACGTGAATAAAACCACATACGTTTGAAAAGGTTAAACGTAGGAGCAATTGGTTTTGAGGAAAATGAAATATCAAGAGCTTAATGTGGAGCAACTCAAGGAAGAGTTGAGTAAGCGGAAACTGTCGACAACTGGTGACAAGGTACAGCTACAGGAGCGACTACTGCAGGAGTTCCAGCGGCACAACATCGACATAGAGAGTTATGAGTTCGATGAAAAAGAAAAATATGAGATGGAAGCATCCACTCCTTCTATTAGCACTCCAATCAGTACAGACATCAGCGCAATGTTTGCTGCCTTGATGAGCGAAATCAAAGCGGCCAATGAGAAAATGGAAACTATGTTTGATAAAATGGATGCGAGATTTGTAGAAATGTCTGAGTCCATAAATAAAAGAGTAGATGGCATTGAAGATAGTCAAGCAGTTTGTGACAAGGTGGAATTAGCTATTGAAGAAATGGTCTCGTGTGCTCAAGACGAGGTAAATGCTAAGGTGACATCCAGACCATCAGCAAATAAAGTACACAGTCTAGAAATTGGTGGTGATGACGAGAAACTTCAAGAATTTGCTGAAGCCGTAAACACGCGGGCAGATGGTGTAGAAATGCAAGTCAGTAAATCGGACGAAGAGTTGTTTGACTTGGGAAACAGTGTCAACGAAGACATTTCTGGCACAAAGGAACACGCTGACGAAAAACTGAAGACAAAAGATGAAATCAACAGTGGTCAGTGTCAACAAGTTGGACGTGAGCAAAGTTTGCCAGAAGTTTCCAGCACAGTAGGGGACGTTGGTCACTTAGATGATAGTCAAGCTGTTTGTGACACGGCGAAATTAGCTATGGAAGAAATGGTCGCGTTTGCTCAGGGTAAAGAAACTGCTACCATATACGAAGTACGCAGCAGAAAAGCAGTAAGGATGAAGAAGACAACTTCTGTGCAGATCTTCAAGCGTGTGGTAAGGCGAACTCTAGTCGAGGGACAAGGTAGAGTCGCAGCCAGAGGCCATAAATGTAGAATGGTAAGGCGAACTCTAGTCGAGGGACAAGGTAGAGTCGGAGCCAAAGGCCACAAATGTGAAAGGAGTAGTCATCTCCAGGGTATGGCAAGGCAAGCTCTAGTTGAGAGACAAAATAGAGGCAGAGCCAAATACCACAAATGTGGAAGAAGTTGTCATCTCCATCTTAAAACAAGGCAAGCAGTAAAGGAAATACAAAGCAGATTCTGTACCAAGGGTTGCAAGTGTCAAGGAAGGTTTCAGCTTGATATGTTTTGCAACTTCACAGTTTTGAATTTAAAAAAATAATTTTAAAAGATTTACCTTTGCTTTTATTGAATTAAAAAATATATTGTGAAAATATTTTAGTCTAGACTTTTCATTCAAATAAATTTGTTCTCTTACTTTTTTATATAAAAGTTCTCATCTTTTATTTAAACATTTCATTTGGCGACGAGGATAAAACTAAATAAAATGGTTAACACTATTGAGCAGATTCTAGAACGCCAACAGGTTTGGTCGCAACAAATGTTTGCACAGCAGCAGCAGTTCTTCACAGAAATTTTGAGCCAGAGGAGTTCGAATTCTACTACAATAAACAATTTAGCGGTACCAAAATTCCAGCAATTTGATAAAGATTCCAATGATTTTGATACCTACAAAACGCAATTAGAGGAACATTTTAAGGCATATGGTGTTGAAGATGATAAAAAGAAAAAATCATTTTTATTGTCGTGGATGGGCGACCAAACTTATCGTTTGTTGCAGAAAGTGATTGGGAAGCACAGTCTACAGATTTTGCCGTATGAAGAGCTGATTTCCAAGTTAGATGCTCACTATAAGAGTAAAATACATATGATTAAATCACGGTATGATTTTTACAAAAGAATAAAACGTGATGGTGAAAGTTATAATCAATGGGTAACAGAGCTAAAAGGTATGGCCAGAGAGTGTAAATTTGTATGTAAAAAGGAAAATTGTTGTACTGATTTTTCTGATGAATTAATTCGTGACATTTTAATTTTATATACACCCGACGAGCCCGTTAGAACAGCTGCTTTACATAAAGATGAATCAACATTAGAAGAAATTTTGCAGGTTGCAGAAACATTTGAAGCTACTCAGAAAACCATTAGAAGCATTAAACCGAATCAAATGGGGGATATTTTTGTTTTAAAGCAAGATCCAAAGAAAGAACACCGCAAAAATTATACAAATAACAGTCATGATAAGAAGCTGCAACTAAATCGTCAGTGGCCAGCGTGTAGTGGTTGTTTTAAGAAACATGATAAGTCAAGCTGCAAGTATTTGAAAGCTACATGTTTTGTGTGCAAGAAAATAGGACATATAGCATCGGTATGTAGATCAAAGTTTAATTCTAAAAGTTGCGTTAACTCTGTGGAAGAGAATACTGTTGAAGTTAGTAGTTCTGTAGAAGATAATACTACAATTTTTACTTGTGATGTTATTGATAACATTATTTCACGTTCTGGAAATAAGATGTTAATTAACATAAAAGTAAATAATAATAATATGAAATTTCAATTTGATACGGGAGCTATGCGTTCGGTTATTGGTTTGGAAAGTTACAGATCCTTAAAAAGTCCAGTTTTGAAACACACGTCTGTTAAACTTTTTGGTTATGGGAATGCAGAGATTCCTGTTTTGGGTTCAATTGCGGTAGAAGTTCAAATTCAAAATGAACGAAAAAGTTTAGAACTTATTGTAGCGAATTCTAATGAATGTAATAATATTTTCGGATTAAATTGGTATGATGAATTCAAAGTAATTCAAGTATTTAATGTTGATGCAAAGGTTAATTTAAAAACTTTATTTGATGAGTTCAAGGAACTATTTTCAAACGAAATGGGCACATGCACTACGGAAAAAGGTCATATTTACATGAAACCAGAAGCTAGACCAAAATTTTTTAAGCCAAGACCAATCCCTTATTCAATCTATGAATCTTTCAAAAAAGAAGCTGAACGTTTGACACAGTTGGGAATATGGAAACCTATCAAATATAGCCAATGGGCATCGCCATTAGTTATCGTACCCAAACCTAACAATTCGATTCGAGTTTGTGCAGACTTCAAAGTGTCAATAAATCCTCAAATGGATATAGAAAGTTACCCAATTCCACGAATTCGTGACTTATTTCACAAACTTAAGAATGGTATATCATTTTCTAAGATAGATTTATCAGATGCGTATTTACAAATAGAAATGGATGAAGAATCAAAACAACTTCTTGTTGTCAATACACCGTTGGGACTTTTTGAGTATCAAAGATTACCATTTGGAGTAGCAAGTGCTCCTGCTATATTTCAACGCATAATTGAACAAACAATAAGTGATATACCGGGATGTGTGAACTATTTGGATGATATTATTTGCACTGGTGTAACAGAAGAAGAACATTTTAATAATCTCAGACTATTGTTACAAAGGTTGAATGATAGCGGTTTTCGATGTAATTACTCTAAATGCTGTTTTTTTCAACCAAAAGTCGAATATTTAGGACATGTTGTAAATAGATCCGGAATATTTCCATCAGAATCAAGAACAGAAGCCATAAGAAATCTTCCGAGACCGAAGAATATAGCTGAGCTTCAATCGTTTATGGGAAAAGTCAATTATTATTGCTCTTTTATAAAAAATTATTCAACGGTTTGTGGTCCACTAAATTTTCTTCGTAGGATAAATGAAAAATTTTTTTGGGGTAAGGAACAAGAAAACGCTTTTCATGAATTAAGAAGACAATTGGTTGAGTTAGCTCAGCTGGTCCATTTTGATGAAAATTTACTGATTGTATTAGCTACAGATGCATCTTCATATGGTATTGGAGCTGTAATTTCACATATTTTCCCGGATGGCAAAGAACGTCCTATAGCTTATGCTTCTAAGACTTTAAATGATAATCAAAAGAACTACAGCCAGATTGAAAAAGAAGGACTAGATTGCCCTTTAAAGGAGATACAGATTTTGATGAATCTATTAAAATAAATGATATATCTGCAGATGAGCTTCTTGGTGATTTTCCACTGGACTCACAAAAGGTGGATGAATATTCCAAAAATGACGTCGTTTTAACGAAAGTTCTTTCATATGTTATGAATGGTTGGCCTGATAAAGTTACGGATAAAGAATTGTTACCGTATTATCGTCATCGTATTAGGTTAACTCACAATAAAGGTGTTTTAATCCTTCAAACCGATTACAGTCGTATTATAATTCCGAAAAAACTCAGAGAAGAAGTTTTACAATTAATTCACCAAGGTCATTGGGGAATTGTGCGCATGAAACAAATGAGTAGACGCTACTGTTGGTGGCCAGGTATGGATGACGACATATCTAATATTGTTTCTTCGTGCAATGCATGCAATGCTTTAGGTTCTGATCCACCAAAAATGTTTAGCAGTTGGCCTAAATCTACATCGCCTTGGCAGAGGATACATCTAGATTACGCTGGTCCTTTTAAGGATTTTATGTGGTTGATAATAGTTGACTCATATTCTCAATTTCCGTATGTTGTTAAAATAAAAAATGCCACATCGAGTTCTACTATTAAATCATTGCAAAGTATATTTTCAATTGAAGGGTTACCCGAGTCAATCATGACAGATAATGGAACACAGTTTAGTTCAAAAGAGTTTAACAATTTTTGTAAAATAAATGGTATTCAGCACCTTACAGCCGCACCTTTTCATCCTTCATCGAATGGGCTAGCAGAAAGATTTGTTCGTTCGTTTAAAAATTGTTTGAAGAAACAATTAGCTAGCGGAAAGGATTTGGATTCTTCACTTTTAGCATACCTCACGTCATATAGATCAACCCCGAATAAGGATGGAAAATCTCCCGCTGAAATTATTCATGGTCGACAACCGCGAATACTACTTTCTTTATTACAGCCTTCAATTTATGTATCGGAGAACCAAGAAAATATTCCAAATCAAAAGAAGTTTTGTGTTCAAGATCATGTGTTATGCAAAACCTTCGGTTTAGGAGAAAAATGGCAACGTGGAATTATTTTAAAACGTATTGGCAGTGTTATGTATCTAGTTAAAGTGGGTGAAAGAGTCATAAGACGACATAAGAACCAAATTAAAACGTTCAAAACAAAGTTTGAATTTATAGATGTCCACCAAACAGCACGATATTTGTTAGAAAACTGTTTAACGCCAACTTCTGAAGTACCACATTCAATAACTTCTGTCCAACATAATCCCACAGATCCACCACGTAGAGCAGTCACGGAAGAACTACCTTCAACTTCACACCAAACTAATGCCTCCCAAGCTAACTTAAATAGAATACCTTCTAAATCAAATCAGTCGCATTCTCCTCTACAAAATAAACAAAGTCTCAAAATGGCAACTCCTTCATTGAGAAGATCTGAGCGATTGAAACGCAGGATATGGCAAAGTTCACCGGCTGTTATTACAAAATTGGCAAGGAGGAAATGATATGTTTTGCAACTTCATAGTTTTGAATTTAAAAAAATAATTTTAAAAGATTTACCTTTGCTTTTATTGAATTAAAAAATATATTGTGAAAATATTTTAGTCTAGATTTTTCATTCAAATAAATTTGTTCTCTTACTTTTTTATATAAAAGTTCTCATCTTTTATTTAAACATTTCACAGCTACAGCATACGGCAAGGCAAGCAGTAGAGGAAATGCTAAGCAGAGTCAGTGCCACCAAGGGCCGAAAATATCGAAGAACTAATCTTCAGCGCATAGTAACACAAGTCTCAGTTGAAAGCCGAGGCAGAGCCAGAACTAAAGCCAACAAATCTGGAAGAGGTAGTCGTCTCCAACGTAACTACAAGGCGTATAGAAAACGAAGAAATAGAAAGGCGATGATGTGCATATTCGGGACGAATAGGCTTAAGTGGGCGGCAGTGTTACGGAAATGGCCGTCGGGTTAACATAAGTGTTACGCAAGAATATTCGAACAGGGCCAATATAAAGAAACATCCAGAAGTATTTAAATAGATAACTAAACGTACACTCGTATTCACATACAAGCACTATAGCAAACAACTATATACACATGCGTAGCACATACATACGTGATTAAACGTAAACAACCAACAATAACTACAAGGGTCTGCTTGTTATGAAGATAGACATAGCTACATGCATACATACATACATGCCTGGCAATTCTAGCGAAAGGCAAAAATAAAGTAAACAACCACTTAATGATGTATGCATATACACACGTATGTACATAGTTACCACATAAACTTAATTACGCGCTTTGTAAACAACATTGAAGATAATGATGATTCGGTCTAGACTTTGCATGAAAATTCTAGTGGTTGTTGTGCGAAGTATAAAAAGGGGTTGACGCATCCAACAGCAGTTCAGTCGCGATCAAAAGTTAGTTGGGAATAAGTCAGTTGCGAAGAAGCTCAGTTGCTAATAAGAATTCTGTTGTTAATCAAGTGAGTTGACAATTAAGTTGTGCGCAGTCCGTGATTTGTGATACAACGTGAGTTGATATTTGAGTCTGTGCTTTACAATACGTGAGTTGGAAATTGAAGAGACTATAGTACGGTCTATAGTGACAGTTAGAGTCTGTCGTGATTTGAGGTTATTGTGGAGACCCTTGAGTGAAGAGTAAGGGAGCAGCGAAGCTGATAGACGTGTAAGTGAAGCCAGCGAGTCTGCCATAGAGTTGTTATTGGTGTATCAACTGGAAGTGTCGGCAGAGTGAGTCTTGTGTGTGACGTGCAACAGAGAAAGCAGAATTGTGTCAACACTAGCGCAGCCAGTGGTCTAAGACGAGCGTATACAACAGCGAGGAAGGAGTAGTGGTAACCAGTTGTGAATATTGAAGTAAACTTTGTGTTTTTATTTAAGCTCTTGAATTGAATTTTGATTAGTGGTATTTATAGTAAATAAAGATTGTATCATTCTTAACCCTAATTAGTACACTGGGGTCTTTTATTTATTGCAAATCTTCGAATCTACGGAAAAGCGTTTTTAACAGAGAATAAAAACGTAACAATATATATTGTGCTTACCGGCCACTTTTTCGAGCCTAGAGAAAAATTGTCCTAAGGCAAAACTCTCGTTAGTAAACAAATCATTAATTTGTATATATGTTACTATATATTTTCCACGTTTGATATAATATCTTCCGGGGGAAATCTTTAGTTTATAGTATTTTCTGACGTCGGTGTTAGTTAAAGGTATATATATACTGGGCTTATCATTATTTTTATTTTTATCAAATGTATGCTGTTTATTTATTGTATTACTATTCTTGTCTTTTTCTGTATTGGTCATCGATCTAGTCGTGACTTTTAATACAGATCAAATTTTATTATTCATATCTTTTAGGTCATTTATTGTAATTCGCGATAAAGCGTCAGGAACATAGTTAACTTTTCCCCTAAGAAATTCTACTGTAAAGTCATATTCTTCTAAATGGAGTATAATTCTTGTTGACTTGGAGCTTGCGTTTTTCATTGAAAACAAATAAGAAAGTGGTCTATGATCAGTACGGACAAGAAAATGTTTTTCATATAGTATATATGGTTTGAAGTGGGTAATTGCCCAATGAATTGCAGTTATTTCTTGTTCGATGGTTGATTTGTTACTTTCTCCCTTTGTGAATGTTTTGGATGCATAAGCAATAGGCAAATGTTTATCTTCGTATTCCTGTGTTAAAACCGCCTCACATGCATGTTTGCTTGCATCTGTTGTAATACACAATTCCTTGGCGAAATCAGGATACTGTAGTAAGGTTGGACTCATTAATGCCTTTTTGTGATATTTAAATGGAAAATCACAATCTTTCGTCCATTCAAAGGGTGTATTTTTCTTGGATAATTTTGTTAAATGTAGTATTCAGAAAAATTTTTAATAAATCTTCGATAGTAATTACAAAAAGCTACGAATCTCTTTGCTCTGTCTGCATTTCTTGTGATGGATATTTTTCAATTATTGAATATTTACTATCGTCTGGTAATATTCCTTTATCTGTACATTTGTGACCAATGTTTTTACTTCTCTCATGAAGAATGAACATTTTTCAGGATGTAATTTAAGATTATACTTTCGGCATAGATTGAAAACGTTTTTTAAATTCGAAAGCATTTGCTTTTCGGAGCATCCCAATACGACTAAATCATCCATATATAGAAAGGCTTGGTCTGGTTTTAAACCACTGAAAGCAAGTGTCATCATTCGTTGAAACGAATTGGGTGCTATTTTTAAACCATACGGTAATCTAGTAAATCTGTATGAACCATTGTTGGTTGAAAAAGCTGTTAAGTCTCTGGAGTTTTTCTCTAAACTGATCTGATGAAAGCCTGACATTAAGTCTAAACAGGAAAAATATTTTGCTCTACCAAGTTGGTCTAGGATATCATCGATTCTAGGTAATGGGAATTTATCTGAAATTAATTTTTTTTGTCTGTAATCTATAATAAGTCTCCATATTTTCTGGTCAGAGTTAGGAAGTGACTTCTTTGGTACTAACAAGACTGGACTATTGTATTCAGAATAGGAAGGTTCAATAATTTTATCGTCTATTAATTTTTTCACCTTTCTATCAATTCGTACTTTATATGTATGTGGTACACGATAATTTTTAGTGTATACTGGTTCTTTATCGTTTACTCTCAACTTTTGTTCATAAAAATTATTACTTGTTATTGTTTCTGTTTCCAAACCGAAAATATCACTATATGTTGAACATAGTTTTGTTAATGTAGGTTTAAATTGTTGTGCAAAATGTTTCTTTAAGATTTTTAATATTTCTGATTTTCTTTGCGTATTTTGGCTTAAATTTTCTTTTTTATGTTACTTTGTTTGATTTTAGTAATTATGTTATTAGTATTTAGAATACGAATAAATGCTTTGTCAGATTTAACTAATGTATTTGGTATAAAACCACCTGGTTCAATTTCTTGATTTGGAATTAATATTTCATTACTTGAATTGGTAAAATGTATTTGAAGTATTACTTCACATCTTGGAGGTATATTAATTTCATTGCAGTTATTTGTAATCGGTATATCTGTTGTATGTTGTATATTAAATGGTCTAAAGATAAGTTAATCATTATCTTGTTTGATATCCAATACACAGTTATATTTTTTGATAAAATCCAAGCCAATGATTCCATCGCATGGTATCGGAAAATTATTATCTACTACTTGGAAGTAATGTGGTATTAAACATTTTTTAAATTTTAAATCGCAAAATTTATTTCCATACGATTTGTTGTTGTCCTATTCCACTTAAAGTTGTTGTTTTATTATTGTTAATTTGGTTTAGTTTAAAGAATTTTGATTTTATTAATGAAATGTCTGCTCCTGTGTCTACTAAAAGTGCGAGTGAAGTATTAGTATTGTCTAATTGAATATTTATAAAGAAGCTCAAGCTCAGATTTAGATGGTAAATTTTTACTGATTTGATCCTAGGGGAAGTTCGGAGTTTTCCGAACCATTATCATTTGATTCTGTTGTTGTGTAGTTATTGTTCCTACGACTATTATTAAATCTTTGCCGGTTTCTGTAATAATTGTTATTATTATTTTCTTATGAATTGAATAGGCTAAAGTTCGTAACGCATTTTAAGCCAAATTACATGTGATAATTATTAATGAACAAATAATATCAAGTTAGTTGTAAATATTCCGACAACAACACATAGTTGAACGGAACAGCCAGCCGTTTTCGAAGGCCACTAAACCTTCCTCATCAGCGTTCTTCTGTGTTTTGGTCCACTGTGTGTGGTGTCAGTTGATGTAGATGTCTGCCTTATATACGAAACTTTATTGCAAATGGAATATGTGAATTGGTTTGATTCATTGCATTTTCAATTTGCTCATGTGTTTTGTAATGTAGGCTCAAAGTTACCATCTTCTATATATATATACAACAGTCTTACCATTGTTGTTTGTTCTTTACTAACTATGCACATGTTTGTTAATTTGCTTATTTTTATTCTACTTAAGACAAACTTTTTTGGTTTGTTACTATTAAGTATATTTTTATTTAATTTTTGCCACAAGCCCATGGCTATTAATTTAAGTTAATTTTAATTATTATTCGAACTCCATTTGTTTCTATATTTATAACTTGAACGGGCTAAAGTTCGTATCGCTTTTTAAGCCAAATCCTTAAACCCTTATTTCTATTCTGACATTTAGAAATTTACTTATTGCATTCACTAATCTTTTTTTTTTAAATTATTCAAAAAATTTTCAATTTAATTCGGTGTTTGCGAATAAATCATATGTAGCAGTTAATATGTACAACATTTGGTCAACCAACAAAAGCGATACAAATATTAGGTAAAAACATACCATAATAGGGGTGTACGTGCAGGTGCCTTTGTCCTTGTGGGTATATATACTGTCTATATGTAATTTTTATATGTTTGAGCGAAATACAAGTACGAAATGGCAAAGGTATAAGTAGTAGGGGATTGGAAATTCTTCAAAATTTGGCCAAAATTCTTGGAAAATATTCTGAAATTTCTAAAATTCTTTAAAATTTTTGCAAAATTCGAAAATTGTATTTTTTTGCTTACATTAGGAATTTTTTGTTTACATTAGTGTTGTAAAAAGCGGGTTCTTTTGAACAATCAATACTACTTGATACTTTTTCAATTCAAATTTTCTCCCAAATATGTATATGTTCATGAGTGAAGTTGTTTAGTTCAATGAAGCATTTTGAAGTCCTTGTTTCATTATGCGTTTTCGTATCAAAATAATTCCGAACTAACCTGTTGCTTTCTGAATTTGAATTTGTTACACTAATTCCAGGAAGTCCAGAGATATATTTTTCTTCTTCTTGAGAGATATATTTTTAGCAACCTTAAATTCGCACACAGAGTTGTATAAATTTTATGTATTTTAAAGGAAGAATTTCGTTTGAATACTAGAAAATGCAACCCTGAAAGTATTGAGTAGATACTTTTGTGTACTGAGTACCGAAAAAAACACTCGGTATTAAGTACTCAGTACTCAAATACTCAATACTTTTACAACACTAGTTTACATTAACTGTTTTTTTTTTGTTTATATCAAGTGTATGTATGCATTAGGCTTGCCAGATCTTATTTGCCAAATAGCTTGACATTGACAAAAAAAAGTTGATTTAAAAAAAAACTTGACAAATAAAAACACTCATACTATTAATCAGAAATAATTTCTTAATCAGGCTTGAGTTCAGTAATTTTAATTCTTATGAATGAAATATTTTTATTAATTAATGTGAGTATTAGGGTGGACCTTGTGTCGATATTTTGGTAGATGAGGGCTCTATTCCGTGCCTTTTTGAAAAAAAATGACAATGCCGAAAAAAAAATAAAAAAAAAAAAAATTAGGGGTTGCGCACGAGCCGAGAAAAAGGTCCACTTTGCCAAAATTAGGGGGGAAATTGCCATAGGTCATCAGGGGTCACCCGTAGGGGGGAAGAATGTATGGCCGACCCCCATTAACTTTTTACCGCCAACATTTCCCCCAAGACACCCACCCCCTAGCTCCTCCCCTTAGGGGGGTCACCATACAAAAATGGAGGTTGCTCAGTATTTTCGAAAAACACCATAGGTCATCAGGGGTCACCCCTAGGGGGGCAAAATATATGACCGACCCCCATTAACTTTTCATCCCCAACATCTTTTCCGAACAAACTTACCCTCTATCTCTACTCCTTGAGGGACTCCCCATACAAAAATACTGAAAATCTATGTATTTACAGTTGCACAATATCGATATTTTTTTGATTTTTTTACAGAAATTCCACCAATATTCCACCAAAGTTAAGATGACAACACAACTTAGATCGCGCGACGATATTTTTTTGATTGGTTATCCAAGCATGAATATTACGGGGAACAAATTACCGTCGAAGAAGCAAGTGCTAAGAATGCATTTCTTCAACATTCGCAAACGAAACATGTCGAAGAAAAATAGTGCGGTTATAGTCGTGGACGCAGTGATGATTTTTTGGCGCCAAGCAGCTATTCCGACGAAAGCCAGAGGAGATGTTACAAGAAAAATAGCTGCGCTGCACGATGAGTGGGATGCTTTAAGAAAGTCATCTCACAGAAAGACTGAGTCCACTAGAGAAAAAGAGAATAAGTTTTCTGATAGCTTGGATAATCTTTTCGACATCGCACACGCCAACGCCCTTGAGAAAATGACATACCGAAGACATTGAGTTTCTGCTAAAGCAAAGAGGAGATGGCCGGCCAGGAACTATGGGAGGTGTGGACGCTACTGATACTCGAACGAGGAAAAGAAAAGCTGAGCGCGAAGAACAAGAAGAGTTGCGACGCAAACGTGCAACGGAATCTAGTAGAGATCAGTTCGCTAAAGGCGGTAAGTTATTTCGCGCTTTGTGTGTTCGTCCAATGTTTATATTCAAATGAAATTCTTTCAATTGCAGTGGTTAAATTTTCAAGCAGTGATTCAAGCGATGATAATGGGAGACAGGACGAAAACTTCCCGGCAGAAGCTGGCCCATCAAATGTTGGTGACATAAGAGGTTACAAACAATGTTTTACTGAACGAGTCCTATCAGCTTTGGACAAGTGCAAAGTGACTGACCGAGACGCGGTCGGCATTATGATAGCGGCGGCAGAAGCATTTGGACGCGATCCTCAGCAATACACAATAAACCGTACGTCGCTTCGGAGATGTCGGCGTTCAAATCGAGAGAACATGCTGGGTTATGTGAAAGATAATCCAGAAGTAAGATCGCATAGATTTATTTGCTCTCATTCAGAATTCTTATTCTTCAACGCGTTTCATTTATCTCCAGCTTGTCGCAGCTAAATCCTTCGTAGTCCATTGGGATGGCAAAATGCTTTTGGATTTTGTGGGTACAAAGAAGGTGGACCGTCTACCGGTAATTGTCTCGTACGGAGAAAAAGAACAACTTCTTGGAGTTCCCAAAGTAGAAGATGGGAAAAGAAAAGGCCGCAGAATAGCACATGCCGTTTATCAACTGTTGGCATCTTGGCATATGACACATCGAATACAAGGACTTTCTTTCGACACGACATCAACGAACAGTGGCCCATTCTCCGGAGCCGCAGTTACTCTTGAGCGGCTGTTGGAGAGAGAAATCTTATATTTACCTTGCAGACACCACGTATACGAACTGGTGCTAAGGGAAGTTTTTGAGACAAAAATGGGAAAGACCAGTGCACCAGGCGTTCCTTGCTTTGACCGTTTCAAACAGGAATGGGACGCTGTAAAGGTTAAACCATTCCATTCTGGCTTGATAGACGATCAAGTCGTCAGAAAAATTCCTGTGGCAATGCAAGTCGGCATAAAGGAGTTTTGCTTAGATCAATTGAAGGAGAAACACCCTCGCGATGACTACAAAGAAATGCTACAATTAATTCTTTTGTTTCTGGGTGAAAAACTTGAGAATTACCATTTCCGAGCTCCAGGACCCGTTTCCCATGCTCGATGGATGGCAAAAGCCATTTACAGCCTCAAGATGTTTTTGTTTCGGAGAACTTTTCACTTATCTGTATGTGAATTGAATGGTATTCGACACGTTTGTATTTTTGTGGTGCGACTTTACGTCAAAGCATGGTTTGGTTCTTCTCGAGCAGCTGAGGCGCCGAATCAAGATTGGAAGTTTTTGAAGGACATCGTCGAGTACAAATCCGTTGACCAGGACTTATCTCGGGTAATGATAAAGAAATTTATCGGTCACCTATGGTATCTCGCCGATGAGCACATAGCCCTTGCCTTTTTCGATGACAAGGTTTCAAATGAGTTGAAGGCCAAAATGGCCCAAGCATTGCTAGAAAATGAGAATGACGAAGGTGAAGAAGATGAAGAAGACGAAGAAGGTGAAGAAGATGAAGAAGACGACCCGGTTCCCCCAGCTCCTCGCGTCGTAATCAAAAGCACCAGCGTTAAAAAAATCGAGGTGAAATTCAAAGATGTGAATGAGGAATTCTTGGCTAAAGACTTGAGCAACTTCGTCTCTCATAATACCAAAAATTTATTTGTACGATTTGGAATATTGCAAGATTTCATTCTAGCAAATCCAGCAACCTGGAAATCTCGCGCAGACTATCAAGAAGGTCGTAGAATTGTAAATAACTTGCGCGTTGTGAACGACACTGCCGAAAGAGGAGTAAAAATGATACAAGATTATAATAGAATACTGTGTCAAGGCGAAGAAGAGAAACAGTATTTACTACATGTTATCGATTCTTACCGCAAGAAATACCCATCAGCGAACAAAAATATGTTAATTTGACTATATTATATTAAAAGTGCTTAGTAGTACTACTCAATTACAGCTTCTTTTATTTTTGTATGGGGAGTCCCTCAAGGAGTAGAGATAGAGGGTAAGTTTGTTCGGAAAAGATGTTGGGGATGAAAAGTTAATGGGGGTCGGTCATATATTTTGCCCCCCTAGGGGTGACCCCTGATGACCTATGGTGTTTTTCGAAAATACTGAGCAACCTCCATTTTTGTATGGTGACCCCCCTAAGGGGAGGAGCTAGGGGGTGGGTGTCTTGGGGGAAATGTTGGCGGTAAAAAGTTAATGGGGGTCGGCCATACATTCTTCCCCCCTACGGGTGACCCCTGATGACCTATGGCAATTTCCCCCCTAATTTTGGCAAAGTGGACCTTTTTCTCGGCTCGTGCGCAACCCCTAATTTTTTTTTTTTTTAAATTTTTTTTTTCGGCATTGTCATTTTTTTTCAAAAAGGCACGGAATAGAGCCCTCATCTACCAAAATATCGCAAAAATTTCATTTCAAGGTCCACCTTAGTGAGTATCTAAAGAAGAGAAGAAAAATTAAACTAGACTTTATTAGCTGGGGGAAATACCGATATTTTTCTGTGCAGCCACGCACTTCATCAGCATCCATGTCTATCTACTGGGGTAGAGATTATTATTAACATCAGCTATTAAACTTAAATTTCTATGAAATGGAATATGAGAATTGATTGTGTATACAATTATTGATTTGCCTTTGGCAAACACATTTGTAAGTATCACTATTAATTTTCTGTTATTAACATCAGCTATTAAACTTAAATTTCTATGAAATGGAATATGAGAATTGATTGTGTATACAATTATTGATTTGCCTTTGGCAAACACATTTGTAAGTATCACTATTCATTTTCTGTTTTTCCATTTTTCTGTTTAGGTTAGCACGAAGTTATATCACTCTACCTATGTATGTTTAACTATTCTTACTTATCTTTTACGATCATCACATTAATTATTTTTACTTATTCGATGCACCATCGGTACATACATATAAGTATTATTGTAGTGGCTTTATGTTACTTTGTTTTTGCTTTCTACAGTTGACTTAGCTTTCCAGCATTCTGAAGCAGTTCTGGCCAAGTGAACAGTGATCGCCAAGTGAACATATTTTTGTCACGTGCCCATGATGAATTAAATGAGACATTATTAGATTTAATTGAACTATAGTGAATTTTTAATCAGAAATAATTTGTGCGTGGCTGCACAAAAAAATATCGGTATTTCCCCCAGCTAATAAAGTCTAGTTTAATTTTTCTTCTCTTCTTTAGATACTCACATTAATTAATAAAAATATTTCATTCATAAGAATTGAAATTACTGAACTCAAGCCTGATTAAGAAATTATTTCTGATTAAAAATTCACTATAGTTCAATTAAATCTAATAATGTCTCACTCATACTATTGTTTTTTATTTAAGTTTTTATTATTTTTGATAAAAATTATTAGAATAAGAACAAAAGTAGCATAAAAAGTAAAAATAACAGAAACAATATAAAAGAAACAAAAAACAATATAACAATAAAAATTTAGTCTTTATACATTTTAAAGAAAACTCGTTACTCGTTAAAACAAATTAACAAACAAAAATATAAACTCACTTTTTTCCAAAAACTTCAATGTACGTATTGCAATTTAGCTGTTCAATTTACTAGTGTTGAGTAATGGGGTAATTGTACAGAAAGAGAACTATATTCTTTAGACTATAATTGCACAGAAAAAAATATGTATAATATTAGATAGTAAAAATATGGGCTTTAAATTTGTTTTTTAGAAATATAAAGTTACTTTTTTTTAAGTATTATTGCATAGCTAGCATAAATTTGAGAAAAAAATTAACTTACAAAAAAGCTTGACAAATCACTTTTTCACTTGACACTTGACGTGCATTAAAAAACTTGACAATCAGGCCAAATCAGGCCCATCTGGCAAGCCTAGTATGTATGTATGAATGGCCGTGTGGCAGTGTTGCCGAATCGAGGGTAATTACCCGAATCAGGTGTAATTTTTATGTGCATATGTAGCGCGTGGGTAATTGCTCTAAGGTGTAGTTCACGGGTAATTTGAAATTCTTTTGTTTAATATAATAATATATATATAATACTAGCTGACCCGGCAAACGTTGCTTTGCCTTGAAATTTTATTTTTATTGGAAAGGTTTCATGCCAATCGTTCTATTATAATAAGAAAGGCCACCAGTGCAATTTTTGAAAAGGGGCGTGGCATTGCCTACTTCCACCAAAGACGTATAGTATCCAGCTGACACGGCAGACGTTGTCCTGCATAATATTTGAAGCGATTAGGATACACAGAAAAAACTAATTTTCCATTTTAAACACAAAATTCTCTGAATCAAATATTAATTTTTTCAATTTAGGTCCTACAAAGAAATTTGTAAATTCAAATACACTAGAGCCCCGACTTGCGTCGTTAATGGGGACCGGAGAAAGGCGACGCAAATCGAAACGACGCAAATCAAATCACCTTTTTCTATAAAAATGCACTGAAATTAAATTTATTGGGGAAAATATTCAAAACAAAGCAACAAATTTTGTATTTTTGATAAAAAAACATGTATGGATACATTTTTTATTTATTTCATTTACTTCAACAAATGCTTATAATTATTATAAAGGAATAACAAAAAAATAAATTAAGAAAAAACATAACAAAAATTAAATTCATTTACATATGTATGTATATTCATAAAAAGTACATGCATTAAAAAATTGTAATTCATTTAGCTTAAATTGAGCTCTCTTCAGATGATAAATTTAAATCAACAACACTAATATCAATTTGATTGGATGGCCTTACTGTTTTTTTAACAAAAACGTCTAAAGTTTGTTGAATTTTTAAAGATTTTTTTTGTTGGTATATTTCTTTGTAACAACTAATGGCTTGATCAACGGATGCTGATACGCACGTGCTACGGTTTTCGTCAGGATCGTTTTCAGAAAATATATCCATTGCATGGGAAATTAATTGCATAGCTTTGGAAATATTGGCGATTGTTAATCTTTTTTCTTCTAATGTATTATCACTTATTATGACATCTTCTTTTGAAACATGCTGAATATTGATGGCCAATAAGTTTTCATTATCAAGCTCCTCATCATGAGACACCAAATATTCATTAATATCACCTTCCTCCATTCCGTCAAATTCTGCTTCTCTAGCTAAATTAGCCAACTCATTACTAACGTTTGGAACATCATCGACACCATCTTTGTCTCCATTAATAAGTTCTGGCCATAATTGCCGCCAACTCCCTCTCATGGAGGATGCCTTAACTTCTTCCCAAGATAAATGTATATTTTCAATAGCTTTCACTATGTTGTAGTTTTTCCAGAAGTCTTTCATAGAAAGTTTATCATTTTTGTCTGTTGAATCAAGAAGTTGCCGGAAAGTTCGGCGTAAGTAGTACATTTTAAAGTTTGAAATTACGCCCTGGTCCATAGGTTGAATAAGTGATGTTGTGTTAGGCGGCATGAAAACAACTGTTACATGCTCCGATAGGTCATCTGAAAAAATTGGGTGTCCTGGTGCGTTATCGACTAGCAAAAGCATTTTGAACTCAATTTGTTGAGAGGAACAATAGCGTTTAAACTCAGGAACGGCACAATTTACTAACCAATCTTTAAATAGGGTTGCAGTCATCCAAGCCTTTTTATTAGAGCGCCAGTGTACCGGGAGGTCTCTTTTGTTTATACTTTTCATTGCCCTCGGATTTTCTGATTGGTATATCAAAAAAGGTTTAAATTTAAAACCGCCTTCTGCATTTCCGCCCAAAAGAAGTGTTAGCCGATCCTTCGCGGCTTTATATCCAGGGCATGCTTTCTCATTTTTTGACAAGTAAGTTCTTGATGGTAACCGTTTCCAAAAAAGACCTGTTTCGTCGGCATTCAAAATCTGCTTATCGGAATACCCTCCTTTTTCAATTATGGCTTTCAGCTCAAGCTTAAAGTTTTCTGAAGCTACTGAATCTGCACTGGCTGACTCTCCTTTTAATGCCACATTATGTAAATTTGCCCGTGTTTTAAAGCGGTTAAACCAACCGTTGCTGGCTTCGAAATCATCAGAATTTCCATTACTACTAGATGCACTATTTT
The DNA here is from genome assembly GCA_944452675.1 of Tachina lurida. Lineage (NCBI taxonomy): Eukaryota > Metazoa > Arthropoda > Insecta > Diptera > Tachinidae > Tachina > Tachina lurida. Next base: position 90,764,704 of record OX101753.1, on the reverse strand, counting down.
TCTTAAGGTCGTAGTAAATAGAAAGAGCTTTATTTTTTATTACGTCCTTGCTCAGTGGCATTCTTCGCTTATTTTGATCATGTATCCAAATTGAAAGAAGGGACTCCATCTTAACCAATAAGGGATTTCTTGCTATAGTATCTTGTTTAGATTGGAGTGGTGTAACAATTTGAGCTAATTGATTTATTTTATCACTGTCTCTGTTGCAAATTGTTCTTACTGTTGTAGGTGCTAGTCCAAGAGCTCTTCCTATATGAACAGCCTTTTCTCCCGATTTAAACCGTTTTATTACGTCCAATTTTAATTCCAAACTTATTACTTTTCTTTTACTTTGACTCATTTTTACGTCCTTCAGGTATTTTGGCGAATCACACACTAAATTCTTACCATAACCAGACAGTTGTTCTTAGCACCATTTATACAACAAACAAAAGGGAATTCCCTTTATTTTACGCAATTTGAAAACTTCTTAACATACAGGTGACGATCAGTGTTACCAGAAGTTGAAAAAATGGTAAAAGACAAAAGATGCTAAATCAGGCACTACAAATGCTAGAAATGGTAATCCACAATGCTGTAGTAAAAAATTTAAAAATTTAACCGTTTTTAGCGACGCAGATAGAAATCAAAACGATGCAAATCGGAAAGAAAACGACGCAAATTGAAATCAAAACGATGCAAATCGAACCGACGCAAATCGGGGTCAAAACAACGCAACTCGGGCCGACGCAACTTGAAATTGCAACGACGCAAATCGAATTTTTCCAGTTTTTAAAAAGCGACGCAAATCGAAACGACGCAAATCGGGACGACGCAAGTCGGGGCTCTAGTGTACAAAATTTTGTAATAATTTGTTTGAAAAATAACTTTGTTGAGTAAAAAAAACAAGCCACGACGTTTTTCGGCTTCTTGTCCGAATTCACACGTATACAACACGAGCATTTAAAGAAAACAACAACATCAGCACAGACCACGTTGAGTCAATCAACAAGCAAGGAAAACACCAACACAAGCAAATGAAATTAAATGATAATGTTTTTTATATAAAACAAAATTGAAACAAATAATTTACTGGAACAGTAAAAATATTTACCGAAACTAAATTTTATTTCAAAACACACGTTTGTTTGAAATTTTTTTGGGAATAATTTTTTCTGTGTATTAACTAAAGTATGAAATGAAAGACAAATAATAAAATAATTTCATTTTCTTTATTTTGAAATCACATTAATTTTTCTAATTTTATCATAATGCCATTTTATGAACAATATTTTTAGTTAACTCCTGCGGAGTATAAATGAATAAACTTGATGGTTTTCCCACGCGAGAACACGCACATATAATTGGCCATGTGAAAAGACCGGATTTTCTAGATCTAACCCACAAATCGACATACATAGTTTGTCCGTGTGACTCATTAATAGTCATGGCAAATGCCAACCGAATGGGAAATTGCAGACGTCTGAATGGAATGGGTGAGTCTGAAGGGATCATTGGTATTCGTGGCAGAAGAACCACTTCACCTTCAAATTTGTCGTCCAAATTGTAGCTTCAAGAACATCTTGTACCGTTGCACAACTTAACAACAGGATAGTTGACTGCTTCATTAGGATCGGTAATAGTGTCGATCGGCACTGTAGATAGCATATATAAAAATCTTTTGTTTAACTAGATCTATCTTATTTGTAGCTTTTTAGTGCTTTTTCTTTGAAGTCGGTTGAATTTTATTTTAAGTTTTATTTTTACCTTTTTAGTGCATACTTTTGAGCTCTGGTCAATTCAAAAAAGTTTTATTTGTAAGTATCTTTTTTTATTTAGAAATATGGTCCAGTTTCATAAAAATCTATTAAGTAAAAGCACGTGAAACTAAGTATTAAATTTTATGGGGCGTGGCTACGCCCCTTTTTTTAAAACAAGATTGTGTATTTTTAAGAGTTCAAGGTTTCGTAAATATTGGTTAAGTACAAGCACATGAAATATTATACTAAAACTGAATAGGCCTGCCCCGCCCACTTTGTTGAACGCAATTTTGTGCCTTTATTAAAGCTTAGGGTGTGTGCCAAGTTTCGTAAAAATCGGTGAAATAGAACCCTGTGAAATATAATATAAAACTTTAATGGGCGTAACCCCGCCTATTTTTTAAAAAGAAGATTGTGTATATTTAAAGGTCAAGGTGTGTGCTAATTTTCGTAAAAATCGGTTAAGTAGAACCACGTGTAATGCTATAATACATTTTAATAAGCGTAGCCCCGCCAATTTTTTCAACTTAAAAATATTGTAATTACAAGAACCAATAATGTTTGCTAGGTTTCGCAGCAATGAAATGAGTAGAAGATCACAAAATCAAATTTAAAAAATTGTAGGTGTGACCCGCCCCTTTTTTTAATGGGACCAATGGGAAGCCATACCCTCTCAGGCAACAACAAAATTTTACAATCAGTCTAACATGCACCGAGTTATGAACCTACACACCTAAAAAAAAAAAAAATTTAAACGATTTGTTAACCTCCTTTTTTTTAAGTTTTAAAAGACGCTGGAGTCATCCTTTTTTTAAATTTTTTTGGGTCATACCAATCTTGTTCTTTAAAAAATATATAAAATATGTTAAGTGAACAAAGAAAAAAACAAATAATGTAAAGTGCGATTTGAACTCGCGCACGAAGGGTTCCGTACCTTTGGTTTTCAGAATTTTTTTAATATGTCGTTTTGGCGATTTTTCCGATTTTTTGAGTTTTTTTTTCATTTTGACGATTTTTTTTCATATTTGCGAATTTTTTTTATTGAGGCGGTTTTTCGCGATTTATTTTAGTTTTAGACATTTTTTTTGCGTTTTTATTCCTTTTGGATTTTTTTTTGTTTTTGGCGATTTTTTGTTCGGTTTGGCGAATTTATAATTTTTTAATTTTTTTTTTATTTTTACCGTTTTTGAAAATTTCAAGAGTGTTGCTCTTACGGTTTCCAAGACACAGCAAGTTGTCAAAATTATATAGTCAAAATAACATTAACTGATAGAACACCCTTTAATTTGAATTTTTTAAATTTTAGTGGTAATTTTTGTAAGATAGTAACTTTGAGCCTACATTACAAAACTCATGAGCAAATTGAAAATGCAATGAATCAAGCCAATTCACATATTCCATTTGCAATATATATATATATATATATAGAAGATGGTAACTTTGAGCCTACATTACAAAACACATGAGCAAATTGAAAATGCAATGAATCAAACCAATTCACATATTCCATTTGCGATAGTTTCGCATATAAGGCAGACATCTACATCAACTGACACCACACACAGTGGACCAAAACACAGAAGAATTCTGATGAAGAAGGTTTAGTGGCCTTCGAAAACGGCTGGCTGTTCCGTTCAACTATGTGTTGTTGTCAGAATATTTACAACTAACTTTGATGTTATTTGTTCATTAATAATTATCACATGTAATTTGGCTTAAAAAGCGTTACGAACTTTAGCCTATTCAATTCATAAGAATATAGAAACAAATACAGTTCGAAAAATAATAATTAAAATGTTATTATTATAGTTGTTTTTATTATTTTTACGTGGGTAATTATTTCTTCCACGTGATCGTGTGTTATTACCACGGTAATTGTTTCCAAATTTGTACTTTTGTCCATAGAACAAAATGGTATTTTGTTGACCTGTGGCATCTGTACAACTATTGACAAATTTACTAAGCATCATTCATGCTATTGAATTGACCTGCCTCAATGATAAGCTTGACTTTATCAATGGTGCAGTTTTTAGTTAATGCCTTTACTGCAGTTTGTGTGGAATATTTTGTAGCTAAAGGTACCAATACACTACATGTTTTTGCTTGTGTTTTTTCAAGTTTTTTTCACATGTTTTTTTTTGATTAATTTACATACGGTTTTTAATTTTTGGTCACCAACTTGTGTGTACAATTACACGTGACATCGGCCATGATTGTTTACAACAGCTGATATGTTCAAATATAAAGCCGCTGGAAATTTCTTTGGTAGCGTCACTGAAGTGCCGACGTCACAAATATTTATTTAAGTTTTTTTCTTTTTAATCTGCAAAATATGGAGCTTGTACCAACACTTGTTATATACGTTATAACATTGTTATTAAAATTTTAAAATGAGATAAAAAATAATTAAATTATCACTAATGCAAATACTTTAAACGGACGGCTAATGATATCGGAGACATTCAACCGTCGATAAATGTTTTCACATGGCATAGACATTTGAAAACACATGTGTGAACATAAGAAAATAGAACATGCTCTAATTGAAAATTTGTCTTGTAAATATGCACAAGCAAAGTTTTTGAGGTCACCAACTACATGTTTTTACCGAATTATATAAAATTTGACAGGTGCAATGTAAAAAACATGTAGTGTATAGTCACCTTAAGTCGCATGACAGTCCATCTGAAATGTATGCGGTTTCTAATTCCTTACACTGGGTCTTCACGTAGCAATATCGATTGAGGCAATTGTCAAATTTGATTGCATCTATGAAATTTCCTACGTGTAGACAGCGATTGTCATAAGTGTCAATCCATTGAGCAATGATTGCTGTGCTGATTGCTCGAGCAATTATTGCCAAGCAATATGCTGTCACTTTTGTTGTATTATTGATTAATTTTTGCAAAACAGTGAAATGGAGGAAAATATAAAAGTACATCATCCGAAAACATAAAATAAGAAAAACTAAACATAAATTTTTCGTATTTTTGCATTGGAAATATATATTTAAGGCAATACAAGCCCTAAGAATGTGTAAGAACTGTGGAAAAAATTGCCGTACATGTTCGCCGCATCAAGCAAGAAGCAAAAAAAAAATTATTATTCTGCCAACGTTATTGCTTGTTCTCAGCAATGAAATTGCTACGTGAGGACCCAGTGTTAGTTAAATTTTCTATTTCGCTGCAATAAGCGTTGGCAGTTTTATTGTTTTGTTTTATATGTAAAATTGTTGCTGTTAATACTTCCACAGATTCTCCCTTGACGCTAATTTTTAATTTGTTTATTACTTCTGATAAAGTTAATTCATTATTTATTAGATTTCTGGCGTTTCCTTTTAATTTTGTTTTTATTAGTGATACTGCAACTGCTTCGTGAGTACCTTTTATTTAATTTACTAAGGACAAGGAGTCAACAAAGGAGCGCAAATTTTCCGATTTTTCATCCAAGTCTATAATCAGCTTTGAAGCTGCATTTAAAAAGTCCACTACAGTTTGAGTCATTGTAAATTCAGTTGTAGGTATTGTAATGTTATAAGCCATACTTTTATGTAGCGAGTTTGGTAATTCAATTGTTATAGATTTTTTATCGTCTAATCTCGAAATTCTGTTTGTTAAGTCAGAGAAAAATGCGTCTGCTGCTCTTTAGTGAGCTACCGTAAGCCTATTGTAATAAACGTTAAATAAAACTCTTATTTCTTCTAATCTTTTTAAAATGTTCTGAAAGTTGTAGTTAATTGTTTCGCTTTTAATTGGTCTATCAATATTGAGACACTTGTATGAACGTTCAAAATCTTCTTTTACAATTCTAGCTTTAGTAATTATTTCTTGCCATTCCATTGCCCATGTTCTTTTATATTTTATCTAAGTCATTTGCTTTACTGAAATACTTTTTTCTTAGAGCTCTTTTATGTGACAAATATATTTTAAGCAACAAGTTTATTGCTGAAATTATTACCAATATTAGCATTAGTAGCCACAATGAATTTATTTCCGATTTGTGATCAATGATTTCCAAATTAGTAATTACGTTAGCATTGGGTTTTTCCATTTTGGATTCTGTTTTACCCATATTGAAAAAACAAATTCAACAGCTGGCCGCTCCAAAAAAAAAAAAAAAAAAATCACTACCTTAAAAACTTCCTCATGAGTAAGACTGTTTCTTGTTAAATTTGTGGTTTATTTATCACGTCGTCTTCTGTTGGAGTTCCTTACATACCTATTAATTCCCAAATCTATTTTAAATACTTTATTTGTTCTTCCATAGTTAGCTCATTTTCTTTAATTTCTTATTGAAAATTAGTTACAAAAATATTAATTTTTAAATTTTATAGTTATTTGTATTGTAAATTAGGAATTTTGATATATTCTTATTCATTGACATTTTTGTACATACATATATTTTTTTTCTTTGAGAAAATAGTGAAAGTAGAAAAAAAGTTTTTCGACGGCGGTTAACGCCTACCGAACTAAGAGTGCGCCGTAATTAGTGCACTTCTTTATTAATTTTAATTGTTTTTATACTTATTTGTTGTTAAATTTTGCTGGCAAAAATACTGGACAGAGCTAAAGCGTTTAATTAAATATTTAAACGGTACAAAAGATTTAAAGTTGAAGTTATGTTGCAGCAACAGTAAAGGGCTATATGGATTTGCTGACGCCGACTGGGCACAGTGCAGTGTTGCCAGAATTTCTAAGGATAAAATCTGAAAAATTCAACAATTTTTCACGAAAAAAATCGGCAAAACTTTCATTTTATTTTTAAAATCTTCAAAAATCTTCAAAGCAATTTTTTAAACAACTTGTTTTATATTTTATTAAAAAAATTTACATAAATATGGATGTACATATGTAACATGTATTTTTCATTAACTCATATTCCTAAAATTAAAACTCCCCAGGCAGAAACTGTACATACAAAATTACGACTCTTTCAAAATTTGTGTACCACCACACAAACACAAAAATATGAGTTAACATTTACAAAAACGCGTGCTATAATACTACAGCACTGTATATACAAAAATTCGACGTAAGTTTCCCAATACCCCGTTTACAATAATTCTATACCGCTACAATACCGTAAATACAAAAATTTTACTCTAGATCCCCAAATATCCCATTTACAATAATTGTTTACCGCTTCAACACCGTAAATACAAAAATTTGACTTAAGTTGGGAAATTTCCATTGTGACGACCTTATAAATTTGTATTTAGAGTATTGTGACAACATTGAAAACAAGAGTCGAAGGACGGTCATTCGGCGTTATCATTTTAATGTTATGAGTACATTAAAATGTTGGGTCAGTTTAAAATGTATTTTATTTAAATTTCTTAGAAAAAATTTTATTAAAATAACTTTCAAGCACATGTTATTTTTTTACGAATATGTATAAGCCTTTCATGTTTGAGGAATGTGCATTTTGTTAATGCTCAAGAAACTCATCAGATGACTTCAACCAAAAAATGCTTGAAATTAAATGACTACGCAAGCGTAATAGGTAATATTCATAAAAAATATTTTGGGTTACATGTTTTGGGTTACAAAACTTTTAACAAAGAAAAATTTGTTTTGCAAACCTTTCGTAAACTAAAAATATTTTTTTTGAATATGACAGAATAAGCTTAAAAGCTTCAAGCCAAAATCTTTACAAGCTAAAATATTAGATTTTGAATAAATTTTTAATTTCTCATTACCTTTTTACAATAAGCTGCCACATTTGTTGAAGTCTACTGATGAGTTTGGATGCTTTTACAAACGAAAAGTTTAATTTGCAAGGTTTTGGGTTTGTTGAAGAGAAAATAATATAGAATAAGATCTCTTTTCCCATCTCTCCTACAAACTCAAAATTTTGTAAAGTAAACTTTGCGTGTGGAAAACCCGTCTTTTTCAACGTGAATCGAAACGCATATAACCAACAAACAAATAAAAAAATGAGCAAATAATATAAAATAATTGGGAAAAGGAATCGGATACTTAAAAAATTGTACAAAAAGCCATTTAATTTGTTGCACAAATATCCAAAGGAGTTCGAAAATTCGATCGACATTTGCAAATGAATGTGGTAATAACATAACATTTTGAATAAACTTAGGGCTGCAAAATCGTAATCAGAATAAGCTCCTTTTATATCAGATATTCGTTTCCAGAAGCTTGCCATAATTACTTCTTCGTTTTCTTTAATGATGTCTCCTAAGTTCAAAAACTTTAACTCTCTAAAGTATGAGTCGTTCACATATAACAGAAACAAGAAATAGTAGCAGTGTTAGGAACAATCTTAAAAAAAATTCACTATAATTGGAGTTGAAAAATCTGCGTTTTTAGCCCAAAAGTCTTCAAATCTGCATTTCGTCTTTTTGGAGGGTAAAAATCTGCAAAATCCAGATAAATCTGCATTTCTGGCAACAGTGGAACTGTGTCAAATTGACCGGAAGTCTAACAGTGGTTTTATTTTCAAATACAACGGATTCACTATTTCATGGTGTTGTAGAAAACAGCAATGTGTCATTCTCATCAACAGAAGCAGAGTATATTTCACTCACCGAAGCATTACAAGAAGCAATTTGGTTACGGCGATTGATGAACGATTTTGAAGACAATCAGAGCTGCTTAATAGAAGAACAAAACATATTGAAACAAAATTTAATTTTGTGCGCGACTTAGTCCTCGTCCATACAGTGAAACTGCAAAACACTTTGGATTTCTCTTTTGAAACTGCATTCGTGTCCACACTGTGAAGTTTTTGTTATGCAGCTTTTTACATTTTCTCATATATTTCTCATGAGAATGAGGCGAGAATGACGTACTCAACAAGAACTTCGTGTACATGAAACAAAGTACCCTTTGCCATTCCTCTTCCCCTCTCGTCAACGAACTCAAATGTTTTGCAGCAAATGTTTGAGTGTATGGACGAGGACTTAGTAAATAAAAATATTGTTCAAATAATATATTGTCCAACAGAACAAATGGAAGCTGACATATTTACTAAAGCTCTGCAAGCTACCAAAATCAGAAATTTTCGCCAATTAATCGGATTAATTTAAAGTTTAATCGAGAAGGGGTGTTGAAATTAAACGGTTTTGTACTTTAAATTAATTTATACTTGTTTATATAATTTATAATATATAAATCAGTTTCTCTCTGTTATTTTTGTTTGTTAAAAATATTATTATTTAACTTCACTTCTCATTATTTACTTCTTAAATAAAGAACTCGATTATAAAAACTAACACTTATTGGTGCTGAAGTATTTTTTGACCTCTTACAAGAAGGCAAAATTGCACTTGGGCATGGTCTTCCCTGTTTAATAAACACAGCGTTCGGCTGGATAGTTGGTGGAAAAATTTAATGTCAGCAATCAAATCAAGTTTTGTCGTGTAATGTCATCACAAATTATCAAGAATTGGAATCAACATTGAAAGCCTTTTGGGAAATCGAAGAATTCTCACAAAAGAAGTCAATCATGAATGAAGAAGAAAAACAATGTGAAATGCATTTTATCGCTAATATAGTTTTCGATGAAAGTGGAAGAGTAAAAGTTCGTTTACCGTTCAAGCTTCCGGTGAATAAACTTGGTAGCTCCTTTGAAATAGCTAGTCGACGTTTCAGGTTTCTAGAAAAGCGCCTTTTGAAAGATGAAACGTGGCGGAAATGTACATTGACTTCATGACATTGGCTTCAATCTAGGACATATGTAAAAGGTGAGTTATGATATTTTAAATAAACCTCATTTCGTGATTCCACACCATTCAGTATTACGACCACAAAGTACGTCAACAAAACTTAGAGTAGTTTTCGACGCCTCATATCCTACCTCATCTAATATCTCGTTAAATTATATTTTGATGTTAGGTCCTACCATACTAGACTTAATCTTAACTATTCTCGCTTTTCGTCCAAACAAGTTCGCATTGTCAGCCGACATTTGCAAAATGTACCGCCAGTTCTTAGTACATGAACATGATCGTAATTTTCAATTTATCTTGTGGACAGAAAATGTAGAAGAACCTATTGACATTTATCGACTCGACACCGTAATGTATGGCACGTCTGCGGCACTATTTCTCGCTATACGAAGTCTGTTTTTTTATCGCTGACGCCGAACACGAATTTTCCGTTGGTTTCAAAGTTTTAATACAATATCTGTAGATATGTCCTCCGATCACTCTCCCACAATAGTTACAATTTTTAACCCACTAAGGAGTGATTTAACTAACTCATGCGAAAACGATTAATAGGGTCAACTGACTAGGATTAAAAAAATATGTTAGTAGTCACTGCGTAGAAAACATTCAACTAAGATCATCTCATGATATTGAATTTAATATTGCCAATCTTAACGAAAATATTAAACAGGATGCTGAACATGCCACTACCTCCTATCCGCAGGCTGGCTTTAATAGAATTTATTCTACGGAAATTGAACGTCTTGTATGTGAAAAATGGAGAGCTAGAAGAGAATGGCAACAACACAGATCACCTCTAAATAAAATCAGACTTAAAGAATGTACTAAACGACTCAAAGATCAGCTATCGTCGGAAAAGACTGCATTACTGGAAAAGTATTTAGAAGGTCTTGATGTAACGTCAACATCTAATTACTCTTTCTGGAGCGCTACTAGAAATCTTAAAAGACACGTTGATCTTAAATCACCACTGCGTACTTCGACCGGAGGCTGGGCAAGAAGCGATAGTGGGAAAGGTAACTTATTTTCTGAGCATTTAAAATCTGTATTCACTCCCAATTCATGTACGGGTGCTGCCGGACTACCGAATGTAGTATCTCTACCCCCTCGTCCCTTAAGGTTTAAGATGCGTGAACTACAAAAAATAGTTGCTGAACTCGACCCGAAGAAAGCTCCAGGTATTGATGGCATTAGTAAAAAGATGCTGATGAACTTGCCTCATATTGCAATAAGAATCTTGCTATTTATTTTTAATGCCATTTTACGAATGCAGTATTTTCCACATAACTGGAAACTTGCCAAGATTAAAATGATTCCAAGGCCAGGCAAAGATCTTACCAAGGCTGAGTCATATAGGCCTATAAGCTTACTTTCAACAATTTCAAAGCTTTTCGAAAAGCTGCTCATGATTAAATTGTCCACAATTTTAGCTGATAGTGGGTGCATCCCGGACCATCAATTTGGCTTTAGAAGTCAGCATAGCACTATTGAGCAAACGCATAGATTGGTTCAAGTTGTAAGGAGGACTTTTGACAATACTTGTTTGTTTTGTCCTTTTTATTATTGATGTTTCTCAGGCATTTGATAAAGTATGGCACGAAGGCCTAGTTTTAAAATTAAAGACATACCTACCAATAAATATACTACAGCTTTTGGAAAGTTTTATTGTTAATAGGAAGTTTACTGTTGTGAAAGGTGACTTCATGAGTGTGCCCGAATCTATATCTTCTGGTGTGCCACAGGGTAGTATTCTGGGGCCAGTCTTGTATCTAATATATACTTGTGATATGCCTGTGAGCAATAACATACACACTTCTACATTTGCCGATGATACAGCCAGTATGAGTATTCACAAAAACCCTGATGAGGCATCCCGCAATCTCCAAGCACACATTAGCCAGCTTGAAATATGGTTGAACTTATGGAGAATTAAAGTTTTTTTTTTTTTTTTTAATACATGATTTTTATTTATTGTATCTTCATATATGAACTAACAATAAGTATTCAAATCTTAAATATAAAAATATAATTAGGCCCGACCAGTGTCGGACATAAGCTTAGTAATAGTTATATATAATACATAAGTAGTGATAATCAAAAGGAAAAAAGTATAAAAAAATAAAAGTATTTTCAGGAAGTCCCATCTGAATTGCTGTATATAAGAGCCCTTGTATCCGTCTTTTTTAGGCGGATGTGTCCAGTAAAGTTCAAAATATTACGGGCAAGCGGATTAGGATGTGACTTGAGTTTTGTTAAATATTTGCCAGCGTATTTTGCAATTTCTTCAGTCACTAGTGGCATATTTAAGTCACGATGTATATTTGAATTTTTTATATACCATGGAGCCGATGTTATTAACCGTAAAATTTTGTTTTGCCTTCGTTGGATTCTCTCGACATTAGAAGCTGAAGCAGTACCCCATAGCTGAATTCCGTAGCACCATATAGGTTTTAAGAGCGACTTGTATATTAAAAGTTTACAATCTAGGGTGAGGGTAGAATTTCTACCAACCTGCCAATGTATCTGAGTTAGTTTAAGTTTCATTTGCGTTAGCTTAGAGTCAATGTGGTATTTCCATGTGAGCCTTCGATCAAGATGTATACCAAGGTATTTCACATGTAAGTTTTTAGGAACAATTTGATTATTGATCGTAACGGGGGAACAAGTGTCTTCTCTTAAGGTAAGTGTTACCTGAGCACACTTCTGTTAGTTTACCTTAATTCTCCACATGTTTAACCATAGTTCTAGCTGAGTAATATGTTGCTGAAGATATCGGGAAGCCTCGTGAGGGCTTTCGTGCATACTAAGGCAGGCTGTATCATCGGCAAACGTAGATGTATGGATATTGCTGCTCAAAGGCATATCACAAGTATAAATCAAATATAAAACTGGCCCCAGTATACTCCCCTGTGGAACACCGGATGAGATTATTTCAGGCGTACTCATAAAGTCTCCTTCCACAACAGTGAACTTCCGGGCAATAATGTAACTTTCCAGCAGATTTAGAATGTTTATTGGTAGGTAAGTCTTTAATTTTAAATTAGGCCTTCATGCCACACTTTATCAAATGTCTGAGAAACGTCAATGAACAGCGCAGAGCAATACGTTTTTTCTTCAAAAGTTTTTCTTATAAATTGAACCAATCTATGAGTTTGTTCAATGGTGCTATGCTGACTTCTAAATCCAAATTGATGATCCGGTATGCACTCATTATTAGTTAGAATTGGGGACAATTTTATCATGAGTAACTTTTCAAAGAGCTTTGACATTGTTGTCAGTAAACTTATTGGCCTATATGACTCAGCTTTGGTAAGATCTTTGCCCGGCTTTGGAATCATTTTAACCTTGGCAAGCTTCCAGCTGTTTGGATAATACTCCAGTCGTAAAATAGCGTTAAAAATGAATAACAGGATTCTAATAGCTATACGAGGCAACTTCATCAACATCTGGTTACTAATTCCATCAATACCCGGAGCTTTTTTCGGGTTGAGTTCTGCAATTATTTTTTGTACATCACGCGTCTTAAATTTGATTGGTCGAGGGGGTAGCGCAACTACATTTGGCAAATCAACAGCACCAGAACACGTGTTTGGGGTGAATACGGATTTTAAATGCTCACCAAATATTTTACCTTTTTCAGTATCGCTTCTTGCCCAACCTCCTGTAGATGTGCGCAGAGGTGGTTTAAACTAAACTGGTGTTTTAAGCTTTCTAGCAGCGCGCCAAAAAAGAGTAATTAGATGCTGGTGTGACATCAAGACCTTCCAAATAATTTTTAAGAGATGCAGTTTTTTCAAATGCAAGAAACTCTTGGATTCGTTTGGTACACTCTTTAAATCTGATTTTAAGTTGGGGTGATCTGTGCTGTTGCCATTCTCTTCTAGCTCTTCTTTTTTCACTTACGAGACGTTCAATATCCGTAGAATAAATTCTATTTAACCTAATCCGCGGATGGGCAGTAGTGGCATGTTCAGCAGCCTGTTTAATATTTTCATTAAGGTTGGCAATGTTAGATTCAATATCATCATGTGTTCTTAGCGTAATATTTTCCGTGCAATGACTACTAAGATATTTTTTAAATCGCAGCCAATTAACACGATTTATCAAATTCGCATATGGGTGAGGTAAATCACTTCCTAATGGGCTACAAATTGTAACGATCGTGGGAGAGTGATCTAGAGAAGCTTCAATTTGAATTAAATCTCTAAAGATATTTTTTATAACGCCAAAATCTATTACATCCGGAATTTTATGTATGTCAGTAGGCCAATAAGTGGGCTCCCCACTCGAAATGACATCCAAGCCCATTTTGGAAATTGTATTGAACAACGCTCTGGGTGTAATAAGACGCGAACCCCAGAACGTGTGTTTAGCATTATAGTCGCCAGCTGCTACGAAACAAGGGCCCAGAGATTTGTAAAAATCCTCGTATTGATCCTCAGTAATTGCGAATCTAGGAGGAGAGTAAATTGATGATATAACAAAATTAGTGCAAAAATTTTCAACACAAATATTCGTTGCTGGTAAATGTTCTTCACAAATGTTGTCAATAAAATAATGCTTGAGTCTTGACTTTATTAAAATTGCTGATCCACCGCACGCTCTTCCTCTCGGAAGAGACGGAGAATTAAAGTAAATGAAAAAAAAGTGTGTTCATATAACGTTTACCCTAAGAAAAGATACCTGTTCCCCCATTCGAATCAACAATCAAAATATTCCTCAACATTCTCAAGTGAAATACCTTGGCATACACCTTGATCGAAGGCTTACATGGAAATATCATATTGACTCTAAGTTAACCCAAATGAAACTTAAATTAACTCAAATATATTGGTTAATTGGCAGAAATTCAACACTCAGCCTAGACTGCAAACTTTTGATATACAAGTCGCTTTTGAAGCCAATATGGTGCTATGGAATTCAGCTATGGGGCACTGCTTCAGCTTCAAATATTGAGCAAATCCAACGAAGGCAAAACAAAATTTTACGGTTAATAACATCGGCTCCATGGTACATTAAAAATTCAAATATACATCGTGATTTAAATATGCCACTAGTGAGTGAAGAAATTGCAAAATACGCAGGCAAATATTAAACAAAACTCGAGTCACATCCTAATCCGCTTGCCCGTAATATTTTGCGCTTTACTGGACACATCCGCCTAAAAAAGAGGGACACAAAGGCTCTTATACTCAACACTCCAGATGAGACTGCTTAATACTTCTTTTTTTTCCTTTTTGATTATCACTAATTATGTATTATTTATTTATATTATATTTAGATTTAAACTGTGACATTCGCGATGTCACCAAAATTTTCTTCATTTAGTTTTTGGAATACTTTAGAGGCAATTTTAATTCCAAATGGCAATCTTTTGAACCTAAAGCATCCAAAAGTTGTACTAAATGTACACAAATCCTTACTTTTTTTATCTAAGGAGACTTGCCAAAAACCTTCTTTCAAATCAAATACAGTAAATAATTTTTTATTAACTAAATTGGCCTTAATTTGCTCAAAGGTTGGAATTTCATAAAAGTTGTCCCTTATTGCAGAATTTAGCTCTTTAGGGTTAATACATATTCTAAGTGATTTGTTTGGCTTTTCAACAATAACAATGTTAGATATCCACACCCCCGGTTCATCTACTTTCTCAATAATATCTCTGTTACACAAATTTTCTAGTTCATTCCTCAGTCTTGCCCGAAGAGATAAAGGAATTCTGTTAGCTGGCTT
The DNA here is from genome assembly GCA_944452675.1 of Tachina lurida. Classification (NCBI taxonomy): domain Eukaryota; kingdom Metazoa; phylum Arthropoda; class Insecta; order Diptera; family Tachinidae; genus Tachina; species Tachina lurida. The sequence goes on along the minus strand of OX101753.1, from coordinate 90,749,545 downwards.
TGAACAAGGTGTGACATTGTCTTTCAATTTAATAGAGAAATTTGTCTTAAAACAGCCAATACCACTAAAAACTTTTTTGTAGTTCATGAGCAAATCGTTTTTTGTGATTGAATTTATTCTTTGAACCAAGCCTAATTGCACACAAGATTCAAGACCCAAAATTGGTATAGCATTCCCATCTTTTATTATAAAAAATTTCAACAGCACTGTTTTGTCTCTAACCGAACACATTAGTTTAACAACACCTACACTTTCAATTTCAGTGCCATTATACGCAATTAATTTTTCAGAACTGTCCCCAACATGAATATTATGTAAAGTATTTAAGTATTTGCCGGGTAGAATATTCACCATGGCTCCAGTGTCTAGTTTGAATGGAATCACTTTCATTTGAATTTTAATATATTCATACCACGTTTGATTATTACTTTTGTCAATTATTGAGTCAATATATAAACTAGAAACACTTGAACCACTACACGCATTCCTGATCTCTCTAACAATTTGTTTCTTACATACTAAAGAAAAGTGATTTTTTCCTTTGCAATTATTACACGTTTTACCATAAGCGGGGCATTTGCCTTTCACATGCTTTTTTCCACAAAAATTGCAATTAATCTTACCATACCCATGTTTCTGTTCTACGTTGCTATTGCTGTCATCTCTTCTTTCTCTTTCTTGATTGTGTTGTTTTTGTGCTTTTTTCTTTCGGTTTATTTGCTTTCTTTCTTACTACATCCACTACAGCATCATTTTCACCCTGCAGCTTTTGTACTTGTTGGTTACTTGCCTCTGCTGACCTCGCCATGTCAATAGCCACATCCAAATTAAGGTTTGCTGTATCCATCAACCTTTTTTGCAGAATCTTGTCACAGATACCCCGAACAATTCTATCTCGCAACATTTGGTCTTCATCAGTAAACCCACAGCGCTTAACAATCTTTTTTATGTCCATCAAAAAATTATCAAATGGCTCGCCTGGTTTTTGAGCTCTATTGTGGAACACAAAACTTTCATAAACTTCATTGCATTTTGGTTTACAAAACATCTCAAACGCCTCTGTTACATCTTTATATTTTTGCCTGGATTCATCACTGATATTTAAAGAGTTAAATACCTCCACAGCATCGGGTCCGATTGCATTTAAAAATATTGCCACTTTGACAGCCTCCGGCTTATTACTTATTTCAATAGCTGTAGCAAAGATCTGGAAATTTTGCCAAAAGACTCGCCAATTGTCTGGCAAATTTCCACGGAGTTTTAACTCATCAACTTTTCTTACATAATTAATTTTTTGCTTCACTATATACCGAATGCTCTTCGGGGGTCTTCCACGTGGTCTGCTTGGTTTGGACTTTTTAGGTTGAGCAATTCCCATGAACTTTCAAGATGCCTTTATCACACAATGTTATTTGTTTTTCTTGGCCGCTTGCTGCACTATTTTCCATTTTTTTTTTTATTTAATTTAATTTAAGCCATAAATAACAAAAGTTAATTTAATTCGTTTGCGAGGAGAACGAAAAAAAACAAGAATTTAAAATAGAATTCTTTTCCGAGTTTTATTTTTAAAATTCCGAAAACAAATTTTAAAACGAACGAAAAAAATAAAATAGCATTTGCGAGCAGAATTTTTTCCTACCCTGCGGCTTACAGTAATCTTGTTTGTATTTTTGTCCAAAAAACGTAATCCTTTTGACTCCTCAGAGTAGCCAACAAAAACTAAATAATTTGACTTTTCGTCCAATTTCTTTCTTTTCTCTTTTGGTATGTGAACTAATGATAAAGAGCCAAAGATTTCAAAATTAATAGGTTTTAAACGCGTACCTTCCCAAATTTCAACTGGTATTTGGTGTGTTGAGCTTGTTAACAAAAAATTTTGAAGAAATGCAGTAATTACGGCCTCACCCCAATAACATTTTCCGAGATTAGCATCCAATAACATACAACGTACCATTTCAACAAGATATCTGTTTCGCCGTTGCTACTTAATTTTGCTTAGGGGTATGCAGAGTTGTAAATTGTTGTTTTTGTTTTTTTTTTGTTTCAAATGCAAGCAACTCTTGGAGTAGTTTAGTTCACTCTTTAAATCCGACTAAAAGTTGGGGTGAACTGTGGTGCCATTCTCTTCTAGCTCGTCTTTTTATACACACGAGACGTTCAATATCCGTAGAATAAATTATATTAACCCTAGCCTGCGGATGGGAGGCAGTGGCATGTTCAGCAGCCTGTTTAATATTTGCATTAAGGTTGACAATGTTAGATTCAATATCATCGGGTGTTCTTAGCGTAATATTTTCCGTGCAATGACTACTAAGATATTTTTTGAATTCCAGCCAATTAACACGATTTATCAAATTCGCATATGGGTGCGGTAAGCGCTTCTTAATGGGCTACAAATTGTAACGATCGTGGGAGATCGGACGAGAGATCTAGAGAAGCTGCAATTTGAATTAAATCCCTAGAGATATTTTTTATGTCGCCAAAATCTATAACATCCGGAATTTTTTGTATATCAGTAGGGCAATAAGTGGGCTCCCCACTCGAAATGCCATCCAAGCCCATTTTTGAAATTGTTTTGAACAACGCTCGACCTCTAGGTGTAATAAGACGCGAACCCCAGAACCTATATTTTGTATAGTCCCCAGCTGCTACAAAACAAGGTCCAAGAGATTTGTAGAAATTTTCGTATTGATCCTCATTGATTGAAAATCTGGGAGGGGAGTAAATTGATGATATCACGAAATTCGCACAAAAATTTTCAATGCCAATATTTGTTGCTTGTAGATGTTCTTCACAAATGTTGTCAAGAATGTAGTGCTTGAGTCTTGACTTAATTAAAATTGCTGAACCACCGCATACTTTTCCTCTCGGGTCCTTTGAATCATATAACGTGTAGCCATAACTTTTTAAATGGATTCTCGAAGTCAACTGAGTCTCCGAGACCAACATTATATCAATATTTTTTTGCGTGATGAAGTGCTCAAGTTCATTTTTATGTTAGCGAATGCCGTTTGCGTTTCAGAAACATATTTTTAACGTGTTTATGGCTTGTTAACTAATGTCTGAAGCAATGTATTCTGCAATATAATATGGAATATAATTTGTGTTAGCAGCATCGGCACATAAAGCGTTTGCTGATTGGGCTGGGGCTAATTTAGGTGTTTGCCTCATAGTATGTTTGACGAAAGAGTACACAGGACAACCTCTGTAGTTAGCTGTGTGGTTACCTCCACAATTACTGCATTTGTTGTCACTTTGATCTTTTGGGTTATTGCAAATAGCAGTGCCGTGTAATTCGCCGCACACAACACAAATAGTAGGTAAATTGCAGTAAGTTTTAGTATGGCCATATTCTTGACAAATATGGCACTGTACGGGTTCTGAACGCTTGCGTGGTTCTTCAACTGTTATTTTTCGATATAATAGATATTTTAAATTATATATTGAATCGGTTTCATTTTTTTTTCTCGTTGTACCTTCATAGTGAACAGACGTAATAGCGGAATTTTTCTTATATACAAACTAAACAAAAAAAAAAGCATACAACAAATATTCGTAGTACATATTAACTTTGATAAATAAGCATTTTTTTGCTTTGATAATATTTTTACATATAGAAATAACAAAAATAAAAAAAACCGTAAACAAAAAAACATACAAAATACCCTTGAGGAATACTCTTTATGAGTACCCCAGAGGAAAAAAATAGTGAAGTGAGTTCTAACGGCAGAAATGCTTATTTGACTGTGAGTTTTGATGCTCATAATGATAACAATAAAAATAAAAAATCTGATAATAGACTTGCTGTGAGTTCTGAAGCTCTTAATAAAAATCAAAAATCTGATAATAGACTTTTTCTAACGGCAAAACCACAGTTTCGTCAGCGATCAACTTCGCTTTGTCCAATGCCAACTAGTGAATCGTTGACATTATTGCCCAGTACTTCTACATTTAACTCAGCGATATCATCCGCTTCGGGCTCGTGGTCAACAATTAAACAAGTTATTACTGAAGACAACAGTAGTACAAAACCAAAGGTACAAGTAGGAATGGACAGATATATAACCATTTTAAAGCGCGGGCGAAGCCCAAATTCTACTAAAATTGGATCCGCCCCAAAGATGTCTAGGGATAACAGCACATCTTCTATCAATCGTCAAAATCGTTTTACATTATTGCAAGACAAAAACGACAAGCCCGCTGCATCATCGCAAAAGTCTTTTAAGCCACCACCTATTTATCTGAGAGAAAAAAATTCAAACGCGCTTCTAAAAAATCTACTGTCGACCATTGGTGAAAATACTTTTCACATCATTCCAATTAAACGAGGTAATATTGATGAAACTAAAATCCAAATATATGATGAAAAAGATTTCCGAAAAATTGTTAGTGAGTTTGAAAAAAATAAAACAAATTTTTACACATATCAACTTAAGAGTGCTAAAGGCCTACAAATAGTATTAAAGGGCATAGATTCATATGTTGAGCCTGAAGAAGTAAAATGTGCACTTATCGAACAAGGATTTAAAGTAAAAATTGTTACCAATATAATCAATAGAGAGAAGATTCCCCAGCCTCTATTTCGTGTTGAACTGGAGCCGAATGATATACAGTTAAAGAAAAATGAGACGCACCCAATTTATAGTCTAAAATACCTTTTACACCGAAAAATCACAGTTGAAGAGCCACGTAAGCGTTCAGGTCCCGTACAGTGTCATAATTGCCAAGAATATGGCCACACAAAAACCTACTGCAAATTACCTACAGTTTGTGTTATCTGCGGTGAATTGCATGGTACTGCTAACTGTACCAAGCCAAAAGTACAAGCTGAAAAAAAATGCAGTAATTGTGGAGAAAATCACACCGCTAATTACAGAGGATGCCGTGTATATTCTTTCGTTAAACAGGCTATGGGTCAAAAATCTAAATTAGCTCCAGTTCAATCAGCAAATGCTTACTCCGCCACTCTGCCTCAAACTAGCCAACTAGTTAATTCACGTGTATCGTATGCCGATGCTGCTAAGACTAGTTCTATTCCCACACAAAATGTTCCACCGCCAAGTAATTCAACGAATGCAAACTCTAGCTTTAACTTTAGTCGTCTTGAAGCTACTATTGAGAATCTGGTGCTAACTATAAACAACTTTACAACAAATATGACTAGCATGATGCAAGAAATGCTGAGAATGCAGAATACTCTGCTTCAAGCATTAGTCAACAAACCATGAACACGTTAAAACTATGTTTCTGGAACGCAAACGGCATTCGCCAACATAAAAATGAACTTGAGCACTTCCTCACGGAAAAAAATATTGATATAATGATGGTCTCTGAGACTCACTTGACTTCGAGAAGCTGCTTTAAAATAAATGGTTACACTCTATATGATTCAAAGGACCCGAGAGGGAGAGCATGCGGTGGATCAGCAATTCTAATTAAGTCAAGACTCAAGCACTATATCCTTGAGAACGTTAGTGAAGAATATATGCAAGCTACGAATATTTTCGTAGAAAATTTTTGTGCGAACTTCGTGATATCATCAATTTACTCACCTCCCAGATTTTCAGTTACCGAAGATCAGTATGAGAAGTTCTACAAATCGCTTGGATCTTGTTTCGTGGCAGCTGGTGACTACAATGCAAAACATACGTACTGGGGCTCGCGTCTTGTTACACCTAGAGGTAGAGCGTTGTTTAATACAATTTCAAAAATGGGCTTAGATGTCATTTCGAGTGGGGAGCCTACTTACTGGCCTACTGACGTAAGAAAAATTCCAGATGTTATAGATTTTGGCATCACGAAAAATATCCATAGGGACTTAATTCACGTAGAGGGCTCTGTAGATCTGTCCTCCGATCACTCTCCCACAATAGTTACAATTTTCAACCCACTAAGGAGTGATTTAACTAACTCATATGCGAAAACGATTAACAGGGTCAACTGGCTAGGATTCAAAAAATATATTAGTAGTCACTGCGTAGAAAACATTCAGCTAAGATCACCTGATGATATTGAATTTAATATTGCCAATCTTAACGAATATATTAAACAGGCTGCTGAACATGCCACTACTTCCTATCCGCAGACTGGCTTTAATAGAATTTATTCTACGGAAATCGAACGTCTTGTATGTGAAAAAAGGAGAGCTAGAAGAGAATGGCAACAACACCGATCACCCCTAAATAAAATCAGACTTAAAGAATGTACTAAACGACTCAAAGAGCTGCTATCGTCGGAAAAGACTGCATTACTGGAAAAGTATTTAGAAGGTCTTGATGTAACGTCAACATCTAATTACTCTTTATGGCGCGCTACTAGAAATCTTAAAAGACCCGTTGATCTCAAATCACCATTGCGTACTTCGACTGGAGGCTGGGCAAGAAGCGATAGTGAGAAAGGTAACTTATTTTCTGAGCATTTAAAATCTGTATTCACTCCCAATTCATGTACGGGTGCTGCCGATTTACCGAGTGTAGTATCTCTACCCCCTCGTCCCTTAAGGTTTAAGATGCGTGAACTACAAAAAATAGTTGCTGAACTCGACCCTAAGAAAGCTCCAGGTATTGATGGCATTAGTAACAAGATGCTGATGAACTTGCCTCATATTGCAATAAGAATTTTGCTATTTATTTATAATGCCATTTTACGAATGCAGTATTTTCCACATAACTGGAAACTTGCCAAGATTAAAATGATTCCAAAGCCAGGTAAAGATCTTACCAAGGCTGAGTCATATAGGCCTATAAGCTTACTTTCAACAATTTCAAAGCTTTTCGAAAAGCTGCTCATGACTAAATTGTCCACAATTTTAGCTGATACTGGGTGCATCCCGAACCATCAATTTGGCTTTAGAAGTCAGCATAGCACTATTGAGCAAACGCATAGATTGGTTCAAATTATAAGGAAGACTTTTGAAGAAAAGAAGTATTGTTCTGCTCTTTTTATTGATGTTTCTCAGGCATTTGACAAAGTATGGCACAAAGGCCTAGTTTTAAAATTGAAGACATACCTACCAATAAATATACAAAAGCTTTTGGAAAGTTATATTGTTGATAGGACATTTACCGTTGTGCAAGGAGACTTCATGAGTGTACCCGAATCTATATCTTCTGGTGTGCCACAGGGTAGTATTCTGGGGCCAGTCTTGTATCTAATATATACTTGTGATATGCCTGTGAGCAATAACATCCACACTTCTACATTTGCCGATGATACAGCCTGTTTGAGTATTCACAAAAATCCTGATGAGGCATCCCGCAATCTCCAAGCACACATTACCCAGCTTGAAATATGGTTGAACTTATGGAGAATTGAAGTCAATGAACAAAAGTGTGTTCATATAACGTTTACCCTAAGAAAAGATACCTGTTCCCCCATTCGAATCAACAATCAAAATATTCCTCAACATTCTCAAGTCAAATACCTTGGCATACACCTTGATCGAAGGCTTACATGGAAATATCATATTGACTCTAAGTTAACCCAAATGAAACTTAAATTGACTCAAATATATTGGTTAATTGGCAGAAATTCAACACTCAGCCTAGACTGCAAACTTTTGATATACAAGTCGCTTTTGAAGCCAATATGGTGCTATGGAATTCAGCTGTGGGGCACTGCTTCAGCTTCAAATGTCGAGAGAATCCAACGAAGGCAAAACAAAATTTTACGTTTGATAACATCTGCTCCATAGTACGTTAAAAATTCAAATATTCATCGTGATTTAAATATGCCACTAGTGAGTGAAGAAATTGCAAAATACGCAGGCAAATATTTAACTAAACTCGAGTCACATCCTAATCCGCTTGCACGTAATATTTTGAGCTTTACTGGACACATCCGCTTAAAAAAAAGGGACACAAGGGCTCTTATATCCAACACTCCAGATGGGACTGCTTAAAAATACTTCTTTTTGATTATCACTACTTATGTATTATTTATAACTATCACTAAGCTTATGTCCGATATTGGTCGGGCCTAATAATTATATTTAGATTTAAGATTTGATTACTTATTGTTAGTTCATTTTTGAAGATACAATAAATAAATATGTATATGAAAAAAAAAAAAAATTTTTTTTTTAAATTTTATATCATTTGGCTCAAGTTCAACGCGAAATAGAGGTTGGAAGATCTTTTCCCTATTTATTATATTCGATACATTTTTAACCTTAAATCCCTGGATGACGAGAGCATCTTTTATTTCTTCGGGAGCAACATAGGAATCTATGCGCTTCAATACAATCTGCAAACCTTTAGCACTCTTGATCTGATATGTGTAGAAACTATTTTTACTTTTTTCAAATTCAGTAACAATTTTGCGAAAAGCTTTTCCTTCATAAATTTGGATTTTAGTTTCATTAATATTACCACGTTTTATTGGAAAAATGTGAAATTTAGTCTCACCAATGACCGAAATTAATTTTTTAATAAGAGCGTTTAATTTTTTTTCTCTTAAATAGATTGATGGCGGCTTGGAGGTTTTGTTCGGAGATTCAGCGGGTTTGTCTTTGTCATCTTTCAATATTTTAAAACGCTTTTGCCGATTAGTAGAGGATCCGCTGTTATCCCTAGACATCTTTGGGACAGATGCAATTTTAGTAGAATTTGGGTTTCGCCCGCGGTTTGCAATTGTGATATATCTATCCATTCCGACTTGGATCTTGGGTTTTGGTCTACTCTTATCTTCAGTGACAACTTGTTTAAGCCACCACCTATTTATCTGAGAGAAAAAAATTCTAACGCGCTTCTAAAAAAAACTACTGTCGACCATTGGTTAAACTACTTTTCACATTATTCCAATTAAACGAGGTCATATTGATGAAACTAAAATCCAAATATATGATCAAAAAGATTTCCGAAAAATTGTTAGTGAGTTTGAAAAAAATAAAACAAATTTTTACACATATCAACTTAAGAGTGCTAAAGGCCTACAAATAGTATTAAAGGGCATAGATTCATATGTTGAGCCCGAAGAAGTAAAATGTGCACTTATGGAACAAGGATTTAAGGTAAAAAATGTTACCAATGTAATCAATAGAGAAAATATTCCCCAGCCTCTATTTCGTGTTGAACTGGAGCCGAATGATATACAGTTGAAAAAAAACGAGACGCACCCAATTTATAGTCTAAAATACCTTTTACACCGAAAAATCACAGTTGAAGAGCCACGTAAGCGTTCAGGTCCCGTACAGTGCCATAATTGCCAAGAATATGGCCACACAAAAACTTACTTCAAATTACCTACAGTTTGTGTTATCTGCGGTGAATTGCATGGTACTGCTAACTGTACCAAGCCAAAAGTACAAGCAGAAAAAAATGCAGTAATTGTGGAGGTAATCACACCGCTAACTACAGAGGATGCCCTGTATATTCTTTCGTTAAACAGGCAATGGGTCAAAAACCTAAATTAGCTCCAGTTCAATCAGCAAATGCTTACTCCGCCACTCTTCCTCAAACTAGCCAACTAGTTACTTCACGTGTATCGTATGCCGATGCGGCTAAGACTAGTTCTATTCCCACACAAAATGTTCCACCGCCAAGTAATTCAACAAATGCAAACTCTAGCTATAACTTTAGTCGTCTTGAAGCTACTATTGAGAATCTGGTGCTAACTATAAACAACTTTACAACAAATATGACTAGCATGATGCAAGAAATGCTGAGAATGCAGAATACTCTGCTTCAAGCATTAGTCAACAAACCATGAACACGTTAAAACTATGTTTCTGGAACGCAAACGGCATTCGCCAACATAAAAATGAACTTGAACACTTCCTCATGGAAAAAAATATTGATATAATGTTGGTCTCTGAGACTCACTTGACTTCGAGAATCTGCTTTAAAATAAATGGTTACACTCTATATGATTCAAAGGACCCGAGAGGGATCCTTGAATCAAGACTCAAGCACTATATCCTTGAGAACGTTAGTGAAGAATTTCGTGATATTTTCAATTTACTCACCTCCCAGACTTTCAGTTACCGAAGATCAGTATGAGAAGTTCTACAAATCGCTTGGATCTTGTTTCGTGGCAGCTGGTGACTACAATGCTAAACATACGTACTGGGGCTCGCGTCTTATTACACCTAGAGGCAGAGCATTGTTTAATACAATTTCAAAAATGGGCTTAGATGTCATTTCGAGTGGGGAGCCTACTTATTGGCCTACTGACGTAAGAAAAATTCCAGATGTTATAGATTTTGGCGTCACGAAAAATATCCATAGGGACCTAATTCACGTAGAGGGCTCCCTAGGTCTGTCCTCCGATCACTCTCCCACAATAGTTACAATTTTCAACCCACTAAGGATTGATTTAACTAACTCATATGCGAAAACGATTAATAGGGTCAACTGGCTAGGATTCAAAAAATATATTAGTAGTCACTGCGTAGAAAACATTTAGCTTAGATCACCTGATGATATTGAATTTAATATTGCCAATCTTAACGAATATATTAAACAGGCTGCTGAACATTCCACTACTTCCTATCCGCAGACTGGCTTTAATAGAATTTATTCTACGGAAATTGAACGTCTTGTATGTGAAAAAAGGAGAGCTAGAAGAGAATGGCAACAACACCGATCACCCCTAAATAAAATCAGACTTAAAGAATGTACTAAACGACTCAAAGAGCTGCTATCGTCGGAAAAGACTGCATTACTGGAAAAGTACTTAGAAGGTCTTGATGTAACGTCAACATCTAATTACTTTTTATGGCGCGCTACTAGAAATCTTAAAAGACCCGTTGATCTCAAATCACCACTGAGTACTTCGACCGGAGGCTGGGCAAGAAGCGATAGTGAGAAAGGTAACTTATTTTCTGAGCATTTAAAATCTGTATTCACTCCCAATTCATGTACGGGTGCTGCCGGATTACCGAGTGTAGTATCTCTACCCCCTCGTCCTTTAAGGTTTAAGATGCGTGAACTACAAAAAATAGTTGCTGAACTCGACCCGAAGAAAGCTCCAGGTATTGATGGCATTAGTAACAAGATGCTGATGAACTTGCCTCATATTGCAATAAGAATCTTGCTATTTATTTTTAATGCAATTTTACGAACGCAGTATTTTCCACATAACTGGAAACTTGCCAAGATTAAAATGATTCCAAAGCCAGGAAAAGATCTTATCAAGGCTGAGTCATATAGGCCTATAAGCTTACTTTCAACAATTTCAAAGCTTTTCGAAAAGCTGCTCATGACTAAATTGTCCACAATTTTAGCTGATAGTGGGTGCATCCCGGACCATAAATTTGGCTTTAGAAGTCAGCATAGCCCTATTGAGCAAACGCATAGATTGGTTCAAGTTGTAAGGAGGACATTTGAAGAAAAAAAGTATTGTTCTGTCCTTTTTATTGATGTTTCTCATGCATTTGATAAAGTATGGCACGAAGGCCTAGTTTTAAAATTGAAGACATACCTACCAATAAACATACAAAAGCTTTTGGAAAGTTATATTGTTGATAGGAAATTTACCGTTGGGGAAGGAGACTTCATGAGTGTACCCGAGTCTATATCTTCTGTTGTGCCACAGGGTAGTATTCTGGGGCCAGTCTTGTATCTAATATATACTTGTGATATGCCTGTGAGCAATAACATACACACTTCTACATTTGCCGATGATACAGCCTGTTTGAGTATTCACAAAAACCCTGATGAGGCATCCCGCAATCTCCAAGCACACAGTACCCAGCTTGAAATATGGTTGAATTTATGGACAAAAGTGTGTTCATATAACGTTTACCCTAAGAAAAGATACCTGTTCCCCCATTCAAATCAACAATCAAAATATTCCTCAACATTCTCAAGTGAAATACCTTGGAATACACCTTGATCGAAGGCTAGTAGATAGGTAATGGAGGATGCAAATATCTATCTCTTTCTAACACTATATCTATCTCTCTCTATCTTTGTCTGTTGTGGAAGGTCATGGTTTGTGACGTCAGATATGAGTATGTATGTGTGTAATTGAGAGAGAGGGGGCGTTGACTTTAATATTTGTAGTTTTTGAGAGAGATGGAGGTGTTGGCCTATAATTTCTGATATCCCATGATTAGGGATTTAGAGGATTGGTATTTGGTATTAATAAATATTGTGATCATGAAATTTGGTTCTCTAGTTTAATATTTATCTCATGATTAGGGATTTAGAGGTTTGTCATTGCCTGCCTATCAATAATATGTTGACCACTGTAGTTTTTTTTGTTTGTTTGTTGTTGGATAAATGTACATATGTTTGCTTGTATCAGAGGGGTTGGTTCTTCAGTTGGGATATATGCTCCCTCAGCTACTACAAAAAATTATGTAGTGGGTGTGTACATTTTTTAGTGTTGGATCTATGTGTGCTCGTATCAGAGGGGTATGGATATAGTGTTAGAAAGAGATGGATTTTGCGGTAACTTATCCATAATTGATAGCTTTTAGTTGTATGTGTACATATTTTATATTTTTAATATTCTATGTATTGGTGTATGCATGGGAATGTTATAGAGGGATAATTTTTTTCTCGTGCTGGAATTGATGGTGCCCAAGCAAAAAATTTGTATGCTGCTGTATTCATTGATCTACATACTTAGTCCCCGTTCACGCTACGCAAGTGTTATTGCTAAGCTTATCACTTTTTATTCTTTGAACTTTCATCGACGCCCTCACAAAACAAAACGTATTGCCAGCACATGTATAGTGTGAACTGGGACTTCTATCATTTGTTCTTTTTCGCGTTTGATGTAGTTGAATTGCTTGGGTGGTAATTGTATACATGTAGGTATGTATGTATGTAAGTAAGCATGCATGTGTATCGATTTGTAAATTCGTGTGCACTACGCACAATGATTTTTGGGGATCATAGAAACTGTTTAGCTTGTTGGAATATCTGTTCTCCTAGTTGGAATTTGTTTGCTGATGCTGATTGCTTCTCTTGTTGTTATTTTTTTCTTCGTCTTCTATTACTCTGAGTGGTATGTATGTATGTACGTACATTCGTATGCGTACTTGACAATTTTTGATTTTATGCATATACAAACATACATATATACATACATACATACATATGTATGTACATACTTATGCAAATGTGCTGATATTGCTTTTTCCCGTTTTACAGTATCCAAGGTAACTTTTTTATTCTTTTGTATTTATCGTTCCTGCTATGTCCATTGGATACTTTTTTATGTTATTGTTTTTTTTTTCTAATACGCATGTACATACATGTGCGTGCATATTTTGCTTTGCAAATTTAAGCTGGCTCGATCTTGTTAGAATTGAATGTTTTGCAAATTCAGCGATTTGTTTCTATGTAGGTACTACATACATACATACATATTTATGTACATACATACATATATAGAATAACGCATAAAGTAAAAAATGAAAATAAAAAATATGGGATCACAGCACATTTTATTATGATACAAGACATACATACATACATATACTCCCAGACCAATTTATGTGCGATCATGTATGTGTAAGTATGTTTTACTTGTTCAATAGTTTTGACTTGAAGAAGTGTCGTCATAGCTTTTGCGATTATATGCCACTTTTGTTGGGGAAGGTTATGGTTTTTAGGTTTCTGTGCAAAGTGAAGCTACATACATACATATCTACATACTACATGCATATGTACGTATGTATATATCTGCTATTCTTCTGTTCTTATTTGCTCTTTCATAGGTTTCGCGATTGCTTGACTCTTTTTGTTGGGGAAGGTTAGGGTTTTCCGTTTGTTGTGCAAAGTTTATTATACAATTTTTTATTTTGTATACCAATAACATCCTATTGGTTTGAAATTAAAAAAGTTTTAAACATTTTTTGATTTTTAGTTAGTGTTTTTATGGGAATTGTTAAAATTTAAGTTTAAAATTTTTAAACGCACTAATAATCCCAAATTATTATTTTACTTATTAAGTAAAATATTTTTTTATTAAAAATACATTGAAATTGATTATTGAGGGGTTTAGCTGGATCCTATGCGCATTTCACTGTTGCTAATGCAGATCATCAGGGAACCTTTACCCAAATTTCTTAGAACAACTAGAGTTATTATATTATAAACTTTCATTTGAACAAATGAGAAGCCTAACAACAAATAACAAAGTTGAAACAAGAACTCAATAATCAACATGTTTTTTTATATTTTCTTACTTTACCATTGCTACATTGGCTGACTTTTTTTCAGCTTCAAATTGTAGTTGTAAGAGTATGTAAAAGAAAATAAATGTAAATAACAACAACAGCTATTAAAGAATAGAGTGTTGCCACACAAGTATTTTTTGTGACAGGGTGCAGTCAAGTTAATAATTAGTGTTTTTATGGGAATTGTTAAAATTTAAGTTTAAAATTTTTTAACGCACTAATAATCCCAAATTATTATTTTACTTATTAAGTAAAATATTTTTTATATTAAAAATACATTGAAATTGATTATTGAGGGGTTTAGCTGGATCCTATGCGCATTTCACTGTTGCTAATGCAGATAATCAGGGAACCTTTACCCGAATTTCTTAGAACAACTAGAGTTATTATATTATAAACTTTCATTTAAACAAATGAGAAGCCTAACAACAAATAACAAAGTTGAAACAAGAACTCAATAATCAACATGTTTTTTTATAATTTCTTACTTTACCATTGCTACATTGGCTGACTTTTTTTCAGCTTCAAATTGTAGTTGTAAGAGTATGTAAAAGAAAATAAATGTAAATAACAACAACAGCTATTAAAGAATAGAGTATTGCCACACAAGTATTTTTTGTGACCGGGTGCAGTCAAGTTAATAATTAGTGTTTTTATGGGAATTGTTAAAATTTAAGTTTAAAATTTTTAAACGCACTAATAATCCCAAATTATTATTTTACTTATTAGGTAAAATATTTTTTTATTAAAAATACATTGAAATTGATTATTGAGGGGTTTAGCTGGATCCTATGCGCATTTCACTGTTGCTAATGCAGATCATCAGGGAACCTTTACCCAAATTTCTTAGAACAACTAGAGTTATTATATTATAAACTTTCATTTAAACAAATGAGAAGCCTAACAACAAATAACAAAGTTGAAACAAGAACTCAATAATCAACATATTTTTTTATATTTTCTTACTTTACCATTGCTACATTGGCTGACTTTTTTTCAGCTTCAAATTGTAGTCGTAAGAGTATGTAAAAGAAAATAAATGTAAATAACAACAACAGCTATTAAAGAATAGAGTGTTGCCACACAAGTATTTTTTGTGACCGGGTGCAGTCAAGTTAATAATTAGTGTTTTTATGGGAATTGTTAAAATTTAAGTTTAAAATTTTTAAACGCACTAATAATCCCAAATTATTATTTTACTTATTAAGTAAAATATTTTTTATTAAAAATACATTGAAATTGATTATTGAGGGGCTTAGCTGGATCCTATGCGCATTTCACTGTTGCTAATGCAGATCATCAGGGAACCTTTACCCAAATTTCTTAGAACAACTAGAGTTATTATATTATAAACTTTCATTTAAACAAATGAGAAGCCTAACAACAAATAACAAAGTTGAAACAAGAACTCAATAATCAACATGTTTTTTTATATTTTCTTACTTTACCATTGCTACATTGGCTGACTTTTTTTCAGCTTCAAATTGTAGTTGTAAGAGTATGTAAAAGAAAATAAATGTAAATAACAACAACAGCTATTAAAGAATAGAGTGTTGCCACACAAGTATTTTTTGTGACCGGGTGCAGTCAAGTTAATAATTAGTGTTTTTATGGGAATTGTTAAAATTTAAGTTTAAAATTTTTAAACGCACTAATAATCCCAAATTATTATTTTACTTATTAAGTAAAATATTTTTTTATTAAAAATACATTGAAATTGATTATTGAGGGGTTTAGCTGGATCCTATGCGCATTTCACTGTTGCTAATGCAGATCATCAGGGAACCTTTACCCAAATTTCTTAGAACAACTAGAGTTATTATATTATAAACTTTCATTTAAACAAATGAGAAGCCTAACAACAAATAACAAAGTTGAAACAAGAACTCAATAATCAACATGTTTTTTTATATTTTCTTACTTTACCATTGCTACATTGGCTGACTTTTTTTCAGCTTCAAATTGTAGTTGTAAGAGTATGTAAAAGAAAATAAATGTAAATAACAACAACAGCTATTAAAGAATAGAGTGTTGCCACACAAGTATTTTTTGTGACCGGGTGCAGTCAAGTTAATAATTAGTGTTTTTATGGGAATTGTTAAAATTTAAGTTTAAAATTTTTAAACGCACTAATAATCCCAAATTATTATTTTACTTATTAAGTAAAATATTTTTTTATTAAAAATACATTGAAATTGATTATTGAGGGGCTTAGCTGGATCCTATGCGCATTTCACTGTTGCTAATGCAGATCATCAGGGAACCTTTACCCAAATTTCTTAGAACAACTAGAGTTATTATATTATAAACTTTCATTTAAACAAATGAGAAGCCTAACAACAAATAACAAAGTTGAAACAAGAACTCAATAATCAACATGTTTTTTTATATTTTCTTACTTTACCATTGCTACATTGGCTGACTTTTTTTCAGCTTCAAATTGTAGTTGTAAGAGTATGTAAAAGAAAATAAATGTAAATAACAACAACAGCTATTAAAGAATAGAGTGTTGCCACACAAGTATTTTTTGTGACCGGGTGCAGTCAAGTTAATAATTAGTGTTTTTATGGGAATTGTTAAAATTTAAGTTTAAAATTTTTAAACGCACTAATAATCCCAAATTATTATTTTACTTATTAAGTAAAATATTTTTTTATTAAAAATACATTGAAATTGATTATTGAGGGGTTTAGCTGGATCCTATGCGCATTTCACTGTTGCTAATGCAGATCATCAGGGAACCTTTACCCAAATTTCTTAGAACAACTAGAGTTATTATATTATAAACTTTCATTTAAACAAATGAGAAGCCTAACAACAAATAACAAAGTTGAAACAAGAACTCAATAATCAACATGTTTTTTTATATTTTCTTACTTTACCATTGCTACATTGGCTGACTTTTTTTCAGCTTCAAATTGTAGTTGTAAGAGTATGTAAAAGAAAATAAATGTAAATAACAACAACAGCTATTAAAGAATAGAGTGTTGCCACACAAGTATTTTTTGTGACCGGGTGCAGTCAAGTTAATAATTAGTGTTTTTATGGGAATTGTTAAAATTTAAGTTTAAAATTTTTAAACGCACTAATAATCCCAAATTATTATTTTACTTATTAAGTAAAATATTTTTTTTATTAAAAATACATTGAAATTGATTATTGAGGGGTTTAGCTGGATCCTATGCGCATTTCACTGTTGGTAATGCAGATCATCAGGGAACCTTTACCCAAATTTCTTAGAACAACTAGAGTTATTATATTATAAACTTTCATTTAAACAAATGAGAAGCCTAACAACAAATAACAAAGTTGAAACAAGAACTCAATAATCAACATGTTTTTTATATTTTCTTACTTTACCATTGCTACATTGGCTGACTTTTTTTCAGCTTCAAATTGTAGTTGTAAGAGTATGTAAAAGAAAATAAATGTAAATAACAACAACAGCTATTAAAGAATAGAGTGTTGCCACACAAGTATTTTTTGTGACCGGGTGCAGTCAAGTTAATAATTAGTGTTTTTATGGGAATTGTTAAAATTTAAGTTTAAAATTTTTAAACGCACTAATAATCCCAAATTATTATTTTACTTATTAAGTAAAATATTTTTTTATTAAAAATACATTGAAATTGATTATTGAGGGGTTTAGCTGGATCCTATGCGCATTTCACTGTTGCTAATGCAGATCATCAGGGAACCTTTACCCAAATTTCTTAGAACAACTAGAGTTATTATATTATAAACTTTCATTTAAACAAATGAGAAGCCTAACAACAAATAACAAAGTTGAAACAAGAACTCAATAATCAACATGTTTTTTTATAGTTTCTTACTTTACCATTGCTACATTGGCTGACTTTTTTTCAGCTTCAAATTGTAGTTGTAAGAGTATGTAAAAGAAAATAAATGTAAATAACAACAACAGCTATTAAAGAATAGAGTGTTGCCACACAAGTATTTTTTGTGACCGGATCATCAGGGAACCTTTACCCAAATTTCTTAGAACAACTAGAGTTATTATATTATAAACTTTCATTTAAACAAATGAGAAGCCTAACAACAAATAACAAAGTTGAAACAAGAACTCAATAATCAACATGTTTTTTTATAGTTTCTTACTTTACCATTGCTACATTGGCTGACTTTTTTTCAGCTTCAAATTGTAGTTGTAAGAGTATGTAAAAGAAAATAAATGTAAATAACAACAACAGCTATTAAAGAATAGAGTGTTGCCACACAAGTATTTTTTGTGACCGGGTGCGTCAAGTTAATAATTAGTGTTTTATGGGAATTGTTAAAATTTAAGTTTAAAATTTTTAAACGCACTAATAATCCCAAATTATTATTTTACTTATTAAGTAAAATATTTTTTTTATTAAAAATACATTGAAATTGATTATTGAGGGGTTTAGCTGGATCCTATGCGCATTTCACTGTTGCTAATGCAGATCATCAGGGAACCTTTACCCAAATTTCTTAGAACAACTAGAGTTATTATATTATAAACTTTCATTTAAACAAATGAGAAGCCTAACAACAAATAACAAAGTTGAAACAAGAACTCAATAATCAACATGTTTTTTTTATATTTTCTTACTTTACCATTGCTACATTGGCTGACTTTTTTTCAGCTTCAAATTGTAGTTGTAAGAGTATGTAAAAGAAAATAAATGTAAATAACAACAACAGCTATTAAAGAATAGAGTGTTGCCACACAAGTATTTTTTGTGACCGGGTGCAGTCAAGTTAATAATTAGTGTTTTATGGGAATTGTTAAAATTTAAGTTTAAAATTTTTAAACGCACTAATAATCCCAAATTATTATTTTACTTATTAAGTAAAATATTTTTTTTATTAAAAATACATTGAAATTGATTATTGAGGGGTTTAGCTGGATCCTATGCGCATTTCACTGTTGCTAATGCAGATCATCAGGGAACCTTTACCCAAATTTCTTAGAACAACTAGAGTTATTATATTATAAACTTTCATTTAAACAAATGAGAAGCCTAACAACAAATAACAAAGTTGAAACAAGAACTTAATAATCAACATGTTTTTTTATATTTTCTTACTTTACCATTGCTACATTGGCTGACTTTTTTTCAGCTTCAAATTGTAGTTGTAAGAGTATGTAAAAGAAAATAAATGTAAATAACAACAACAGCTATTAAAGAATAGAGTGTTGCCACACAAGTATTTTTTGTGACCGGGTGCAGTCAAGTTAATAATTAGTGTTTTTATGGGAATTGTTAAAATTTAAGTTTAAAATTTTTAAACGCACTAATAATCCCAAATTATTATTTTAGTTATTAAGTAAAATATTTTTTTATTAAAAATACATTGAAATTGATTATTGAGGGGTTTAGCTGGATCCTATGCGCATTTCACTGTTGCTAATGCAGATCATCAGGGAACCTTTACCCAAATTTCTTAGAACAACTAGAGTTATTATATTATAAACTTTCATTTAAACAAATGAGAAGCCTAACAACAAATAACAAAGTTGAAACAAGAACTCAATAATCAACATGTTTTTTTATATTTTCTTACTTTACCATTGCTACATTGGCTGACTTTTTTTCAGCTTCAAATTGTAGTTGTAAGAGTATGTAAAAGAAAATAAATGTAAATAACAACAACAGCTATTAAAGAATAGAGTGTTGCCACACAAGTATTTTTTGTGACCGGGTGCAGTCAAGTTAATAATTAGTGTTTTTATGGGAATTGTTAAAATTTAAGTTTAAAATTTTTAAACGCACTAATAATCCCAAATTATTATTTTACTTATTAAGTAAAATATTTTTTTATTAAGAATACATTGAAATTGATTATTGAGGGGTTTAGCTGGATCCTATGCGCATTTCACTGTTGGTAATGCAGATCATCAGGGAACCTTTACCCAAATTTCTTAGAACAACTAGAGTTATTATATTATAAACTTTCATTTAAACAAATGAGAAGCCTAACAACAAATAACAAAGTTGAAACAAGAACTCAATAATCAACATGTTTTTTTATATTTTCTTACTTTACCATTGCTACATTGGCTGACTTTTTTTCAGCTTCAAATTGTAGTTGTAAGAGTATGTAAAAGAAAATAAATGTAAATAACAACAACAGCTATTAAAGAATAGAGTGTTACCACACAAGTATTTTTTGTGACCGGGTGCAGTCAAGTTAATAATTAGTGTTTTTATGGGAATTGTTAAAATTTAAGTTTAAAATTTTTAAACGCACTAATAATCCCAAATTATTATTTTACTTATTAAGTAAAATATTTTTTTATTAAAAATACATTGAAATTGATTATTGAGGGGTTTAGCTGGATCCTATGCGCATTTCACTGTTGCTAATGCAGATCATCAGGGAACCTTTACCCAAATTTCTTAGAACAACTAGAGTTATTATATTATAAACTTTCATTTAAACAAATGAGAAGCCTAACAACAAATAACAAAGTTGAAACAAGAACTCAATAATCAACATGTTTTTTTATATTTTCTTACTTTACCATTGCTACATTGGCTGACTTTTTTTCAGCTTCAAATTGTAGTTGTAAGAGTATGTAAAAGAAAATAAATGTAAATAACAACAACAGCTATTAAAGAATAGAGTGTTGCCACACAAGTATTTTTTGTGACCGGGTGCAGTCAAGTTATTGTTGTTGTTATTTACATTTATTTTCTTTTACATACTCTTACAACTACAATTTGAAGCTGATAAAAAGTCAGCCAATGTAGCAATGGTAAAGTAAGAAAATATAAAAAAACATGTTGATTATTGAGTTCTTGTTTCAACTTTGTTATTTGTTGTTAGGCTTCTCATTTGTTTAAATGAAAGTTTATAATATAATAACTCTAGTTGTTCTAAGAAATTTGGGTAAAGGTTCCCTGATGATCTGCATTAGCAACAGTGAAATGCGCATAGGATCCAGCTAAACCCCTCAATAATCAATTTCAATGTATTTTTAATAAAAAAATATTTTACTTAATAAGTAAAATAATAATTTGGGATTATTAGTGCGTTTAAAAATTTTAAACTTAAATTTTAACAATTCCCATAAAAACACTAATTATTAACTTGACTGCACCCGGTCACAAAAAATACTTGTGTGGCAACACTCTATTCTTTAATAGCTGTTGTTGTTATTTACATTTATTTTCTTTTACATACTCTTACAACTACAATTTGAAGCTGAAAAAAAGTCAGCCAATGTAGCAATGGTAAAGTAAGAAAATATAAAAAAACATGTTGATTATTGAGTTCTTGTTTCAACTTTGTTATTTGTTGTTAGGCTTCTCATTTGTTTAAATGAAAGTTTATAATATAATAACTCTAGTTGTTCTAAGAAATTCGGGTAAAGGTTCCCTGATGATCTGCATTAGCAACAGTGAAATGCGCATAGGATCCAGCTAAACCCCTCAATAATCAATTTCAATGTATTTTTAATAAAAAAATATTTTACTTAATAAGTAAAATAATAATTTGGGATTATTAGTGCGTTTAAAAATTTTAAACTTAAATTTTAACAATTCCCATAAAAACACTAATTATTAACTTGACTGCACCCGGTCACAAAAAATACTTGTGTGGCAACACTCTATTCTTTAATAGCTGTTGTTGTTATTTACATTTATTTTCTTTTACATACTCTTACAACTACAATTTGAAGCTGAAAAAAGTCAGCCAATGTAGCAATGGTAAAGTAAGAAAATATAAAAAAACATGTTGATTATTGAGTTCTTGTTTCAACTTTGTTATTTGTTGTTAGGCTTCTCATTTGTTTAAATGAAAGTTTATAATATAATAACTCTAGTTGTTCTAAGAAATTTGGGTAAAGGTTCCCTGATGATCTGCATTAGCAACAGTGAAATGCGCATAGGATCCAGCTAAGCCCCTCAATAATCAATTTCAATGTATTTTTAATAAAAAAAAATTTTACTTAATAAGTAAAATAATAATTTGGGATTATTAGTGCGTTTAAAAATTTTAAACTTAAATTTTAACAATTCCCATAAAAACACTAATTATTAACTTGACTGCACCCGGTCACAAAAAATACTTGTGTGGCAACACTCTATTCTTTAATAGCTGTTGTTGTTATTTACATTTATTTTCTTTTACATACTCTTACAACTACAATTTGAAGCTGAAAAAAAGTCAGCCAATGTAGCAATGGTAAAGTAAGAAAATATAAAAAAACATGTTGATTATTGAGTTCTTGTTTCAACTTTGTTATTTGTTGTTAGGCTTCTCATTTGTTTAAATGAAAGTTTATAATATAATAACTCTAGTTGTTCTAAGAAATTTGGGTAAAGGTTCCCTGATGATCTGCATTAGCAACAGTGAAATGCGCATAGGATCCAGCTAAACCCCTCAATAATCAATTTCAATGTATTTTTAATAAAAAAATATTTTACTTAATAAGTAAAATAATAATTTGGGATTATTAGTGCGTTTAAAAATTTTAAACTTAAATTTTAACAATTCCCATAAAAACACTAATTATTAACTTGACTGCACCCGGTCACAAAAAATACTTGTGTGGCAACACTCTATTCTTTAATAGCTGTTGTTGTTATTTACATTTATTTTCTTTTACATACTTTTACAACTACAATTTGAAGCTGAAAAAAAGTCAGCCAATGTAGCAATGGTAAAGTAAGAAAATATAAAAAAACATGTTGATTATTGAGTTCTTGTTTCAACTTTGTTATTTGTTGTTAGGCTTCTCATTTGTTTAAATGAAAGTTTATAATATAATAACTCTAGTTGTTCTAAGAAATTTGGGTAAAGGTTCCCTGATGATCTGCATTAGCAACAGTGAAATGCGCATAGGATCCAGCTAAACCCCTCAATAATCAATTTCAATGTATTTTTAATAAAAAAAATATTTTACTTAATAAGTAAAATAATAATTTCGGATTATTAGTGCGTTTAAAAACTTTAAACTTAAATTTTAACAATTCCCATAAAAACACTAATTATTAACTTGACTGCACCCGGTCACAAAAAATACTTGTGTGGCAACACTCTATTCTTTAATAGCTGTTGTTGTTATTTACATTTATTTTCTTTTACATACTCTTACAACTACAATTTGAAGCTGAAAAAAGTCAGCCAATGTAGCAAAGGTAAAGTAAGAAAATATAAAAAAACATGTTGATTATTGAGTTCTTGTTTCAACTTTGTTATTTGTTGTTAGGCTTCTCATTTGTTTAAATGAAAGTTTATAATATAATAACTCTAGTTGTTCTAAGAAATTTGGGTAAAGGTTCCCTGATGATCTGCATTAGCAACAGTGAAATGCGCATAGGATCCAGCTAAACCCCTCAATAATCAATTTCAATGTATTTTTAATAAAAAAATATTTTACTTAATAAGTAAAATAATAATTTGGGATTATTAGTGCGTTTAAAAATTTTAAACTTAAATTTTAACAATTCCCATAAAAACACTAATTATTAACTTGACTGCACCCGGTCACAAAAAATACTTGTGTGGCAACACTCTATTCTTTAATAGCTGTTGTTGTTATTTACATTTATTTTCTTTTACATACTCTTACAACTATAATTTGAAGCTGAAAAAAAGTCAGCCAATGTAGCAATGGTAAAGTAAGAAAATATAAAAAAACATGTTGATTATTGAGTTCTTCTTGTTTCAACTTTGTTATTTGTTGTTAGGCTTCTCATTTGTTTAAATGAAAGTTTATAATATAATAACTCTAGTTGTTCTAAGAAATTTGGGTAAAGGTTCCCTGATGATCTGCATTAGCAACAGTGAAATGCGCATAGGATCCAGCTAAACCCCTCAATAATCAATTTCAATGTATTTTTAATAAAAAAATATTTTACTTAATAAGTAAAATAATAATTTGGGATTATTAGTGCGTTTAAAAATTTTAAACTTAAATTTTAACAATTCCCATAAAAACACTAATTATTAACTTGACTGCACCCGGTCACAAAAAATACTTGTGTGGCAACACTCTATTCTTTAATAGCTGTTGTTGTTATTTACATTTATTTTCTTTTACATACTCTTACAACTACAATTTGAAGCTGAAAAAAAGTCAGCCAATGTAGCAATGGTAAAGTAAGAAAATATAAAAAAACATGTTGATTATTGAGTTCTTGTTTCAACTTTGTTATTTGTTGTTAGGCTTCTCATTTGTTTAAATGAAAGTTTATAATATAATAACTCTAGTTGTTCTAAGAAATTTGGGTAAAGGTTCCCTGATGATCTGCATTAGCAACAGTGAAATGCGCATAGGATCCAGCTAAACCCCTCAATAATCAATTTCAATGTATTTTTAATAAAAAAATATTTTACTTAATAAGTAAAATAATAATTTGGGATTATTAGTGCGTTTAAAAATTTTAAACTTAAATTTTAACAATTCCCATAAAAACACTAATTATTAACTTGACTGCACCCGGTCACAAAAAATACTTGTGTGGCAACACTCTATTCTTTAATAGCTGTTGTTGTTATTTACATTTATTTTCTTTTACATACTCTTACAACTACAATTTGAAGCTGAAAAAAAGTCAGCCAATGTAGCAATGGTAAAGTAAGAAAATATAAAAAAACATGTTGATTATTGAGTTCTTGTTTCAACTTTGTTATTTGTTGTTAGGCTTCTCATTTGTTTAAATGAAAGTTTATAATATAATAACTCTAGTTGTTCTAAGAAATTTGGGTAAAGGTTCCCTGATGATCTGCATTAGCAACAGTGAAATGCGCATAGGATCCAGCTAAACCCCTCAATAATCAATTTCAATGTATTTTTAATAAAAAAATATTTTACTTAATAAGTAAAATAATAATTTGGGATTATTAGTGCGTTTAAAAATTTTAAACTTAAATTTTTTGATTTTGTTGCAATATTTATTTAATTTTTTAATAATGTTTTATAATACAAGCATCATATTTATATTGCAATATAAAAATTTATCATTAACATTTTATTTATACTTTTATTAATTTTTAATATTAAAAATAAACGTATATGAATTAATTATATTTATTACATTGATTTTTCTTATTTTAAATATCATACATCTGCACGTGTCTGGTCCTTCTATACAATCTGAGCAGTGCCAAGGACAACAAGAAAAGTGTTCTGCATCATTATTATCCTCCACACCAAATAGGTATAACACTCTTACCGATGAGGAGCTCACGCACCTCTCAGATGGCAGATTCCGGGTGCAGAGGCAAGGAGAACGGAATTTGCTTCTCGATAAGGAGGAGGATGTGGAGGAGTTTTTAATTCCCAATGCCCAATACCCCATTTGGCAGTAATATAAATTTTTTTTTTACATATATATTTTGCAAGAATAAAACAAAATTTTATATAAATGATGGAATTTTAAATTTAATTTTTTTTATTTAATTCATAAAGAAATTGAAGGCATAAATGACCACAATTAAATGTATTAAACTTCTGATATTGATTATAGTTGTATCTTATATTTAATAACTATTTTATTAAGCTTGAGGTCTTTTTTTATATAAATAAATAATTTTATTTATATAAAAAAAGACCTCAAGCTTAATAAAATAGTTATTAAATAAAACTAAAAGGTCAAAGAAATTTGCGGAAATCATTGTTGTATCTTATATTTTTACCCAGATATTTGATTACTTCTGCAGGAGGTTGTAAGTTTCCAAAGCTATCGAAATATTCTATTTCTTTGTTGTTTTTAAAATATGCTACCCAATGTGTACCGAGTCCTGTTGACATATCTAAATTGATTATTCCACATTCCTTTCTCCTCGGACGTTTTGGTAGAGTGTTCAGCATATAAACTCCTCTAAAGTATGGAATTTTTGATGAAAAATTTTGTAGATCAACATCCGTTAATGGTCTAGTGGGTAGCATTTGTATTAGTTTTTTGAGTTCTCTTTACAAATCAAACCATAACCTTTTTTATAGGGTTTGAGAAAAAGTCCTTCGCCTACCGCTATAGATTCTATCGCTCTATTATGTCTAGCTGCTTCCTCAAGTTGTCTTTTTGCATTTTTTGTTGCATTTACAGTCTTTGCTATAGCAGCACCTCCAGTAGCTAAACTACCAATTGCACCCAGAGCAGTTAATATTGGAATTAATGGTAGAAAACCACCAATTTTTGGAACACGTATTATACGTGGTGCAATAATTTGTGATTTTTTCCCCTTCAAAGAACTGTTAATAGTTTTTCGTGCAATTCTAATGGCTGTGTTAATATCCAACGGTTTTTCCTTCTTCAACATTTTTGATGCAGCTCTAATTGATGTATTAAACAGTTTTTTAGCATTTAAATTATTTTTTTTAGCATTTTTCTTTTTTTCCACACCCATTCCAAATTTTGTTTTGGCTTTCATTGCGTTAGTTATCATATA
The DNA here is from genome assembly GCA_944452675.1 of Tachina lurida. Classification (NCBI taxonomy): domain Eukaryota; kingdom Metazoa; phylum Arthropoda; class Insecta; order Diptera; family Tachinidae; genus Tachina; species Tachina lurida. The sequence goes on along the minus strand of OX101753.1, from coordinate 90,723,018 downwards.
TGCAAATGATTTCTCCGTGAGAGTGCTATCTTTTGAGAGAACTCGGTTCCAAGCTTTGTTTTCAAGTATTTTATCAGCTTTATGTCTAGTAATTAAATCCTTATTTTTAGAGTAAGCAATGTCGTGCTCTTTACAAGCAGAGTCCAATAAATTAATTCCTTTATCACCTCTATCTAAACGTTTTTGTAGTTTTGTTCCAGGTCCACAGTACTGATATCCAGGAAGATGAATTTCAAAAGGTATACAGTTTATTATATTGTTAACTAAACCTTCTCCAATGACAGTTTTTTTATGACTAAACGATTTCCGATATCGTATAACCATATTATTTTATATTTTCTATAATAAAAGGAAGTATTTATGAATTGCATTTAGTTACAAAAATGCAGTTAGTAAAACAACATAAAAATATTTTAGTCCGTAATATTGACGCTTCATCAAACATCAGCTCAAAAATAAAGCATAGTTCCCTCTTGCCAAATTCTATTCGCGCTCTAATAGTTGGCCCATCAAATTGTGGAAAGACTAATATTATGATTAGCTTGATAGAAAGTCCTAATGGTCTCAAGTTTAAAAACATATATTTATACTCAAAATCTTTATATCAGCCGAAATATGAATACCTGAGAAACTTAATTTTACCAATTAAAGGAATGGGATATTACACATTTACAGATAATGAATCTGTTATTTCCCCTAACGAAGCTAAAAGCAACTCAATTATGATATTTGATGATGTTGCATGCGAGAAGCAAAATAATATACGTGCATATTTTTGTATGGGATGACATAAGAATGTTGATTCATTTTACTTATGTCAAACTTATACCAGAATTCCAAAACATTTGATAAGGGACAATGCCAATGTAATTATAATGTTTAAACAAGATGAGAAAAATATGAAGCATGTTTATAGTGATCATGTGGCAAGCGACATGAATTTTGTAAAGTTTCAAGAAATTTGTCGAGAGTGTTGGAAGGATAAATATGGATTTTTGATGATAAGCAAAGATAATGAATTAAATAATGGTCGTTACAGAAAACAATTTGACTGTTTCATAACAATATAAGTTACTATACAGAAAAGGTAGTCTTTAGTTCTTAATCTGACTTTAAACTTCATACATCTATTTTTTATAATTGGTCAGATACGTAAAACCTGATCTGATAACATTAACTGATAACTGATCTGATAACCGGAACTGATAACCAATCAGATACCTAATAACCGATCTGATACCTAATAACCGATCTGATAACATTAACTGATAACTGATCTGATAACCGTAACTGATAACCGATCTGATACCTAATAACCGATCTGATACCTGAAAAACTGATCTGATACCTGATAACTGATCTGATAACCTGTTCTGATATCTGAAAACATAATCAGATAAGCTGAACAGATACCTGATAACTACCTGAAAAACTGATCTGATACCTGATAACTGATCTGATAACCTGTTCTGATATCTGAAAACCTAATCAGATAAGCTGAACAGATACCTGATAACTGATCTGATAACCGAAACTGATTGCTGATAACCGATCTGATACCTGATAACCGATCTGATAACCTGATCTGATACCTGAAAAACTGATCTGATAACCGAAACTGATTGCTGATAACCGATCTGATACCTGATAACCGATCTGATAACCTGATCTGATACCTGAAAAACTGATCTGATAACCGAAACTGATTGCTGATAACCGATCTGATACCTGATAACCGATCTGATAACCTGATCTGATACCTGAAAAACTGATCTGATAACCGAAACTGATTGCTGATAACCGATCTGATACCTGATAACCGATCTGATAACCTGATCTGATACCTGAAAAACTGATCTGATAACCGAAACTGATTGCTGATAACCGATCTGATACCTAATCTGATACCTGAAAAACAGCTCTGATATTTGACGCTAATAAACATGGATGAGAAAGTTTTAAAAGAGCTGGTTACAACAAGAAATGTCTTGAAGAAAAAGCTCCGTAGTATAAAAACTGGTGAAATAGAATCATTTGAACAACTAAGAGATACATTTAAACCTATAACAGAACCTTTTAAAGAATTTATAAATACTTCTAAAAATATTGGAAGAATCCCCAAGAAAGAAGAAAGTAAATTCCAAAACAAAAATTGAGACCAACAAAAGTTTAAAGCCCTTGAAAACATCAGTCAAGGTAGAGACAAGTACACCGAAGAAAATTGTAGAAGGAACAATATTTGATAACACAATCTTATTTAATGATGCTAATGACGTGAGTGATAAGGATGAAGACGAGTTTTACTCACAGACTTCTAATACTGAAGAGAGTTGTACAGACTTTTCACTCTTGGAAGCGAGAAATGAATTAGATACTTACTACGGTCCACATAGAGATCACAATAATGAATGGAAATTTGGTAGTAGTAACATTGAGCTAACTGAAGATAAAATTCACGTTGGCGGACAAAGATGGGCTCTAACACCGGGTTTGTTTTCTTTAATGTTTCATAAAACACCAAAAAACTATGACAAATTTGAACTTGAAATCTACAAAAAAATTTTGATTACAACTAATGCATGCAGGAGAGACTATAAACCCGATGGTCAGATCAAGGGGACTAGAGGATATAAATATAAGCATATAATTCAAAAAATATTTAAAGAAAATAGTCAGAAGAAAATATCTAACGCAGTAGCAAATGCAGCAATTCCTGGTTATAAGGGTGATGGAATGATGCGCTTTAACCCCCAAAAACAAAACTATATATATTGGGATGACCCCAATGAGTTAGTAGATCGACTTCGACTACTGCTCGCATCACAAGCTGCAGGTCATACTAATCACAATAACGAAATTGTATCAATTATTGAAGAATTACGTGAAGCGAATATAATACATTAACTGTAATAATTAATACATATATATGAATTATGTCTGTTGATAAGTTTGGACATTATCTAAACGATACTAGTGCTATAATTTCTATTAAAAATGCACCTAAGCTGCTGGGGTTCTTTATGGATACGAACAACAACATTGATGTCCAAAACAAAAGGATCAAAAATGTTGCAAATGCTCTGGAGGAAAACGATGCTATCAATAAATTGTTTCTGCAAACTCAAATCGAAAAAATAGAAGTCAAATTATTAAATTGCTTTAAGGAAGACAATAATCAAATTCAAGAAAGTCTTCAAGAACAGATAGAGGAATTACAAAGCGAAATAGAATTACAAATAGAAGACAATTATAAAATTGAAAAAGAAATTCTAAAAATTAAATCATCTTTTGAAGAACAAATTGAACATCTGAATGAGAAAATTTATAGATTAGAAAATTACATGTTCGTATCAATAGCTGAAAGTGCATCAAATAGATCACAACACTCCCAAACAAATCCGTAAAACTACTCAATGTCTCCAAAAAGAAAGTTAGTTGACGAACTCCATAAGCAAGCTCGAAGACATTTTGTACGCCGTAGAGTTGTGATGAAAGGATTAGATGATCTTTGGCAAGCTGATTTAGTTGAAATGGGTAGTTGTTCATCGAAAAATAGAAATTATCGATTTTTGTTGACTGTAATTGACACATTCTCAAAATTTGCATGGGCAGTACCGCTGAAAACAAAAACTGCACTCGAAACAAGCAAGGCGATGGAAAATATTTTTCAATTAGGACGAGTTCCAAAAAACTTGCAAACGGATGATGGTAAAGAATTTTTCAATACACACTTTGGAAAATTAATGCATAAATACAACATTAATCACTACTCAACATATAGCATTATGAAAACATCAATAGTAGAACGATTTAATAGATCATTAAAAGGAATGATGTGGAAAGAATTTAGCTTTAATGGTTCATATAAGTGGATTGATATATACAAAGATTTACTTAATACCTACAACAGAAAAGTTCATCGTACCATTAAAATGCCTCCAATTAAAGTCAACTCAACAAATGAGGAAAGCTGCTAAATACAGTATACAGTCATTTGAAGATGTATAAAATGTCAAAATTTAATGTTGGAGATCATGTTCGCATAAGCAAATATAAGCATACTTTTGAAAAGGGGTATACACCAAATTGGACAACAGAAATATTCACAATTAAAAGAGTTCAAAATACATATCCTACAACATACATATTAGAAGATTATCTCGGAAATCCTATCAAAGGTGGATTTTATGAAGAAGAACTTTCAAAAACTAGATATCCAAATAATTATCTAGTTGAAAAGGTTCTTAAAACTAAAGGAGAGGAGGCATGTGTTAAATGGTTGGGGTTTTCTAGTCAACACAATTCTTGGATAAGTAAGGATGATATATCGTAGTTGGAGTAAAAGAAAAATAACATTACTTATATGTATTTAGCACATTCTGTAATAATTTATGTTTAGAATAAGAAATAAAATCATTTTTATAAACAATGTTGTAGTAAGTTCCATTTATTTGCAATCAGATTCCCATAATGTCAATAACACTTACTTTGAGCTCTAACTCTTCAGAGTTATCTGCAAATTACTTCCCTCCTATCGAGTTAAATGGAGCTTATGAGTGCGCTCTAACTGCTTTTCATTCATATAATAGCATACCGAATGTAGACGTCTATAACAATATGTTTCACATAGGAGAACATGTAATTAAAATACCAATTGGATCTTATGAATTAAATGATATAGTTGATTACTTAGATCAGCAATATAAAGACTGCTGTCCAACAAATAAAATTCGAATAGAAGCTAATAACAATACAATGCAAGTTAAAATTAACAGCTCTAAAGATTTAATAGATTTTAATAAAGAAAATACAATTGGAAAACTTTTGGGGTTTAATACTAAAATCCTGACTCCAAACCATGATCATTACTCAGATCTACCAGTCAATATATTTAAGGTGAATCTCTTGCGAGTTGAAAGCAGTATCGCTGTTAATACATACATGAACAATTCCAAGGCGCATACACTACATGAATTTCCGATTAATGTTCCTCCAGGCTATAAAATAGATGAAATCCCTAGAAATCTAATTTATTTACCAGTCAACTCCCAAGAGATTAGTTCACTTACTCTACGCGTGGTTGATCAGCACGGTGACTTAATAAATTTCCGAGGAGAGGAAATAACCATTCGCATACATTTGAGACCATCTAAATAATGATAATATATAACACAAACATATCAAAGAATAAAGCTGTATATAATTCTAAAACTATACTAGAACCTAAGCGACAGTTGAAGAGATCAGTCCAACAAAATCTGACCAAATCAAATCAAAACTTTCTCAAGTCGTTAAATTTAAAATTGAAAACGAAAAAATGAATTCAATAATGGATGTACTAGATAAGCCATTATCTGATGAGAGTATAATCAAAAAAGATTATCACAGATATGTACCATATCTACAATCATATAACAATAATGACGAAATTCGTATTTCAATACAAAATCAAGATCTGTACGTATTGCCCAGTGAAAGTTATATATATGTGGAAGGATTTATTGTAGATGATAAGAGCCCAAAATCCTCTAATTTAAGCTTTAAATTAAAAAACAACTTTGTAGCGTATCTCTTTGATGAAATCCGTTATGAACTTAATGGTATTGAAATTGATCACACAAGGCATTTAGGACAGACAAGCACCATAAAAAATCTGATTTCTTTATCACCAACGGAAATCGCTGTCATGCAAAATGCTGGATGGAACAAAATTGATAATTTGAATATTGAAAATGGATATTTTAATTTCTATGTTCCACTTAAAATGCTCTTAGGATTTGCGGAAGACTATAACAAAATAATACTAAATGGTAAACATGAATTAATACTCTTGCGTAACAAGAATGATGAAGATCTTGTACAATCGAGCACTTCTACTGACAAACCAAAACTTACAATTTCGCTAATCTCTTGGAGAATTCCCCATGTACACTTATCCGATCATAGTGAATTGAATATGATTAGAATTATCAACAATGCTGCTTCTATACCAATAGCATTCCGCAGTTGGGATTGTCATGTAAATCCACAATTAACTACAGGAACTAGCCATATCTGGAATGTTAAGATGGCTGCAAGTAGAGAGCGACCCCGCTTTGTATTGATTGCATTTCAACAAGATAAAAAGTTTGTTCATTGCGATCTCACTAACTTAAAAGTACATTTGAATTCAGTTTCATATCCATATGATGATCTTAACTTAAAATTTAAAAATGAACGCTACGCAATTCTATATGATATGTATGTAAGATTTCAACAAAACTATTATATGAAGGAGTCACAACCTCTTCTAACTTCCCAAGAGTTTAAGAATAATGCACCCATTATTGTAGTAGATGTTAGTTATCAAAACGAAACACTTAACAACGGACCAATTGACATAAAAATTGAATTTGAAACAGCAACAAATATTCCAGCCAAAACATCAGCTTATTGCATTCTTATTCATGATCGTCTAATTGAATACATACCTATAAGAGGACAAGTTCGTAAAATCTTATAAATTAAAAAAGATGAACAATAATATAGTTTTTATAGACTTGCAAGGTTTCAAGAGTAATGCAAATGACTTTATCGTAAAAGAACTCGCAATCGTTTTCAAAAATAATCAACACATAAATTTTATCATAAAACCTCCTTTTGATTTTAAATGTTTATCAACAAAAAAGCAAAGAGAAGCAAACTGGTTAACAAAACATTATCATCATCTAAGCTGGAACGATGGGACTGTTTCATTTAAAAGCATTTGCGAATTTCTAAGAGCTAATGTAGGTGATTCATATACTATATATGTTAAAGGTGAGGAAAAGAGGCAATGGTTAGAAAAAATAGTGCAAAAAAGTGTTTTTAATATTGAAGATATTGGCTGTATCAACTTTAGTCAAATAGGGGTGAAGTATCCAGACCTATTTTATTGCAGCTATCACATCAATGGTATTTGTGCTTTACGGAATGCAATCTTACTTGAAAAAGAAACATCGGAATGAAAACAAATTGTTATCAGTTATTTTTAGTATATTATTGGTTTTATTTTCAAATATATTATAATACATGTATGTTGATATGTTACAATTTTAAATTTAATTGAAGTGTATAAATAAAAATGTTGTAAAAACTAAATAATTATATACATATATATATATATGTTACAAATTTATATACTTATGTATACATAAAAATAATATTTTAATAAAAATATAAAAAATAAATAAATACACAAAAAAAACATATGAGATTGTTTCTTAAAACTGAATTAATGAATGTAAAACTCGTACATAAACATTTGAATATAATACATAAATATTAAAAAAAAAAAATATTTGGATTCACGATTAAATAAATGTTATACATCACTGTCATCTCATATATATATATATATGTATATATATATATATATATGTATATATATATATATAGATTAGTCAACTGGCATTGACTCACTAACTCGATCTATATAATGACCCCAAGCTCGTGTTTTTACATGATCTTCCAAAATATTTCTTTTGTCATCATTGTAGTTAAGGACTACTTTAAATAGCTTTTGTGTGTACAGTTTGTGAGTTTTTGATCTAATCAAATACATCTCATCTGATAGCACTTTCTGATCAAATAAACAATTTTTATAATCGTTTAGAGTTAACTTCTTGACGGCAGATTTTTTAACTCCTTTAGATTTTTTGACTTCTTCAGAGCTATGGGTTGAAAATGAGTACATTTTGGATCTTAAACCTACAAACTCGGTCATTATATCACCCTTGTTCTCGTCCTTCATCATTCCTAAAACCTTTTTATTTGCTAGAGGTAAACAGAACTGATTATCTTCAGAATAATCTGATGTATCGAAATTGGAATCAATATCATTACGGATGTCATCATAAAAATCATCAGTTTGAATCGTGTAGATGAATGAATGTGGATCCATATAGTTAAGAGAAATTGTATCTTTAAACTTTTGTTTCATGTAGCAGTAGTGGAAGTCGTACATCTTCCACTTACATAATTCTAAAACTGCTAGACCTATATATGTGGGTTTATCGTAATATGGTTCCAGTTCTTTTAACTCAACTGCATACATATTATCACCGAATTTTTTCAAACTTAAAAAATTCGGTTTAGAAATCAATGCCCTCAATCCTAAATGATTTCTGTTTGTAGTTTCCCACTCTGTAGCAATATGGATAACTTTTCTTTTATCAACATTTTCCATAGTCTTCCCATAAACAGCATTATTAAGAAGCTTAAAAAAGTCCTTCTCAAATGCATTTTTGGCATTCGTACGATATGAATTATTTAGGTCAATGTATTTTTTAAGCCAAGGAGACTGCTTAAATCTTAATATTCTGTGTATTTTATGTAATACAAGCCCGTTTGAAATACATTGAAGTAAGATTTTATGATGAATAACATAATTACTTTTGAATGTAAGGTCTGCTATTAACTTCTTACTATTATATTGTGATGTTTTTTTGTTTTGGGGGCAAAAAGGGAGGTCATTATGTGCGTCATGAAGTGAGTCTGGATACTCAATATCTACTTCTAAATAGTAACCAACTTCTGGTGTATTAGGAGCTTCATTGATATTAAAGACTTCAATTTCTCCAGAACTTAACCATTCGAATCCCCCATAAGGCAAAGGTTGAGACATTGCCCAACCATATAAATTATTAGCATCTAAATACATAAAATATTCTGAAGGCTTGTTTCTATCAAAATCTTTCATGTATTTGTTGTTAGATTTTGAATATCTTCTTGAGCACTGCACTAGCCCACCCCTTATACCATTTTGAACAAATGAATGCATTTCACAATCTGTAATTAGCTCTAAGGTTACTTCTGTAGTCCTCAACATGGCATCCCATGATAGTCCTGGTGCAGTATAGTAGTGAGCGGGATCTAGACTATAAATACTCTTACATATTTTTCGAAAATTTTCAAAAATATCTCTAAGAAGTAATACATCAGTTTTGAGGTACAGCTCAGTATAATCCCGAAGGGTTCTACAATCGAACTCACTCCACACTTTTTGTGCATGTTCATAGTCATCAACAGAACATTCGTCATTGCTTAAAATATTAAAAAAGTTCTGTCTACTTGGAAGTTCAGTTTCATCAAACTTTAATATAGAGTCCATATAAGAGTATGGATACACTCCTTTTCTTCTTAATAAATTAAATTGGTTGTCATTTGGAAATATTTCACGAACTGTTTGTAAATTAGATACGTCAAGATTTTTTGCCAAAGAATCTAGACTTGAGGCCATAAACCTGAAAAAATCTATAAAGCGTATTTCGAATCCATGATTCTTTTTTAATGAAATATAAACTGAGAGGGAAATATAACGCTCTTTGTTTAGGGGTATAACTTTTATAGTAGCATTTTTTATTGTGGAAAGATGATTGAAAAAGAGATGTAAATCATATGCAGAAAGATTATGAAAAAGAACAGGTATAAAATTAGGTACTCTATAGTTTAAATTACATACATTATGTGCTGCACCACGATAACTACCCGTAAGATGACAGTGATCTATAACTTTATCATTAAACAACTCTTTTGTACAAATATGACACACTTATGCATTATTGTGGGCTTGCACATCTTCGCTAGTCATATTAATAGATTTTGTTTTTGATAACTGCTCATCAAATATGTTTGATGCATCTTCCACAATTTTTTTAACAAACATAATTGCTGCATCTTCCCCAAAATAATACCTATGCCTATTATATTCTTTCTTAAAGCTACACTTTACATAGTAACCGAAAGCACAAGGGATATGCTTTTGAATGTTTGTAGTATTACTACTTACTTTTTCGTCAACTTTTTCTAAAATTGACTCAAAATCAGCATAAATGACATATGGGACATCCATCTGTTTATGAATGTTTTTAAAGCTTTTGAAAACATCCTCGGGCTTAGGCATTTTGACGACTTTCTTTAGACACACATTCTTGTGATGCTTATACACATATTCATCATGAGTATGGTAGAGACAAGAGTTGCAAACAAAGATTTTTGATGTATGCGATGTTATGCTGGATCGTAAAAGTCTAAAATTGGAATATATAGATTATATCAAAGAAATATTTATATACTTTAAAAATTAAAATAATAAAAATTATTATGATTATTTGAAAATACTTACTTTGAAATATCTTTGATGTACACATAGTGGAAATTTTCATTCGAATTGAGCAAAAGTAAGTTTATATGCTTTGCTTTTTCTCCACTAGTCACATAATATGGTCCTATTATTGATGACTCATTATGACCAAAAACATTTATGCTAATGTCATTCTGTACTTCAAATTTTTTTAGCTGTTTTAAGGGAAGTGGGAAATCTAGCCCCTCAAAGTTGACCTCTATGCCTCCTAAAACAATCCTGTCACTTCTTATGTTTTCTATATTATACGAGTAGTGGAATTTTCTTTCTGCAACACTTAGCATATCATTTTGATTTAAAGCAGCAACTAAGCACCATTTGAAGCAATAAATATCATCATTTTCGATATTGATGCATGCACCCTTATTAACTATAGCTTTTGGCAAGGGTATGAAATATGAGCCTCTTATAATCGATGACTTGTTAATATTTATTTCAAGAAATTTTATACCGATTAATGTCCATCCACTGTCTCTCTCTTGAAATTCATCCATTTTTATAGTAATTTCATTCACATGCTTTTTGTATAATTCTTCCACATCGTCCGAAATGGTGACCAATGTCATTTTTGATATGTGTACCAGTGGAGAAACAATCATATCATCGTTCATCAGTTTCATGTACTCACATGTTAGCTCAAAATTAAATTTAAATGAAACGTGCTTCCTGCTACATTCATTTAGTTGTTTAGTAACACTATTTCTTGCATTTAAGAAAAATTCTTCTGGGAACAATATTCCCTCATTTTTATTTATGAAGGAATATACTTCTATCCTCCCATTGAAGTCGCTGCTTATCTTTGTCAGATCATTATTAATATGTACTTGCTCAGAATTTCTCTTATGCTTTGTGGTTCTAACATGAGCCGTCCATGATGAAAAACCTATTACTTCATTGCAAGATTTACAATGTCTGCATAAAATATTCCTAGCGTCCCCCAGGCTGGCTGAAGAATGCGTTTTTTATGATCCTTGAGCTTACCATGCGACATGAATAGCTTTTTGCAAACACTGCAATGTAGCTTCATATGCACCTCCAACATTTTGACACTGCTAAGAGTCATCGAGCAAACTGAGCAAATTGTGGAATTCATTTCTCTTTAATTATTGTTGATATTAATTTTTTAACACAATTTCAATAATAATACTTTTACACTGATTTTATTACTTTTTTTTTTTATTTTAGTCTACTATAAAAATTTTGGAAATTTTTGATAATAATATGTAATTATTGATTAATGGGTACCACTTTAAATATATTGTATATAACAGAAGTACTACAGCACACTAATCAGAGTTGAAATATTACTTTTCATTAAGTGCGATCAGAACTGTTCACTGTGAAGTAATAGGATAAAAATGAGAAGAAGAAGAATACAAAATAAAATTTTTATACATATAACCATATAAAAGCTAAATTTATTAGAAAGCAATAGGAAGCGACGCTTTACAGACATTCGCACCACTTCTAGTAGGGATATAGTTTCACGTTGCACAGCAAACGGAAAACCCTAACCTTCCCCAACAAAAAGAGTCAAGCAATCGCGAAACCTATGAAAGAGCAAATAAGAACAGAAGAATAGCAGATATATACATACGTTCATATGCATGTAGTATGTAGATATGTATGTATGTAGCTTCACTTTGCACAGAAACCTAAAAACCATAACCTTCCCCAACAAAAGTGGCATATAATCGCAAAAGCTATGACGACACTTCTTCAAGTCAAAACTATTGAACAAGTAAAACATACTTACACATACATGATCGCACATAAATTGGTCTGGGAGTATATGTATGTATGTATGTCTTGTATCATAATAAAATGTGCTGTGATCCCATATTTTTTATTTTCATTTTTTACTTTATGCGTTATTCTATATATGTATGTATGTACATAAATATGTATGTATGTATGTAGTACCTACATAGAAACAAATCGCTGAATTTGCAAAACATTCAATTCTAACAAGATCGAGCCAGCTTAAATTTGCAAAGCAAAATATGCACGCACATGTATGTACATGCGTATTAGAAAAAAAAAACAATAACATAAAAAAGTATCCAATGGACATAGCAGGAACGATAAATACAAAAGAATAAAAAAGTTCCCTTGGATACTGTAAAACGGGAAAAAGCAATATCAGCACATTTGCATAAGTATGTACATATGTATGTATGTATGTATATATGTATGTTTGTATATGCATAAAATCAAAAATTGTCAAGTACGCATACGAATGTACGTACATACATACATACCACTCAGAGTAATAGAAGACGAAGAAAAAAATAACAACAGTAGAAGCAATCAGCATCAGCAAACAAATTCCAACTAGGAGAACAGATATTCCAACAAGCTAAACAGTTTCTATGATCCCCAAAAATCATTGAACTACGCACACGAATTTACAAATCGATACACATGCATGCTTACTTACATACATACATACCTACATGTATACAATTACCACCCAAGCAATTCAACTACATCAAACGCGAAAAAGAACAAATGATAGAAGTCCCAGTTCACACTATACATGTGCTGGCAATACGTTTTGTTTTGTGAGGACGTCGATGAAAGTTCAAAGAATAAAAAGTGATAAGCTTAGCAATAACACTTGCGTAGCGTGAACGGGGACTAAGTATGTAGATCAATGAATACAGCAGCATACAAATTTTTTGCTTGGGCACCATCAAATCCAGCACGAGAAAAAAATTATCCCTCTATAACATTCCCATGCATACACCAATACATAGAATATTAAAAATATAAAATATGTACACATACAACTAAAAGCTATCAATTATGGATAAGTTACCGCAAAATCCATCTCTTTCTAACACTATATCCATACCCCTCTGATACGAGCACACATAGATCCAACACTAAAAAATGTACACACCCACTACATAATTTTTTGTAGTAGCTGAAGGAGCATATATCCCAACTGAAGAACCAACCCCTCTGATACAAACACATGTACATTTATCCAACAACAAACAAACAAAAAAAAACTACAGTGGTCAACATATTATTGATAGGCAGGCAATGAAAAACCTCTAAATCCCTAATCATGAGATAAATATTAAACTAGAGAACCAAATTTCATGATCACAATATTTATTAATACCAAATACCAATCCTCTAAATCCCTAATCATGGGATATCAGAAATTATAGGCCAACACCTCCATCTCTCTCAAAAACTACAAATATTAAAGTCAACGCCCCCTCTCTCTCAATTACACACATACATACTCATATCTGACGTCACAAACCATGACCTTCCACAACAGACAAAGATAGAGAGAGATAGATATAGTGTTAGAAAGAGATAGATATTTGCATCCTCCATTAGTAGTAGGGAACTCCCACTCCTGCGGCAATTAAACTTTTGAAATTTTAAAATTTTAATTACCCAAATTTTAAAATTCTTGGAAATTTGTGAAATTTGATACCCTACGAGGGTGGATCAAGAAGTCCGTCCAACTTTTTGTTTACATAAGGATTTTTTTGTTTACATAAAGTGTTTTGTTTGTTTAATACATACGAGGGTGGTTTAATAAGTCCAGTTTTTATGACCGTGGGAATTTGTATGTGTGTATGTTTGTGGGGTGGATTAAGGGGTTTCATAAGATTAGTATTTCATAAGTATATATGCCGACGGGAAAATCATGAAGATGATTTTTCCTAGTACCAACGGGAAAATCATGCAATGATTTTTCCTAATACTAATGGGTGTGAAATAGTGAAAATTAATTTTTCCTAATGCCTACGGCAATATATGAATATTTTTCCTAATGCCTACGGCAATATATGAATATTTTTCCTAATGCCTACGGCAATATATGAATATTTTTTCTAATGCCTACGGCAATGCATGAGTATTTTTTCAAATGCCGACGGCAATTCATGATTATTAATTTTTCCAAATGCCGACGGCAATTCATGATTATTATTTTTCCTAAGGTCGACGGCAAAACATGATTATTATTTTTTCCTAATGCCGACGGCAAAACATGATTATTATTTTTCTAATACCAAAGGGAAAATTGCCAGTGTTGCCAGACTGTAGAAATTTGTTATCGTAATAATATATCAGTAAAATCAGAGAAAATATTTATTTATGTGTTCACATGTATGTGAACACCCATACTTGTGTTCACATGTATGTGAACACCCATACTTGTGTGTGGGGGGTCCAGCTTTTTTGTCGTTGGTAATTTAATATTTTGTGTATTTGTTTAAGAAATATGTATGTATGTATGTATATGTATGTGTATATGTATGTATGTGTATGTATGTATGTGTATGTATGTATGTACGTATATGTATGTGTGCATGTATGAATGTGTGATCGTGGGTATTTGTGCGTGGAATATTTTGTAGAATACATATATATTTTGCAACGCAATCATTTTCTTTGTCTACGATTATTTTAAAGCAGCAAACTAAGTACAGTCAGCAGCAGAGAAACAAAAAGTAAAATTTATGAATGCTGCAAGGATACTGCTTCTAATTTTAGTATAAATACGCCAACATTTCTAACCAACACATCAGTACGTTATTGTATTTACAAGAAGTGTCATCATCAATTGTGTTAAAGTGAAATAATAATAAAATAATTAAAAATGAGTTATACAGGTTATCAGTGTAATACATGCAATAAGGTATACAAATACCAAAAGTCCTTTTTGGAGCATGTTAAAAACCATAGTGTGCAGGATCAAGTGGTCGTAAGCCGGGGCATAAATCAAGAGCTACCGCAGACATCTCTTCAAAATCACCCAACTTCATCATCATCATTCATTCATCAACAATATCCTTCTCTTCAGTATCCTCAATATCAGTTACCATTAAATTTTCAACAATACGGTATGTCATGGAATAATCAGTTTTTGGGATACAATTATAACCCCAATGTGATGCAATGGCAGCCTCTTAATTATTATCAACAAGAGTACCAGCATCAACAACAAGATCATCAACATCAAGCTCAACAACAACAACAAGCTCAACAACGAGGTGTGGGTATCCTTGGAGGTAATTTATTCGACGATGCTATGGACATAAGCTTACCGGGAAGTGATGGAGAAGTAGAAGAAAGAAGAGAGAAAACTCTGCCAGCTCCAATGAATACTTCGCATGCTAGAACAGATGAAGTAGAAGCGAATGTGCGATATTATAAAATATCTAAAGCATTCAAAAACCATATTGCCACTTATGCAATTTTAAACAAAAAAGACCAACTTCTGTTGGAAGAATTTGTTGAAGAAAATAAAAATGTTTTTATGGAGAGACTTCAAGTGAATTTAAGTAAGCATGCAATAATTAAATTTCATGTGAGTATTGTGGCAGAATATATCAAAATTGTTGGAGAAGAATTGGAGTTGTGCATAATATCACATGTAGCCAAAATGAGTTTGCTGACGAAGGCAGATAGTATTGAAGAATTATTCCGGAAGCAGGTTGCGGAGATTTCAACCAAAATGTCCGAATTTGAAGAGCGAGATTCTGGTTGGACTTTGTCACGCATAGTCCGAGCAGAAATCAACATCAACAAATCTTCGCTCGTCAAAGGTTCGATATGGATATCCACACCTGAAAGATTAGAAAGAAAAAAAGCTTGCATCAACATTGAAAATAATGATGACTACTGCTTCAAGTGGTGCCTAATCGCTGCCATGGATACAACCAAATATAGTGATACAAGACGCTGCAGTTCTTATAATATTCAGGACATTGCTGCAGAGACGATTGTTACGCGAAATGGTGTAGCGTTAAATTTCAAAAATTTACGCTTCCCATTAGGATTAAACAAAATCAAAGAGTTCGAGGTGAACAATCCATCAATAAGTGTCAACGTATTTGGTTATGATGAGGGGGCCAATCAGATTATTGGTCCTTACTATGTCACCAAAGACGAGAAAATTAGTCATGTAAACTTGTTGCTTTTGGAAAATGGTGAAGTTCATCACTACATTTTGATAAAGAACATATCAAAGTAAGTTAAAAAATTATACTACACTTTAATTTAATGATACATATACTTCTTTTATATATTTTATAATATATACGTTTTACTTATAAACTTTTATTTTATTTTTTTATCATTCACAGACTTTTGACGAATCAGATAACCACCGATAGGCACAAACTACACTTCTGCAATAGCTGTCTCCAATATACCCATAGGGAGAACGTGATGAGTACACATAAGGAGGAATGTGGGAAGATAGTCACAACTATGCCATCAGGTGAGGATGCCATTCTTAGTTTTAAGGGACATCAACGAAAAATGGATGTCCCGTTTGTTGTTTACGCGGACTTCGAATGCGTATTAGAGGATATAAGTAATAGTGTAAGTAGTAAAACAAATTTAATAAAAAAGCACACACCTTGTGCCTTTAGTTATTTTATTAAGTGTCTCCATAGTAATAATTTAGATAAGCTTAGAATATATACGGGGGAAGATGCCTCCAAAAAATTTGTAGAATATTTAATTAAGGATTGTGAAGATATATATAATAACTATTTAGTTAACAATAGACAAATGGATACTTTATCCCCTTCAGATACTTATAATTTTTATAGTGCGGTGAATTGCCATATTTGCCAAAAATTTTTAGGCAAAGATCGTGTTAGAGATCACTGCCACATTAGTGGCAAATTTAGAGGCGCAGCCCACAATAAATGTAATTTAAATTACCAAATTCCCAAATTTATACCAGTTTACTTCCACAATTATTCAAATTATGACTCACATCTTTTCATTAAAGAATTAGGTGAAATTTCATTGCAACTGAAAGTACTCCCTCTCAATAAGGAACTTTATATATCCCTCTCCCAATTCACAGAAATGAGTGATGGCCATAAGCTTGAAATAAGATTTCTTGATACTATACGCTTTATGGCTGAGAGTTTGGAATCATTAGCCTGCAATTTGTCGGATAATGATTTCAGCACTATAAGGTCCTTATTTCAGTCAGAAAAAGAATTTCAGCTTATTAAGAAAAAAGGTATTTTCCCATATGAGTACCTAAATTCATTCGAAAAATTAGATGAATGCCAGCTGCCTTCACGCAGTGATTTTTTTAATAAGTTGAATAATAAAGAGTGTTCTTTAGAGGAATACTCACATGCTGTAGAGGTATGGAATACTTTTGGTTGTGAAACAATGAAAGATTACATGGAACTTTACTTAAAAACAGACGTCCTCTTACTGACAGATATTTTCGAGAACTTTAGAAAAGTTTGTAAGGGTATTTATGAGCTCGATCCTTGCCAGTATTATACAGCACCTGGCCTTTCCTGGGATGCAATGCTCAAATATACAAAAATTGATTTAGAATTATTGACAGACATAGACATGTACAATTTTATGAAAAAAGGTATACGTGGGGGAATAGTACAGTGTAGTCAAAGATATTCGAAAGCAAATAATAAATATTTGCAAGATTTCGACAAAGAAAAGCCCTCAGAATTTCTCGTCTATTTAGACGCTAACAATTTGTATGGATGGGCTATGTCGGAATATCTTCCTCATGGTGGGTTCAGATGGTTATCACAAGACGAGTTGAATCTGGATCCAAACAGCATAGCTGATAATGGAACAGACGGTTATATTTATGAGGTTACGTTGGATTATCCCTCTCATTTACACGACTTGCATAATGATCTTCCTTTTTGCGCTGAAAATAAGAAACCTATGCAAGCGAAGTATAGCAAGTTGATAACCGATTTCTCTACAAAGCAATCATATGTGATACACTTTAGAGTTCTAAAACAGTGCTTAGAATATGGCTTAGTTTTAAAGAAAACTCATCGTATTCTAGCATTTAAACAATCTCCATGGTTAAAAGGCTATATTGACCTAAATACCAGACATAGAGCCACTGCTAAAAATGCTTTTGAAAAAAATTTTTTCAAACTACTTAATAATGCAGTGTATGGTAAAACCATGGAAAATGTGGATAAGAGGAGAGATGTTAAAATTGTTAATAATTGGGAGAGGACGAATTGCAATCATTTAGGTGCCCAAGATTGGATATCAAAACCAAATTTTCATAGTTTATCTATATTTTCCGAAGATCTTGTAGCAATCGAAATGACTAGAGTCAAAACCTGCTACAATAAACCAATTTACTTAGGATTTTGTGTACTTGAGCTGTCCAAATGGAAAATGTATAATTTCCATTACGGGTACATGCAACCTAAGTTTAAGACAAACCTCTCATTAAACTATATGGATACGGACTCTTTTATATATTCAATAAAGACTGATGACTTTTACGCTGACATAAAAAATGACATTTATGAACAATTTGACACATCGGACTATCCTACAGACAATATTTATAATTTCCCAATAGTAAATAAAAAAGTAATTGGTATGATGAAGGATGAAAATTGCGGTAAGATAATGACAGAGTTTGTTGGGCTGCGCTCAAAAATGTATTCATTTAGTGTAGAAAACCAAGATGATATTAAAAAATCGAAGGGGGTAAAGAGAGCCATATTAGATAAATATAGTTTAGCTACATATAAGAATTGTTTATTTAATAAGATTAATGTGTATGATAGTATGTTAACATTTAAATCTAAACTACATCAATTATATACTAGTGAACTAAATAAGGTAGTATTAAGCTATGGAGATGATAAGAGAAAAATTAGATCAAATAATATAAACACTTATGCATGGTATCATTTTCGTATTAAGGAAACTAACCCTGAATACGAACTTGACATGTTGCTAGATGAGATTGCTAAAATGCAAGAAAATCTTAGTTAATTAGTTAATTTTTAAATTGTATATAAAATCCTATTTATTAAGAAAAAATATTGTATTTGTATCCTATTTATTAAGAAAAATTTTTGTATATAAAATCTTAGTTAATAAAAAAAAATATTGTATTTATATCCTATTTAATCAGAAAAATTGATGTATATAAAATCTTATTTATTAAGAAAAATTCTTTTATTGTTGTTAAAATGAATGTAAAAAAAGTCTAAGAAATATTATTGTATTTAAATCCTATTTATTAAGAAAAGTTATTGTAAATAAACTATTGAAAAAAGAATGGAAAATGTGAATGGTTTTTTTATTTCTTTATTGGCTTTACTTCGTTGGATCAAAAAAAAAATTTTTGTTTTTGCTTATTTGCAAATTCTTGTTTTCATGTCGCTTAAACATGCACAGTCTTGTTTTCAGGTCACTTAAACATGCACAGTCTTGTTTTCTTTGAGAGGTTCTGCACAAGAGAAATTGAATTTCACAATATTATGAAATTCAATTAGATATTTTCATAAAGAGAAATAATTTAGATAATCGGATAAAATCCTCATATTTTTTTACTACATACAAGTTTCTGTTATTTTATATTCGAACAGATGATTCCTAGTTTTCCTTTAGAAAAAAATAATACAAATCAAGGAATATTTTTATAATTCAATTTTATTTTATTATTTATACAATTTTATTTCATTTTTATTTAATTTATTTATAATGATGGAAACATTTCGTAATAGCCAATTATTAGATGTTCTAGTATATTTTTTCTTAAAAAATATATGGTACATCTGCAAGTATCAGGTCCCTCCTCACACTCAGGATGATACCAAGGACAGCTGGGGAAGTGTCCTTCAGTGTTGTCTTCATCTTCCATGACACCATATTCTTCGTTCTCATCCAGCATATTTTGGAAACATTTTATCATCTCCCAATGATCAAAAAGCCTGAAGCTTTCAAAATCTCTTATAAATTGATTAAGAGTACGTCTAATTTGGCTCATTTTATTTGCTGATGAATGAATGATGATGAATGTTGGAAGGTTCCTTTAAGACTAATTTGTTCTGTAAATTTTTAAAATATCTATATGGTCTTTAAAATATCTATACTATCATCTCTATGTCATATTTCTTTTTAGCAGTCTATCTCTCTCTAACCCTTTTCTCTCTATTCCATATTTCTTTTTTACTACTCTATCTCTCTCTAACCGTTTTCTCTCTATAAATATCTCTTTCTGTCTATCACTATCCCCCACTTATTCACTATTTCACTACAATTATTTTCGATTAGCCTTTTTGAAGTCATCATCGCTACTTTTAAGATCATTTCCAGTTAAACATTCAGAGTGACAAGAAGTATCTAAATAAAATATAAAAAATAAAAAAATGGACTCCACAACAAATCTAATTGCAAAATTTAATGCTCTAAATAACAAAACTTTAATCCACGTAAAAGAGCTTGATTCTTCAACGAAATATACTATTAGAAATGTGTTACGTGTAACAACTAAATATGGACCAACCCTAAAAGTTGAAATGAATAAACACATAATGTTCCTGCCCAAACGATATAATATTTTAACTGATGACGATATCAAAGATCTCTCAAGCGGATCATATTGCCTAAGTAGAGAAGGTGAAGAAAACCTAATTGTCGAGAGTGAGCTGAGTGAATTTCTAATTCAAAATTCCCAATTTCCTGTTTGGCAATAATATATTAATTATGTATTTTAAATTATGAATAAAAAGACATTAAAGAGTTTTGTAAAATATAAATTTTTGTGTTTTATTTAATATTTTCAGTTATTTCATAAAGAAATTTAAGACATAAATGTCCACAGGTAAATGTATTGAAATTCTGATGCTGATTATAGTTGTATTTTATATTTGCACCAAGATATTTGACTACTTCCCAAGGAGGTTGTAAGTTTCCAAAGCTGTCGAAATATTCTTTTTCATTGTTGTTTTTATAGTATGCTACCCAATGTGTACCAGGTCCTGTTGATACATCTAAGTTGATTATTCCACATTCAATTTTCTTTGTTCGTTTTGGTAGAGTATTCAACATGAAAACTCCTCTAAAATATGGAATTTTTATAGAGAAACGGTTTAGGTCCACATCAGATAGTGGCAGCATCTTTAAGAGTTTTTTGATTCCTCTTTGTGAACTAAACCATAACCTTTTTTATATGGTTTTAAGTAAAGTCCTTTTCCAACTGCTATAGATTCCATCGCTCTATTATGTCTAGTTGCTTCATCAAGTTGATTTTTTGCATTCTTTGTTGCATTTACAGCTTTAGCTATGGCAGCACCTCCAGTTGTTAGACTACCAATTGCACCCAGAGCAGTTAAAATCGGTATTAGAGGTAAAAAACCACCGATTTTTGGAACACGTATTACACGTGGAACTACAATTTGAGACTTTCTTCCTTTTAATGATTTGTTAATAGTTTTTCGTGCAATTTTAATAGCTGAGTTAATATCTAATGGTTTTTCCTTCTTTAGTATTTTTGTTGCAGCTCTAATTGATGTTCTAAACAGCTTTTTATCATTTGGCTTGTTCTTTTTAGCATTTTTCTTTTTCTCCACACCCATACCAAATTTAGTTTTGGCTTTCATTGCGGTAGTAACCATATATGCAAATGATTTTTCTGCAAGACTACTGTCTTTTGCTAAAACTCGATTCCAAGCTGAATTTACAAGTATTTTATCAGCTTTATGTCTAGTACTTAAATCCTTATTTTTTGAATACGCAATATCGTGATTTTTACAAGCAGAGTCCAATAAATTAATACCTTTGTCACCTCGATTTAAACGTTTTTGTAGTTTTGTTCCAGGTCCACAGTACTGATACCCCGGAAGATGAAGCTCAACAGGTAGAGAGTTTATTATTTTATCTACTATACCTCCTCCAACGAAGGTGTTTTTATGACTAAACGTTTTCTGATATCGTATAACCATATTATCTAATTTTTTCTATAATAAGAGGTAACATTTATAAAATGTATTCAGTTACAAAAATGCAGTTAGTGAAACAACATAAAAATATTTTAGTTCGTAATATTGACGATTCAGTCAACATCACTTCAAAAATAAAGCATAGCCCCCTCTTACCAAATTCTATTCGTGCTCTAATAGTTGGACCATCCAATTGTGGAAAGACTAATGTTATGATTGGCTTACTAGAAAGTCCTAATGGA
Organism: Tachina lurida; assembly: GCA_944452675.1. Taxonomy (NCBI): domain Eukaryota; kingdom Metazoa; phylum Arthropoda; class Insecta; order Diptera; family Tachinidae; genus Tachina; species Tachina lurida. The sequence goes on along the minus strand of OX101753.1, from coordinate 90,700,864 downwards.
CTCAAGTTTGAAAACATCTATTTATACTCAAAATCTCTATATCAACCCAAATATGAATACCTGAAGAAACTAATTTCACCAATTAAAGGAATGGGATATTATACATATACAGATAATGAATCAGTTATTCCACCTGACGAAGCTAAAACTAATTCAATTATGATATTTGATGATGTTGCATGTGAAAAGCAGAATAATATACGTACATATTTTTGTATGGGGCGACATAGGGATGTCGATTCATTCTACTTGTGTCAAACTTATACTAGAATTCCCAAGCATTTAATAAGAGACAATGCCAATGTTATTATAATGTTTAAACAAGATGAGACAAATATGAAGCATGTTTATAGAGATCATGTTGGTGGCGATATGAGTTATGAAAAGTTTCATGAAATTTGTCGAGAGTGTTGGAAGAATAAATATGGATTTTTGGTGATTAGCAAAGATAATGAATTAAATGATGGACGCTACCGGAAACAATTTGACTATTTCAAAACTATATAAACTACTCTTCATAAACATTTACTTTAGTTATTAATCTAACTTTAAGCTTGATACATCTATTTGCTATAACCTCATCTGATACCTGATAAGCTGATCTGAAAACCAGACTAGCTACCTAATAACCTGATTTGATACCTGAAAAGCTGATCTGAAAACCAGATCAGGTCCTGAAAAGCTGATCTGAAAACCAGACCAGGTCCTGAAAAGCTGATCTGAAAACCAGATCAGGTCCTAAAAAGCTGATCTGAAAACCAGATCAGGTCCTGAAAAGCTGATCTGAAAACCAGATCAGGTCCTAAAAAGCTGATCTGAAAACCAGATCAGGTCCTTAAAAGCTGATCTGAAAACCAGACCAGGTCCTGAAAAGCTGATCTGAAAACCAGACCAGGTCCTGAAAAGCTGATCTGAAAACCAGACCAGGTCCTGAAAAGCTGATCTGAAAACCAGATCAGGTCCTGAAAAGCTGATCTGAAAACCAGACCAGGTCCTGAAAAGCTGATCTGAAAACCAGACCAGGTCCTGAAAAGCTGATCTGAAAACCAGACCAGGTCCTGAAAAGCTGATCTGAAAACCAGACCAGGTCCTAAAAAGCTGATCTGAAAACCAGACCAGGTCCTGAAAAGCTGATCTGAAAACCAGACCAGGTCCTGAAAAGCTGATCTAATAGCTGATACCTTTTATTTATTAAACATGGATGAGAAAATTTTAAAACAGTTGGTGTTGACAAGAAATGTCTTGAAGAAAAAGCTTCGTAGTATAAAAACTGGTGAAATAGATACACGTGAACAACTAAGAGATACATTTAAACCTATAACAGAACCACTGAAAGAATTCATAAATAGTTCTAAAAAAATTAAAAGAATTCCCATTAAAGAAGAAAATAAAATGAAGACAGAATTTGAAAATAATACAAGTTTAAAGCCTGAAAAACCATCACTCAAGATAGAGACAAGTACACCAAAGAAACTAGCAGAAGGAACAATATTTGATAATACCATCTTATTTAATGAAACTAATACTAAAAATGATGATGACAATGACGATGAAGATGATTTTTACTCACAAACTTCCAATACAGAAGATACTTATACTGATTTATCAGTATTGGAAGGAAGAAATGAATTAGATACAAACTATGGTCCACATAAAGATTTTAATAATGAATGGAAATTTGGTGATAGTAAACTTACACTTAATGAAGATAAAATACATGTTGGTGGTCAAATATGGGCTCTAACACCAGGACTATTTTCTCTAATGTTTCATAAAATACCAAAAAATTATGATAAATTTGAACTCGAAATCTATAAAAAGATTTTAATTACTACTAATGCATATAGAAGAGAATATAAACCTGATGGTCAAATTAAGGGTACTAGAGGATATAAATATAAACATATTATTAAGAAATTTATTGACGAGAAAAACCAAAAGAATTTAAGTGAATCAACAGGATCTAAGCCAAAAGGTAGCTACTTAGGTGATGGAATGATGGAATTTAACATTCATAAGCCCAACTATATATACTGGGATGATCCAAATGAGCTAGTAGATCGACTTCGACTACTGCTCGCATCACAAGGTGCAGGTCATAATAATCACAATAACGAGATTATATCAATTATTGAAGAACTACGTGAAGCTAATATAATACATTAACTTTAATAAAGTATATAAAGCATGTCTGTTGATAAATTTGGACATTATTTAAACGATACTAGCAACATAGTTTCTTTGAAAAATGCACCTAAACTGCTGGGGTTCTTTGTGGATACGAACAACAACATTGATGTCCAAAACAAAAGGATCAAAAATGTTGCAAAAGCTGTGGAGGAAAACGATGTTATCAATAAATTGTTTCTGCAAACTCAAATCGAAAAACTAGAAGAGAAATTATTAGCATTCTTTAAGAGAGACAGTACTATAATTCAAGAAAATATTCAAATGCAAATTGAGGATCTACATCGCGAAACAAAAGTAGACATAGAAGAAAATTATAAAATTGAAAAAGATATTCTAAAAATTAAAACATCCTTTGAAGAGCAAATTGAACAGCTTAATGAGAAAATTTATAGATTAGAAAATTACATGTTTGTATCAATAGCTGAAAGTGCTTCAACTAGATCACATCAATCTCCAAAAAATCTCTAAAAACAACTTAATGTCTTCAAAAAGAAATTTAGTAAACGAACTCCATAAGCAAGCACGAAAACATTTTGTGCGTCGCAGAGTTGTAATGAAAGGAATAGATGATCTTTGGCAAGCTGATTTAGTTGAAATGGGGAACTATTCTAAAGAAAATAGAAATTATCGATTTTTGCTGACTATAATTGACACATTCTCAAAATTTGCATGGGCAATACCGCTAAAAACAAAAACTGCACTCGAAACAACCAACGCAATGGAAAATATTTTTGAATTGGGGCGAATACCAAAAAACATACAAACAGATGATGGTAAAGAATTTTTCAACAAAAACTTTGAAAAATTAATGCATAAATACAACATTAATCACTACTCAACATATAGCATTATGAAAGCATCAATAGTAGAACGATTTAATAGAACACTAAAAGGAATGATGTGGAAAGAATTTAGCTATAATGGTTCTTATAAGTGGATTGATATATACAAAGATTTACTTAATACCTACAATAGAAAAGTTCATCGTACCATTAAAATGCCTCCAATTAAAGTCAACTCAACAAATGAGGAAAAGCTGCTAAATACAGTATACAGTCATATGAAAATGTATAAAATGTCAAAATTTAATGTAGGAGATCATGTACGCATAAGCAAATATAAGCATACATTTGAAAAAGGTTATACTCCAAATTGGACTACAGAAATTTTTACAATTACAAGAGTTCAAAATACAAATCCTGCAACATACATATTAGAAGACTATCTTGGTAATCCTATTAAAGGTGGATTCTATACTGACGAACTTTCAAAAACCAGATTTCCAAATACATATCTAGTTGAAAAGGTTCTTAAAATTAAAGGGAAGGAGGTATATGTTAAATGGCTGGGATTTTCCAATCAACACAATTCTTGGATAAGTAAAGATGAAATATTATAGATGAAAGAAAAACTAAATCAACAACAACATCATAGCAAAACAATAATAGCATTAATATTAAGAAACAAATGTTAATTTTAAAATAAGAAAATGAAATAAATATGTAAATTATGCTTATAAACCATACTGTCTACTAAACTTTATTTAATTGTAATCAGTCTGTTATAATGTCAATAACACTTACTCTGAGCTCTAACTCATCAGAATTATCTGCTAGTTACTTTCCTCCTATTGAATTACATGATGCATATGAGTGTGCTCTAACTGATTTTCATTCATACAACAGTATTCCAAATGTAGACACCTACAACAATATGTTTCATATAGGAGAACATACAATAGAAATACCAATTGGATCTTACGAACTAAATGATATAGTTGATTTTATAGAAGAGCAATACAATATACTCTGTCCAGCAAATAAGATTTTTATTGAAGCTAATAACAATACAATGCAAGTTAAAGTTAATAGTTCCAAGGATACTGTATATTTTAATAAAGACAATACAATTGGAAAACTTTTAGGATTCAATAGCAAAATCCTAACACCAAACCAATATTATTATTCAGATCTTCCAGTTAATATTTTTAAAGTAAATCTCTTGCGAGTTGAAAGTAGTATCGCTATTAACACATATATGAATAGCTCCAAATCGCATACACTTCATGAATTTCCGATTAATGTGCCTCCAGGCTATAAAATAGATGAGGTTCCAAGAAATCTTATCTATTTACCTGTGAACACCAGAGAGATAAGTTCACTAGCGCTGCGCGTAGTTGATCAACACGGTGATTTAATTAATTTCCGAGGAGAGGAAATTACAATACGAATACATTTAAGGCCAACTAAATAATGCTAATATACAACACAAATACCTTAAAAAATATAGCAACAAGAACAACATCAACATTAAAGCGATCAGTACAACAGAAAGCATTAACAACATCAAATAAAAATTTTCTAAAGTCCTTGAATTTTAAATTGAAGACAAAATGAGTTCAATAATAGATGTCTTAGATAAGCCCTTGTCTGATGAGAATAAAATCAAAAAGGACTATCATACATATGTACCATACTTACAATCTTACAACAATAATGATGAAATTAGAATTTCAATACAAAATCAAGATTTGTACGTGCTACCCAGTGAAAGCTACATTTATGTAGAAGGTTTTGTTGCTGATGATAATAACTCTAAATCTTCTTCATCATCGGACAACTTTATATTAAAAAACAACTTTGTGGCATATCTATTTGATGAAATTCGCTATGAGCTCAATGGAATTGAAATTGATCATACAAGATATTTAGGAGCCACAAGCACCATAAAAAATTTGGTTTCTATGTCACCAACAGAAAGCAACGTGATGCAAAATGCTGGATGGAACAAAATTGACGATGTCACCCTTGTAAATGGATTTTTCAATTTCTATGTACCTCTAAAAATGCTCCTAGGATTCGCTGAAGACTACAACAAAGTTATACTAAATGGAAAACATGAATTGATACTCTTGCGCAATAAGAACGACGAAGATCTTGTACGCTCGAGTGTTTCTACTAAAAAAGCTAAACTTACAATTTCACTAATCTCATGGAGAATCCCACATGTACAATTATCCGACTTTAGCAAATTGAATATGATTAAAATTATTAACAATGGTGCTTCTATACCTATGGCATTTCGCAGTTGGGATTGTCATGTCAATCCACAATTAAATATGGGAACTAGCCATATTTGGAATGTTAAACTAGCTGCAAATAGAGAACGCCCTCGTTTTGTATTGATTGCTTTTCAACAAGAAAATAAGTTTGTTCATTGTGATTTGACTAATTTAAAAGTACATTTAAATTCAGTCTCATATCCATATGATGACCTTAACATAAAGTTCAAAAATGAACGATATGCAATTCTATATGATATGTACGTAAGATTCCAACAAAGCTACTATATGAAAGAATCTCAACCGCTTCTAACTGCACCAGAGTTTAAGACAAAAGCTCCTATTATTGTAGTAGATGTCAGTCATCAGAATGAATCACTCAATAATGGACCGATTGATATAAAAATAGAATTTGAAACAGCAACTAATATTGGAGCAAAAACATCAGCTTACTGCATTCTTATTCATGATCGTATAATAGAATATGTACCCATCAAAGGACAAGTGCGAAAAGTCTTATGAATTGACTAATATGGAAAACAACATAATTTTCATAGACGTACAAGGTTTCAAAAATAATTCAAATGATTTCATCGCAAAAGAAGTAGCAATTGTTTTCAACAATTATGAATATAACAATTTCATTATAAAACCCCCATTTGATATCAAATGCTTATCAATAGAAAAGCAAAGAGAAGCAAAGTGGCTAACAAAAAACTATCATCACCTAAGCTGGACTGCTGGATCAGTTTCATTTCAAAGCGTTTGCAATTTTATAAAAGCTAACGCAAGATGTTCTAAAATTTATGTAAAAGGTGAAGAAAAAAGACGCTGGTTGGAAAAAATTTTATGCCGAAAAATTTCTAACGTTGAGGATATAGGCTGCATCAACTTTAAACAAATGGAAATCAAGTATCCAGAATATTTTTATTGTAAATATCATAAATTTGGTGCTTGCGCATTAAAAAATGCTATTTTACTAACAAAAGAAATGTCTTGCTTTAATTAAACTTTTTCACTTTTTAAAATATGAATGTATGTATTATTATAAAATTTTATAAAATTTTAAACAATAAATGTATAAAAAATAAAATAATATACAAGTGTTTTCTTATTTCAAATACAAACTACATAAAGGAAAGAGAAGGAAGTGAGGGGAAGGAGAAATTAACTTTTTTGCTTACTTGCAAATGTTTGGTTTTTGTTTCTCTGCTGCTGACTGTACTTAGTTTGCTGCTTTAAAATAATCGTAGACAAAGAAAATGATTGCGTTGCAAAATATATATGTATTCTACAAAATATTCCACGCACAAATACCCACGATCACACATTCATACATGCACACATACATATACGTACATACATACATACACATACATACATACACATACATACATATACACATACATATACATACATACATACATATTTCTTAAACAAATACACAAAATATTAAATTACCAACGACAAAAAAGCTGGACCCCCCACACACAAGTATGGTTGTTCACATACATGTGAACACAAGTATGGGTGTTCACATACATGTGAACACATAAATAAATATTTTCTCTGATTTTACTGATATATTATTACGATAACAAATTTCTACAGTCTGGCAACACTGGCAATTTTCCCTTTGGTATTAGAAAAATAATAATCATGTTTTGCCGTCGACATTAGGAAAAAATAATAATCATGTTTTGCCGTCGACCTTAGGAAAAATAATAATCATGAATTGCCGTCGGCATTTGGAAAAATTAATAATCATGAATTGCCGTCGGCATTTGAAAAAATACTCATGCATTGCCGTAGGCATTAGGAAAAATAAACATATATTGCCGTAGGCATTAGGAAAAATATTCATATATTGCCGTAGGCATTAGGAAAAATATTAATGCATACCCGTAGGCATTAGGAAAAATTAATTTTCACTATTTCACACCCATTAGTATTAGGAAAAATCATTGCATGATTTTCCCGTTGGTACTAGGAAAAATCATATTCATGATTTTCCCGTCGGCATATATACTTATGAAATACTAATCTTATGAAACCCCTTAATCCACCCCACAAACATACACACATACAAATTCCCACGGTCATAAAAACTGGACTTATTAAACCACCCTCGTATGTATTAAACAAACAAAACACCTTATGTAAACAAAAAATTCCTTATGTAAACAAAAAGTTGGACGGACTTCTTGATCCACCCTCGTAGGGTATCAAATTTCACAAATTTCCAAGAATTTTAAAATTTGGGTAATTAAAATTTTAAAATTTCAAAAGTTTAATTGCCGCAGGAGTGGGAGTTCCCTACTACTTCCATTACCTATCTACTAAGGCTTACATGGAAATATCATATTGACTCTAAGTTAACCCAAATGAAACTTAAATTAACTTAAATATATTGGTTAATTGGCAGAAATTCAACACTCAGCCTAGACTGCAAACTTTTGATATACAAGTCGCTTTTGAAGCCAATATGGTGCAATGGAATTCTGCTATGGGGCACTGCTTCAGCTTCAAATATTGAGAAAATCCAACGAAGGCAAAACAAAATTTTACGTTTCATAACATCTGCTCCATGGTACATTAAAAATTCAAATATTCATCGTGATTTAAATATGCCACTAGTGAGTGAAGAAATTGAAAAATACGCAGGCAAATATTTAACAAAACTCGAGTCACATCCTAATCCGCTTGCCCGTAATATTTTGAGCTTTACTGGACACATCCGCTTAAAAAAGAGGGACACAAGGGCTCTTATACTCAACACTCCAGATGGGACTGCTTAATACTTCTTTTTTTTCCTTTTTGATTATCACTACTTATGTATTATTTACAACTATCACTAAGTTTATGTCCGATACTGGTCGGGCCTAATAATTATATTTAGATTTAAGATTTGATTACTTATTGTTAGTTCATTTTTGAAGATACAATAAATAAATATACATATGAAAAAAAAATATCTGTAAGAAAGCTGAAATAGTACAAGTCCTCGACAAGGCTGGTCTTCAATTAAAGAAATGGAGTTAAAATTTTGCTCCATTAGCGCATTCAAATGAAGAAATGGAATTAAAAGGCAACAATGAAAATATTACTAAAGCTCTTGGTATGTGTTAGAAGCAGCGTTACCATATGTCAAGTTTTCCCTTTGTAGCGTGTTCTAACTATCACTACGACCAACATTGTGTAGTAAACATTTAAAATCAACTTGACCGCAACATACATAACATCCTATTGCATAAAAAGTCTTTTTGTGCACTGGACATTTGGCACTCATGCATTAAGGCAATTACCGCTGCATGAAGTGTTAGATAAATGCATTGACTGACTGCAACGTAAATATGTATTTTGTACAACGGCTATTTGACACTCACCAGTCTGATCAAAGGCCGCAGCATAAATTACTTGAATAAATCATATTTAATAACCACATATGTTTATATATATATATATATATATATAAATATAAACAATATAGAATCTATGTTTTCCAAATTACTTATGAGACACACGCCGCACGTCTACCGTGGGAAACTAAAAGGAACAATTTGCTTATTAATCATATACCTTTTCTTTTCCCTCTTATGGTAAGATAGGTTAAGCATTATTCTCATAGTTAGTATATAAGCAGATGTAATTTAGTTTTAAAAAATAATTATTAAACAACCCTCTTAAGAGCTCCTAGCTGATCTCAGGAATTCATATAAATAAAAAAACATTATTTTATTTAAAAATAAAAATATTAATTTTTTACATGGCCATCCTGCCAATTCCTGAGAGTGTTATTTTTAGCACCCGGAAATATTTTTTGGGGTCCTGGCAGATCAGCCAAAAACGATCTGCGAGTGGAAGATGTCTGACTGGCCAAAAGGCAGAATAAATCAAGCGAAGCAACAACAACTAGACAACAAATCTACTAGAACATAAGCACCAGCGAAAGCAACTAGAGAGCAACAACAACTACAGCAATACCCATAGCTTATTGCATGTTTACCAAATTTTTCATCATTAACATTACATTTTGCGGTGAATTATGACCTGCTACAACCTAAACAACCACCGGCAAATATAACAAGCCGCCGCCATAATGGGAAGACAGCAATATAAATCAACCAAGGAAGTTGGACGTGAATTTGTACTTAAGTACAATAAACTACCAATTAAATGGTGATACTTCTCATTTGATGACAATACAGCACTATCGGTAATGTCTTTTAGATATCCAACATCCATAGGTATTTTTGAGTATTTTCCATTTTTAACTCCAGCATCTTCTACCATTTTATTAATATAAGTGTCTTGACTGATGGAAAAATAATTATCCCCCTTTTCATATATATTTCTTCGTGCAAAACCCCATAAAAAAAAGGAGTTTTAACGTCATATTGTTTTACACTCATTTGTTTTTCACGTGCTAAGGTCATAAACATTCTAAATGTAGTTTGTCTTACTACTGGAGCAAAAACTTCATCATAATCTACCCTAAATTTTTTACTGTAGCCTTGAGCGACAAGTCTTGCCTTGTATTTAATATTTCCATTCGCGTCTTTTTTAATTTTGAATAACCATTTGCTACCTACTGGTTTCCGACCTTCAGGAATGTCAACTAAGTCCCATGTACAATTATTTACTAATGAATTTATTTCTTCCGTCATAGCATAAATTGTTCTTTATCTTCGCTCGTCAGAACTTCTTTAAAACTTTTTGGTTCATATAAATCTTTTGCCTTTATTACCTGAAATCTTTCAGGTATTTTTCCTTTTGTGGATCTTGATGACCTTCTTAAATTTTCAACAGGTTGACTAAAATTTCCTTCATCTATTATCAAATTGTCAGAAATTGCTCTCCCAGTTGCTTCTGTATCAAAAAACTTGTCTTCACCATTTTCATTATGATCAGTTATTTGTATAATATCATCGTTCCGTGCCACATTTTCAACACTCGTGTTAAAAAGATTTTTTTCATACGAAAATAAGTCAACAGAAATATTACTGTGCTTTTTCAAACTGTTGACATTTTGGACCGTTTTGTCTAGAATTTTATAATCACGGCTTACCAGGGTAGGAAGAGTGCTCGAATTAATTTCTTTCGCAAACGAATTTAATTCGAACGAATTTTTTTTTCCATATTGTAAAGAATTATTCTTTTTAATTCGCAAATTTTATAAATAAAAAACCCAAGAATACAAAATAAAATTCCTCTCGCAAATTTAAAAATAAAATTCGCAAACGAAAAGAAAATAGAATTCGCGATTAAATTAAAAATACAAATAATCCAAAGCAATGACTTTAAATTTTTTAAAGGAGATTTTATTATTAAGAGCCTATTCACATTATGCCTTTTTAGCCTGCCTTCTTTCGACAATTTTCTTTTAAACCCCCTACGAAAAGTTAAGCACATTTATATTAAGACTTTTTTCTTCATGACTTTTTGACATTTGTATACACTCTTAGTGCTGAGAGTACGAAAAAACAAAGAGAAATGTCAAAAATCCCCTCAAATTTTCATTTCGTGCCTTTTGTTTTACTCCGCCTGCTTCTCAACACCTCTCACCAACGAACTGAAAAAGCCTGCCTACACATGCAAGCAGAAAAGGCACAGTGTAAATTGCGTCTAACGACTATAGCTATAGAGCTGAAATTTGGTGTGTAGATTCCTCTTCCGATGTGTAAGTCCACTAAGAAGGGATTTTTGGAAATTCAAACTCGAAAAGGGGTAAAAAAAATAAAATTAGTATCTTTATATCTCGGAATCTACATTAGATAGACTAAAAATTCTAAAAGCATACGAATGCTGGTAAAAAATAAGCCGACACGTATTTGGTACTTTTCCAATATGTATACTTTTAGTTACTGAATGTTGGTACCTTTTTTGCACTCGACATATCTTCAAAATTATTTAACGTAGCAGAAAGATTTTTGGTGCGTTCCTTTCTTCTGGACAGAATCTTGAATGGGTTTGAAACTTTTCGAAAATTTGCACTTAAAAGGGGTAAAATTTTACCCGTTTTCGGTACCTGCACGTTAATGATAATGTACACATATACATACATGTAAAAATAATTTACTATGTTTTCTTACCGGTCAGTGAAAGCTGGGATAATAAAATGTCTGTTATTTTGAACTGCTCAAAAAGTGCCAATGGGGTAAAAACGGGTAAAATTGGTATCTTTATATCTCGGAATCTACATTAGATAGACTAAAAATTCTAAAAGCATACGAATGCTGGTAAAAACTAAGCCGACACGTATTTGGTACTTTTCCAATATGTATACTTTTAGGGGTAAAAACTGAATGTTGGTACCTTTTTTGCACTCGACATATCTTCAAAATTATTTAACGTAGCAGAAAGCTTTTTGGTGCGTTCCTTTCTTCTGGACAGAATCTTGAATGGGTTTGACACTTTCCGAAAATTTTTACTTAAAAGGGGTAAAATTTTACCCGTTTTCGGTACCTTTACGTTAATGATAATGTACACATATACAAATATGTAAAAATAATTTACTATGTTTTCTTACCGGTCAGTGGAAGCTGGGATAATAAAATGTCTGTTATTTTGAACTGCTCAAAAAGTGCCAAGGGGGTAAAAACGGGTAAAATTGGTATCTTTATATCTCGGAAACTACATTAGATAGACTAAAAATTTAAAAAGCATACGAATGCTGCTAAAAAATAAGCCTTTTTAGAAAAAATACTTTTTGGAAAAAGTACTTTTTAGAAAGAGGCGCTTTGTGGCAAAAATACTTTTCAGAAAAAGGTTCTTTTTGAGAAAACTACTTTTTAGAAAAAGGTACTTTTTGGGAAAAGCACTTTTTAGAAAAAGCCGCTTTGTGGGAAAAATACTTTCTAGAAAAAGATACTTTTTGGGAAAAGCGCTTTTTAGAAAAAGGTACTTTTTAGTAAAAGGCGCTTTGTGGGAAAAATACTTTTTAGAAAAATGAACTTTTTGCGAAAAGTACTTTTTAGAAAAAGGTACTTTTTGGGAAAAGGCGCTTTGTGGCAAAAATAGTTTTTAGAAAAAGGTACTTTTTGAGAAAACTACTTTTTAGAAAAAGGTACTTTTTAGAAAAAGGTACTTTTTAGAAAAAGGTACTTTTTGGGAAAAGCACTTTTTAGAAAAAGCCGCTTTGTGGGAAAAATACTTTTTAGAAAAATGTACTTTTTGGGAAAAGTACTTTTTAGAAAAATGTACTTTTTAGAACCTTTTTTAGGTACCTTTTTCTAAAAAGTACTTTTCCCAAAAAGTCCATTTTTCTAAAAAGTACTTTTCTAAAAGGTACATTTTTCTCAAAAGTACATTTTCCCAAAAAGAACCTTTTTCTAAAAAGTACCTTTTCCAAAAAAGTACCTTTTTCTAAAAAGTACCTTTTCCCAAAAAGTACCTTTTTCTAAAAAGTACTTTTCCCAAAAAGTCCATTTTTCCAAAAATTATTTTTCCCACAAAGCGCCTTTTAATAAAAAGTACCTTTTCTAAAAAGTGCTTGTGTTAGTGTCTCTTGTCAGAATCTAGTGATAATGACATTGCTTTATTTTCTGTCAATTCATTATGATTACAACTTATAGGGTGATTCATATAAGTATAAATGTAATAGCTCTCTACATCTCCCTCTTTAAAATACATATTTCATAAAATAATTTTTTTTTTTACAAGTATTTCATTATTTATATATATAGATTTTTGTTCTTTCAGTTTTAAACTACTGAAATTTCTTACTTACACAAAGATATTATATTATTGGATTGCCTGGTTGTAAAATACATTGTTTAAGCTCGAGATCTCAGGAAATGAGAATTTCTACGATAACGTTTACCATCTATTTCTACTATGTATGATCTAGGGTTTTCATGTCTCTCTAAAATCATACAGGTAGCCAATATTTGCCTTCTTTAACCCATATCTTCTCCCCCTTTTGAAGTACATTTTTTCCTTTACTGTTTTTATCATATAGTTTCTTGTTTATCATATTGTTTTTTCTTAAAATTGGTAAGATTTTGTCACAAATTTTATCATTTTTATAAAACTTGTATTTTCCTGGAACCAAGGTTCTTGTTTGTCGTCCCATAAGAAGTTCTGCTGGGGAAAGATCTGAATTTTTAATTGGCGTATTCCTGTACTCTAGTAATAAACATTCTAAATGTAGTTTGTCTTACTACTGGAGCAAAAACTTCATCATAATCTACCCTAAATTTTTTACTGTAGCCTTGAGCGACAAGTCTTGCCTTGTATTTAATATTTCCATTCGCGTCTTTTTTAATTTTGAATAACCATTTGCTACCTACTGGTTTCCGACCTTCAGGAATGTCAACTAAGTCCCATGTACAATTATTTACTAATGAATTTATTTCTTCCGTCATAGCATAAATTGTTCTTTATCTTCGCTCGTCAGAACTTCTTTAAAACTTTTTGGTTCATATAAATCTTTTGCCTTTATTACCTGAAATCTTTCAGGTATTTTTCCTTTTGTGGATCTTGATGACCTTCTTAAATTTTCAACAGGTTGACTAAAATTTCCTTCATCTATTATCAAATTGTCAGAAATTGCTCTCCCAGTTGCTTCTGTATCAAAAAACTTGTCTTCACCATTTTCATTATGATCAGTTATTTGTATAATATCATCGTTCCGTGCCACATTTTCAACACTCGTGTTAAAAAGATTTTTTTCATACGAAAATAAGTCAACAGAAATATTACTGTGCTTTTTCAAACTGTTGACATTTTGGACCGTTTTGTCTAGAATTTTATAATCACGGCTTACCAGGGTAGGAAGAGTGCTCGAATTAATTTCTTTCGCAAACGAATTTAATTCGAACGAATTTTTTTTTCCATATTGTAAAGAATTATTCTTTTTAATTCGCAAATTTTATAAATAAAAAACCCAAGAATACAAAATAAAATTCCTCTCGCAAATTTAAAAATAAAATTCGCAAACGAAAAGAAAATAGAATTCGCGATTAAATTAAAAATACAAATAATCCAAAGCAATGACTTTAAATTTTTTAAAGGAGATTTTATTATTAAGAGCCTATTCACATTATGCCTTTTTAGCCTGCCTTCTTTCGACAATTTTCTTTTAAACCCCCTACGAAAAGTTAAGCACATTTATATTAAGACTTTTTTCTTCATGACTTTTTGACATTTGTATACACTCTTAGTGCTGAGAGTACGAAAAAACAAAGAGAAATGTCAAAAATCCCCTCAAATTTTCATTTCGTGCCTTTTGTTTTACTCCGCCTGCTTCTCAACACCTCTCACCAACGAACTGAAAAAGCCTGCCTACACATGCAAGCAGAAAAGGCACAGTGTAAATTGCGTCTAACGACTATAGCTATAGAGCTGAAATTTGGTGTGTAGATTCCTCTTCCGATGTGTAAGTCCACTAAGAAGGGATTTTTGGAAATTCAAACTCGAAAAGGGGTAAAAAAAATAAAATTAGTATCTTTATATCTCGGAATCTACATTAGATAGACTAAAAATTCTAAAAGCATACGAATGCTGGTAAAAAATAAGCCGACACGTATTTGGTACTTTTCCAATATGTATACTTTTAGTTACTGAATGTTGGTACCTTTTTTGCACTCGACATATCTTCAAAATTATTTAACGTAGCAGAAAGATTTTTGGTGCGTTCCTTTCTTCTGGACAGAATCTTGAATGGGTTTGAAACTTTTCGAAAATTTGCACTTAAAAGGGGTAAAATTTTACCCGTTTTCGGTACCTGCACGTTAATGATAATGTACACATATACATACATGTAAAAATAATTTACTATGTTTTCTTACCGGTCAGTGAAAGCTGGGATAATAAAATGTCTGTTATTTTGAACTGCTCAAAAAGTGCCAATGGGGTAAAAACGGGTAAAAACGGGTAAAATTGGTATCTTTATATCTCGGAATCTACATTAGATAGACTAAAAATTCTAAAAGCATACGAATGCTGGTAAAAACTAAGCCGACACGTATTTGGTACTTTTCCAATATGTATACTTTTAGGGGTAAAAACTGAATGTTGGTACCTTTTTTGCACTCGACATATCTTCAAAATTATTTAACGTAGCAGAAAGCTTTTTGGTGCGTTCCTTTCTTCTGGACAGAATCTTGAATGGGTTTGACACTTTCCGAAAATTTTTACTTAAAAGGGGTAAAATTTTACCCGTTTTCGGTACCTTTACGTTAATGATAATGTACACATATACAAATATGTAAAAATAATTTACTATGTTTTCTTACCGGTCAGTGGAAGCTGGGATAATAAAATGTCTGTTATTTTGAACTGCTCAAAAAGTGCCAAGGGGGTAAAAACGGGTAAAATTGGTATCTTTATATCTCGGAAACTACATTAGATAGACTAAAAATTTAAAAAGCATACGAATGCTGCTAAAAAATAAGCCTTTTTAGAAAAAATACTTTTTGGAAAAAGTACTTTTTAGAAAGAGGCGCTTTGTGGCAAAAATACTTTTCAGAAAAAGGTTCTTTTTGAGAAAACTACTTTTTAGAAAAGGTACTTTTTGGGAAAAGCACTTTTTAGAAAAAGCCGCTTTGTGGGAAAAATACTTTCTAGAAAAAGATACTTTTTGGGAAAAGCGCTTTTTAGAAAAAGGTACTTTTTAGTAAAAGGCGCTTTGTGGGAAAAATACTTTTTAGAAAAATGAACTTTTTGCGAAAAGTACTTTTTAGAAAAAGGTACTTTTTGGGAAAAGGCGCTTTGTGGCAAAAATAGTTTTTAGAAAAAGGTACTTTTTGAGAAAACTACTTTTTAGAAAAAGGTACTTTTTAGAAAAAGGTACTTTTTAGAAAAAGGTACTTTTTGGGAAAAGCACTTTTTAGAAAAAGCCGCTTTGTGGGAAAAATACTTTTTAGAAAAATGTACTTTTTGGGAAAAGTACTTTTTAGAAAAATGTACTTTTTAGAACCTTTTTTAGGTACCTTTTTCTAAAAAGTACTTTTCCCAAAAAGTCCATTTTTCTAAAAAGTACTTTTCTAAAAGGTACATTTTTCTCAAAAGTACATTTTCCCAAAAAGAACCTTTTTCTAAAAAGTACCTTTTCCAAAAAAGTACCTTTTTCTAAAAAGTACCTTTTCCCAAAAAGTACCTTTTTCTAAAAAGTACTTTTCCCAAAAAGTCCATTTTTCCAAAAATTATTTTTCCCACAAAGCGCCTTTTAATAAAAAGTACCTTTTCTAAAAAGTGCTTGTGTTAGTGTCTCTTGTCAGAATCTAGTGATAATGACATTGCTTTATTTTCTGTCAATTCATTATGATTACAACTTATAGGGTGATTCATATAAGTATAAATGTAATAGCTCTCTACATCTCCCTCTTTAAAATACATATTTCATAAAATAATTTTTTTTTTTACAAGTATTTCATTATTTATATATATAGATTTTTGTTCTTTCAGTTTTAAACTACTGAAATTTCTTACTTACACAAAGATATTATATTATTGGATTGCCTGGTTGTAAAATACATTGTTTAAGCTCGAGATCTCAGGAAATGAGAATTTCTACGATAACGTTTACCATCTATTTCTACTATGTATGATCTAGGGTTTTCATGTCTCTCTAAAATCATACAGGTAGCCAATATTTGCCTTCTTTAACCCATATCTTCTCCCCCTTTTGAAGTACATTTTTTGCTTTACTGTTTTTATCATATAGTTTCTTGTTTATCATATTGTTTTTTCTTAAAATTGGTAAGATTTTGTCACAAATTTTATCATTTTTATAAAACTTGTATTTTCCTGGAACCAAGGTTCTTGTTTGTCGTCCCATAAGAAGTTCTGCTGGGGAAAGATCTGAATTTTTAATTGGCGTATTCCTGTACTCTAGTAACGCTTGCCATATGTTTTACTTTTCTTCAACACATTTAAGTATTAGTTTCTTTGCAACCTGAACCATTCTCTCTGCAAAACCATTTGATTTTGGATAACGTGGACTTACAGTTACTACTCTTATATCCAAAGACTCTGCCCAACTTCTGAACTCATATGACCCAAAAGGAACATTGTCCGCAACAATTTCTGAAGGATAACCATGAATTGAAAAAGGTATTAAAAGTTTTTGGCTCAAGGCATTAGCAGTTTTCTTAACAAGAGGTATAATATCCAAGTATTTTGAAAAGTAGTCACCTATAACTAAGTACTCTTTTCCTTGTACATCCATTATGTCCATTGCAATCTTTTTATGTGGTCGGCTAGGTATTATATGGTTTAAAAGTGGCTCTTTAATGTTTGCTGAGCGGAATTTCTGACATGTTTTACACTTAATTATCATTGATTCTATATCATGCGACATGCTAGGAGTAGTAGTGAATTGGGCGTACGGCGACAATTAAAATTTTAAAATTTTGAAATTTTAATTACCCAAATTTTAAAATTCTTGGAAATTTGATACCCTACGAGGGTGGATCAATAAGTCCGTCCAACTTTTTGTTTACATTAGGAATTTTTTGTTTACATTAGGAGTTTTTGTTTACATTAACCATTGTGGGAACGGGTGATTTTTTTTTTGAGGTTACATTAATTGTGTGAACGGGTGATTATTTTTTTGTAGGAATACGTTAAGTGGGTTCATATGTAGGTTGGAGGTTTTTCTTTTTTGTAATGTGTATATATACATATATATGACTATGGGAAAATCATGAATATGATTTTTCCTAGTACCAACGGGAAAATCATGAAATGATTTTTCCTAATACTAATGGGTGTGAAATAGTGAAAATTAATTTTTCCTAATGCCGACGGCAATACATGATTATTTTTCCTAATGCCTACGATAAAACATGAATATTAATTTTTTCAAATGCCGACGGGAAAACATGATTATTATTTTTTTCAAATGCCGACGGGAAAATGATTTTGCATAATTCCGACAGGAAAAATATAAAAGTTATTTCTAATGCTAATACAGGAGTTTAAGGCTGGCCGTGATTTGGGGTGGGTGGGGTTGTTGTCGTAATACATAACCGAGGGACTTTATGGATGTGTCTGTCTGTCTGTTGTGCGAGGCTGTGATTGGTCGGGGGAGCGTGGTGTAGTTGAGGTAGATGGATTGAGTGTTTGTGTGTGTATACCTGTTTGTTGGAATTTGTGTGAGGGTGTGATTGACAGGGGGCGGGGTGTAGTTGAGGTAGATCGACTGCGTGTATGCAGGTGTTGCTAGTCAGTAGGAATTTAAGGGTTATAGTGATTTGTGGTAGGTGAGGGTGTTTTTGTACGAGTAAGATGTATCCATAGGAATTTGTGGATGTGTCTGTCCGGAGGAATTTAAGCGATGCTGTTATTGGGAGGGGGTGTGGTGTAGTTGAGGTTGATCGACTGCGTGTATGTATGTCTATATGTTTGTAGGAGCTTAAGGCTGATCGTTATTTGGGAGAGGTGAGGGTGTTGTTGTAATATGTATCCGTAGGAATCTGTATGTATGTATGTCTGTGAAAATTTAAGGCTGATCATGATTTAGGGTAGGTGAGGTTGGTGTAGTAATATGTCTGTATGTATGTCCATATGTTTGTAGAAGTTTAATGCTATTAGTGATTTGAGGATAGACGAGGGTGTTGTCGTACGAGTGATATGTACCCGTGGGAATCTGTATGCATGTTCGTAGGAGTTTAAGGCTGATCGTGATTTGTGTTGTTGTCAGTATTGTTTGTAGGAATGACCGTGAGAATTTTTGTATGTATATCTGTGGGAATTTAAGGTTGGCCGTGTTTTGTGAGGGGTGGTGTGTTGTTGAAATAATTTGAATTTTTCTTAGATGAAATCTGGTATATGTGCGTGTGTGTGTGCGTGTGTGTGCGTATGATTTTCTCACGCTAGTAGTTTTATGTACGAGAAATAAATTGTATTCAATATCGAGATTTGGTTCTATAAAATATTTTCATATATCTGATACATATACATATACATAAGTATATTTTCATACTCAAGGTTGCTGGGTATTTTGTCATGCTTAAAATTGTCCAGCTTCTGCCTGCGAGAAATTTGTTTATATTACAGATTTTGTTTATTTAACTACGTCCGGCTTCTTTCGCTGAACTTCTTTTCATACGATCATGGGAATTTATAGTTTCTCTGTCCATAATAAGGTCGTTTAGCTTGGGCATGTGCTCTGACTGAATGGTTTGAGTTGTTCATATATTTTTATGATGTAGATATGTAAGTGTGATTGTCAAGATCTAATAAATACTTGAGTATTGATAAGAAATTTAATATTATGTGTACATACATAGTATGTACAAATTGATTTTATGTATGTATGTACATATGTACATACAAATAAGTGTTTGGCTCCGTGCTTGAATGTCATGTGTGGTCTTTTGTTGATGTTGTAAATATTCGCCTGGTCTTTTATGTATAGATGTCAAATATCTTCATAGTTTTTTTTTATTTGAAATTAAAAAACATTGATTTAATTTTTATCTGTATTTACTTAATCTTTATCTGTATTTACTTAAAAGTTTGTGAGGATTTTCTGTTTTAAGCAAAACTGAATTCCTTAAGATACATACTTTAGAGTAATAGTAACTATAATAGAAATATTTCCTATATTTAATTTACATTTGTTTAAAGTTGATGCAGCTTATATTCATTCTTAGAAATATATTGATATAAAGTTTTTCCAGCCGTAGGCTTTTTTCATCACCTTTTACATTTATTTTAGAACATCTTGCATTGCCTTTTATACATTTATAAACATTTTTAAATGAAACTGATCCAGCAGTCCAGCTTATGTAATGATAGTTTTTTGTTAGCCAGCTTGCTTCTTTTTTTATTTTTTATTGATTATTGAGTTTTATAATGAAATTATTATATTCGTAATTGTTGAAAACAATCGCTACTTCTTTTGCGATGAAATCATTTGAATTACTTTTGAAACCTTGTACGTATATAAAAATTATGTTGTTTTCCATATTACTCAATTTATAAGACTTTTCGAACTTGTCCTTTGATGGGTACATATTCTATTATACGATCATGAATAAGAATACAGTAAGCTGATTTCTTTGCTTACTATTTCAAATTAAAATTTTATTCAATTGCCCCGCTATTGAATAAAAGGAGCTTTTATCTTAAACTCTGGTACAGGTAGAAACGCATGAGATTCTTTCATATACCACCTTTGCTGGAATCTTAGATACATATAATAACTATATAGAATTGCATTACGTTTATTTTTAAATTTTATGTTAGGATTATCATCATATGGATATGAGACTGAACTTAAATGTACTTTTAAATTAGTTAATTCATAATGAACAATCTTATTTTCTTCCTGAATAGCGAACAACAGAAAACGAAGTCGTTTTCTTACAATTTCGGTCTAACCTCTCAACTGGTCCTCTAGTATACAATATGACTTTGTAGGTCAGCATTTCTGTCTCCTCTTTGTCAGCGTTAGGGATAATTAAATTTTAAACTTTTTATTCTTCAAATTGTGTTAGTTCATACTGCTAATATGTTTAAGTACATTAATAATGTACGAGTATATGTTTATTTTATGACGGGTGAGCGCCTATGGCTTTTATTTGATGTTCTGGATGAAGTGATTTTTTTTCTCATTTTATTAAAGTTTAGCGTATTGCGTATATATTTCTAATATATTTAAGTGAACTTTTTGTATCTGTCAGACAGAGTGAACGTATCAGTTGGTCAGTCAGTCTCTCTTTTTATTTTATTAATTTTTTCTTCTAATGTGTCACTACTATTTTTTCAGATTTTACTACTTGAAATAGAAAATATTTATATAATTTTAAAAGTATTAATATATACATACATATAGGTAAATATATGTATGTACGTAGAAATTAGTTCATATACAAAGAAATACATCTTTAATAATCAACTATTCTAGAAAATCGATCCAAAGTAACACATTTACCTCCATCATCAATTCACAGTCAGTGTTTTCATTAAGTATCAGAAACATTAGAATATCTATGTTTGGAAGAATTTTTACCTCATGTGCTTTTACAAGAGGTTTGATGGTTTACCCCTTAAAGTTACTGTTGTTAACGTAGGCTGCGTTGTATCACATTCAGATCTAATGATTTCTCACTTAGAAAAGGTCCTCATCATCATCAATCATACCTGTATACAATATATTCATGAGTTGAGTTGACCCAGATACAATTGCTGTCTACAAATTAATGATTAGAAAATAGCTTTCTCATCACATTCTAACAAGTTTAGTATTTTGCTAACATGCATGCTTTAGCATGCCAATTTTTAAGACCAACAACAGACCAACTATTCTTGCACGAATAAAAATTGATAGAAGGGATCTATGATTTATTTTTGAGCTAACGTTTGATGACTCATCAAAATTGCATACCAAGGTATTTTTATGTTGTTTTGACTATGAGTATGGGTCAATATTTATGAAATACCTTTCCTAAATATTGGTGCATGCACATAGTCAAAACAAAGTATGCTTTAAGTGTTTAAAACCAGTATTACCCTAAAAATGGTGGTTTTAAACTCTTAAAATATACTTTGTTTTACTAACCCCATTTTGTAACTAAATGCATTTCATAAATATTGAAGCATACTCAGAGTCAAAATATCCTTTGTTTTGAGTATGAGTATGGCTCATTATCTCTTATTATAGAAAAAATAGTATGATTATATGATATCAGAAATCATGTTTTCTGTTGTCATATGACCATACTATTTTATTATTTCTATAGTAATAGATAATATTTATAAAATGCATTTAGTTACAAAATGCGGTTAGTAAAACAACATAAATATACCTTGGTATGAAATTTTGATGATTCATCAATATTTCGTACCATCCTATTTTTAGGTTGTTTTGACTATGAGTATGTACCAATATTTATGAAATGTATTTCATAAATATTATCTCTTATTATAGAAAAATAAAATAATGTAGCTATACGATATCGGAAAATATTTTCTGATATCATATGGCTATATTATTTTATTTTTCCTCTAATAAGAGATAATGGTTCCTACTCATAGTCAAAACAAAGTATATTTAAGAGTTTAAAACCAGTATTGTCATAAAAAATACTGATTTTAAACTGTTAAAATATACTTTGTTTTACAAACCACATTTTTTGTAACTAAATGCATTTCATAAATATTGCCGAATACTCATACTCAAAACAAATGATATTTTTATGATGTTTTGATTGTGAGTATGGAGCATTATCTGTTATTATAAAAAATAAAATAATGCAGCTACACGATTTTAGAAAATATTTTCTGAAATCGAATAGCTGTATTATTTTATTTTTTTATAATAAGAGATAATATTTATAAAATGTATTTAGTTACACAAAAGCGGTTAGTAAAACAACATAAATATAGGATGGTACGAAATTTTGATGAGTCATCAAACGTTAGCTCAAAAATTAATCATAGTTCCCTTCTATCAATTTTTATTCGTGCAAGAATAGTTGGTCTGTTAAATTGGTAAAAAAAAAATAAATAAAAAATAAATAAAAAAATAATAATATTATGATTGGTTGGCTAGACAGTTCTAATGGACTAAAACTTTAAAACGTCTTCATATTTAAACTCAAAATCTCTCTAACAACCTAAATATAAATACCTGTAGAAATTAATTTCATTAATGAAAGTCATGGGTATTACACATTTACAGATAATGAATCTGTTATTTCTTTTAAGAAATCTAGAAGTAATACCAATACGATATTTAACCATGTTGTGTGTGAGAAGCATATTTTTGTATGGGGTAAGATAAGAATGTTGATGCATTCTACTAATGTCAAACTTATACTAGAATCACCAAATATTTGATAGGAAATAATCATAACGTAACTATAATGTTTAAGTAAGATGAGAAAAATATAAATCATGTTGGAATTAAAAATATGGAATTTTGATTATAAGCAAAGACAGTGAATTAAGTGATGATCGTCATAGAAAACAATTTGACTACATAACAGTATAGTTTTTCGCATTTTATCTGGCCTTAAACTTCATTCATCCAAATGTGATAAATGTCCAGCTACTTGTAAACTGATGAACCAATTTGAAACAGATAATCTGATCTGAAAATCTGAACAGCTCCTGATAACCTGATCTGTTTTACAGATCAGCTGCCTGACAACCTGATCTGAAAACTAGATCAACTCCTGATAAGCTGATCTGAAAACCAGACCAGCTCCTGATAAGCTGATCTGAAAACCAGATCAGGTCCTGATAAGCTGATCTGATAACCAGACCAGCTCCTGATAAGCTGATCTGAAAACCAGATCAGGTCCTGATAAGCTGATCTGAAAACCAGACCAGCTCCTGATAAGCTGATCTGAAAACCAGACCAGCTCCTGATAAGCTGATCTGAAAACCAGACCAGGTCCTGATAAGCTGATCTGAAAACCAGAGCAGCTCCTGATAAGCTGATCTGATAGCTGATACCTGATCTAATAGGTGATACCTGATCTAATAGCTGATACCTCTTATTTGGTATTATTAAACATGGATGAGAAAATTTTAAAACAGTTGGTGTTGACAAGAAATGTCTTGAAGAAAAAGCTTCGTAGTATAAAAACTGGTGAAATAGATACATGTGAAGAACTAAGAGATATATTTAATCCTATAACAGAACCTCTCAAAGAATTCATGAATAGTTCTAAAAATATTGACAGAATACACAAGAAAGAACAAAGTAAAAACAATATAGAATCTTAAAATAGTACAAGTACTTAAGTCTCAGAAACCATTAGTCAAGATAGCGACAAGTATACCAAACAACCTAGCATAAGGAACAATATTTGATAATACCATCTTATTTATTGATGTTAATACTGAAAATGGTGGTACCGATTATGAAGGTGATTTTTACTCACAGACTTCCAATTCCGAAGACACTTATATTGACTTATTAGTCTTGGAAGGAAGAAATGAATTAGATACAAACTATGGCTTACCTAAAGATTTCAATAATGAATGGAAATTTGGTGATAGAAATCTAAAACTGAATAAAGATAAAATACAAGTTGATGGTCAAATATGGGGCTTAAAAGTGGGTTTATTTTCTTTAATGATTGATAAAACGTGAAAATACTATGACAAATTTGATTTTGAAAACTAAATAAAATATATAATTTCTACCAATGTATACATAGAGAATCATCAACATTTACTGACGGTGAACAATGTTATCAGTAAATTGTTTCTGGAAACTCAAATCGAGAAACTAAAGGATGAATTAATAATAAAGCTTAAGGCATTAATATAATTCAAGGATATATTCAAATGCAAATAAATGGTGTGGAGTGTGAAATATAATTCACGATAGAAGATAGGTATAAAATTGAAAAAGACATTCTAAAAATTAAATCATCTTTTGACAAACAAATTGAACAGCTGAGCGATAAAATATATAGATTAGAAAATTAACTACATTTTAGTATAAATAGCTGAAAACGTATCAAATAGATCACAACACTCTCCAAAAAACTGTAAAACAACTCAATATCCTTAAAAAGAAATTTAGTAAACTTAATCCATAATAAATTTCTAAAATTTTTTGTGTATTGTAGTGATGTAATGAATGGAATAGATGATCTTTTATGGAGCTGATTTAGGTGAAGTGGGTAGCTATTCTAGAGAAAATAGAAATTATTGATTTTTGTAGACTGTAACTGACACATTCTTAAAGTTTATATGGTGAGTATCGTTGAAAATAAAAGCTGCACTCGAAAAAACCGAGGCAATGGAAAATATTTTTGAAATGGTACGAGTACCAAGAAACTTACAAATAGATGATGGTAAAGAATTTTTTAATAAACATTGCAAAATTCATGCATAAATGGAAGATTAAAAATTACTTAATATGCAAGCATCAATAGTAGAATGATTTAATAGATCATTAAGAGGAATTATGTGTTAAGAATTTAGAATTAATGGTTCATATAAGTGGATTGATATAGATATATAAGGATTTACTTATTGCATGAAATAGAAAAGTTCTTTTAACCGGAAAACTAAAATATTTACGATTAAAGTTAACAACGAATGAGAAAAAGGTGCAAAATACAGTATACACTAATTTGAAGATGTACAAAATGATGAAATTTAATGAAAATATAAATAAAATTAAAAAGGGAAAATCTAGTTTGCATTGGTTTTTTTAAGGATTGATTAGGAATGTTAGGTCTCAGGGAAGATAATTAGCCTAATGTACTGGAATTCTCTAAACTTGATGGTCTGTATGAAATATTGTGAAAACTTAAGAGTTCAAAATGAACTATAACACAGTGCAATATTCAGCAACACATCGTTTACCACTTTTTATAGTAAAGGTTGTACATTTTCGATTTCGAAAGCTCTAGTACACACAATTTTAAATTGTGAATATGGGGTTAATATAATAGATATTCACTCTGTTCATTTCTAGATAAACTAAGGAAATTGAACTTTGATATCCAATCTTTAGCAATGTACATGTGTATGAATGGGTATCAAACAAACTTACTAAATAAATACAGACTTCAACTAGAATCATGCTGAAGCATGCATAAATTGTAAAATGTAATGTAAACAGACCTTACTTTATATCTGTATCTGTATCTGTATGAGTATGAAATAAATTTACCGAGAAAAATATTGGAAGCATGCCGAAGCATGTATAATTTAAAAAAATTCCTGACATCATACTTTTATAAGTAAAGAAATTTTAAGAGTTTGGGGCAAATGAAATACATACATATGTATCTACTTTGTTAAAAATTCAAAAGAGTGAATTCATAATTCTAATAGTATAGATTTTTAATTGAAAAACCACTAAATGTCGGACTCTCGCGTCACTATCGATAGAAGCATGCTAAAGCATGCATGCTAGCAAAATACTAAACTTGTTAGAATGTGATGAGAAAGCTATTTTCTAATCATTAATTTGTAGACAGCTATTGTATCTGGGTCAACTCAACTCATGAATATATTGTATACAGGTATGATTGATGGTGATGAGGACCTTTTCTAAGTGAGAAATCATTAGATCTGAATGTGATACAACGCAGCCTACGTTAACAACAATAACTTTAAGGGGTAAACCAGCAAACCTCTTGTAAAAGCACATGAGGTAAAAATTCTTCCAAACATAGATATTCTAATGTTTCTGATACTTAATGAAAACACTGACGGTGAATTGATGATGGAGGTAAATGTGTTACTTTGGATCGATTTTCTAGAATAGTTGATTATTAAAGATGTATTTCTTTGTATATGAACTAATTTCTACGTACATACATATATTTACCTATATGTATGTATATATTAATACTTTTAAAATTATATAAATATTTTCTATTTCAAGTAGTAAAATCTGAAAAAATAGTAGTGACACATTAGAAGAAAAAATTAATAAAATAAAAAGAGAGACTGACTGACCAACTGATACGTTCACTCTGTCTGACAGATACAAAAAGCTCACTTAAATATATTAGAAATATATACGCAATACGCTAAACTTTAATAAAATGAGAAAAAAATCACTTCATCCAGAACATCAAATAAAAGCCATAGGCGCTCACCCGTCATAAAATAAACATATACTCGTACATTATTAATGTACTTAAACATATTAGCAGTATGAACTAACACAATTTGAAGAATAAAAAGTTTAAAATTTAATTATCCCTAACGCTGACAAAGAGGAGACAGAAATGCTGACCTACAAAGTCATATTGTATACTAGAGGACCAGTTGAGAGGTTAGACCGAAATTGTAAGAAAACGACTTCGTTTTCTGTTGTTCGCTATTCAGGAAGAAAATAAGATTGTTCATTATGAATTAACTAATTTAAAAGTACATTTAAGTTCAGTCTCATATCCATATGATGATAATCCTAACATAAAATTTAAAAATAAACGTAATCCAATTCTATATAGTTATTATATGTATCTAAGATTCCAGCAAAGGTAGTATATGAAAGAATCTCATGCGTTTCTACCTGAACCAGAGTTTAAGATAAAAGCTCCTTTTATTCAATAGCGGGACAATTGAATAAAATTTTAATTTGAAATAGTAAGCAAAGAAATCAGCTTACTGTATTCTTATTCATGATCGTATAATAGAATATGTACCCATCAAAGGACAAGTTCGAAAAGTCTTATAAATTGAGTAATATGGAAAACAACATAATTTTTATATACGTACAAGGTTTCAAAAGTAATTCAAATGATTTCATCGCAAAAGAAGTAGCGATTGTTTTCAACAATTACGAATATAATAATTTCATTATAAAACTCAATAATCAATAAAAAATAAAAAAAGAAGCAAGCTGGCTAACAAAAAACTATCATTACATAAGCTGGACTGCTGGATCAGTTTCATTTAAAAATGTTTATAAATGTATAAAAGGCAATGCAAGATGTTCTAAAATAAATGTAAAAGGTGATGAAAAAAGCCTACGGCTGGAAAAACTTTATATCAATATATTTCTAAGAATGAATATAAGCTGCATCAACTTTAAACAAATGTAAATTAAATATAGGAAATATTTCTATTATAGTTACTATTACTCTAAAGTATGTATCTTAAGGAATTCAGTTTTGCTTAAAACAGAAAATCCTCACAAA
This sequence comes from Tachina lurida, assembly GCA_944452675.1. Lineage (NCBI taxonomy): Eukaryota > Metazoa > Arthropoda > Insecta > Diptera > Tachinidae > Tachina > Tachina lurida. The sequence goes on along the minus strand of OX101753.1, from coordinate 90,673,033 downwards.
CTTTTAAGTAAATACAGATAAAGATTAAGTAAATACAGATAAAAATTAAATCAATGTTTTTTAATTTCAAATAAAAAAAAACTATGAAGATATTTGACATCTATACATAAAAGACCAGGCGAATATTTACAACATCAACAAAAGACCACACATGACATTCAAGCACGGAGGCAAACACTTATTTGTATGTACATATGTACATACATACATAAAATCAATTTGTACATACTATGTATGTACACATAATATTAAATTTCTTATCAATACTCAAGTATTTATTAGATCTTGACAATCACACTTACATATCTACATCATAAAAATATATGAACAACTCAAACCATTCAGTCAGAGCACATGCCCAAGCTAAACGACCTTATTATGGACAGAGAAACTATAAATTCCCATGATCGTATGAAAAGAAGTTCAGCGAAAGAAGCCGGACGTAGTTAAATAAACAAAATCTGTAATATAAACAAATTTCTCGCAGGCAGAAGCTGGACAATTTTAAGCATGACAAAATACCCAGCAACCTTGAGTATGAAAATATACTTATGTATATGTATATGTATCAGATATATGAAAATATTTTATAGAACCAAATCTCGATATTGAATACAATTTATTTCTACGTACATAAAACTACTAGCGTGAGAAAATCATACGCACACACACGCACACACACACGCACATATACCAGATTTCATCTAAGAAAAATTCAAATTATTTCAACAACACACCACCCCTCACAAAACACGGCCAACCTTAAATTCCTACAGATATACATACAAAAATTCTCACGGTCATTCCTACAAACAACACTGACAACAACACAAATCATGATCAGCCTTAAACTCCTACGAACATGCATACAGATTCCCACGCATACATATCACTCGTACGACAACACCCTCACCTATCCTCAAATCACTAATAGCATTAAACTCCTACAAACATATGTACATACACACAGACATATTACTACACCAACCTCACCTACCCTAAATCATGATCAGCCTTAAATTTTCACAGACATACATACATACAGATTCCTACGGATACATATTACAACAACACCCTCACCTCTCCCAAATCACGATCAGCCTTAAGCTCCTACAAACATATAGACATACATACACGCAGTCGATCAACCTCAACTACACCACACCCCCTCCCAATAACAGCATCGCTTAAATTCCTCCGGACAGATACATCCACAAATTCCTATGGATACATCTTACTCGTACAAAAACACCCTCACCTACCACAAATCACTATAACCCTTAAATTCTTACTGACTAACAACACCTGCATACACGCAGTCGATCTACCTCAACTACACCCCGCCCCCTGTCAATCACACCCTCACACAAATTCCAACAAACAGGTATACACACACAAACACTCAATCCATCTACCTCAACTACACCACGCTCCCCCGACCAATCACAGCCTCGCACAACAGACAGACAGACACATCCATAAAGTCCCTCGGTTATGTATTACGACAACAGCTCCACCCACCCCAAATCACGGCCAGCCTTAAACTCCTGTATTAGCATTAGAAATAACTTTTATGTTTTTCGTGTCGGAATTATGAAAAATCATTTTCCCGTCGGCATTTGAAAAAAATAATAATCATGTTTTGCCGTCGGCATTTGAAAAAATTAATATTCATGTTTTATCGTAGGCATTAGGAAAAATAATCATGTATTGCCGTCGGCATTAGGAAAAATTAATTTTCACTATTTCACACCCATTAGTATTAGGAAAAATCATTTCATGATTTTCCCGTTGGTACTAGGAAAAATCATATTCATGATTTTCCCATAGTCATATATATGTATATATACACATTACAAAAAAGAAAAACCTCCAACCTACATATGAACCCACTTAACGTATTCCTACAAAAAAATAATCACCCGTTCACACAATTAATGTAACCTCAAAAAAAAATCACCCGTTCCCACAATGGTTAATGTAAACAAAAACTCCTAATGTAAACAAAAAATTCCTAATGTAAACAAAAAGTTGGACGGACTTATTGATCCACCCTCGTAGGGTATCAAATTTCACAAATTTCCAAGAATTTTAAAATTTGGGTAATTAAAATTTCAAAATTTTAAAATTTTAATTGTCCCCGAATTGGCAATTCACTACTACTGCTAGGCCAAAAAAGAAGTTTTCTTGCTCTCAATTTAGTCTTCTCTATGCCTAAATGTGACTTATGAAGTTGGTGTAAAATCATACCCTGCAAATTTTTTGGCACATAGAGCCTATCTTCAAAGAAAACCACACCATCTTCTACAAATAAGTCATTTCTCATTTTCCATAAAAATTTAAAATCTGCCTCTAACCTTTTCTTATCCTTAGGCCAACCACTTAAGCAATATTTCAAAACTGTTTTTAAAACCTCGTCGTTTTCTGTTTCCTTCTGAAACAAAACTTTTTTCTTGTCACTAACATTTATAGTGTGCACCATTTCATTTAAACCTTTTATTTCATCCTCTTTCTCAATTTTTTCTGAAAAGCATATTTTCTGAAAAAGATATTTTCCTGGTAAGTATTTAAATGTCAATATGTATTTTTCTAGTCTTAGCTTCATTCTCTGTAACCTTAACGATGGAATTTTGTTATAATCTTTTTTCATAATACCTAACAAAGGCTTGTGGTCTGTGATAATTTCGACCTTCTTACCATAAATGTACGAGTGGAATTTTTTGCAAGCGAATACTACAGCCAACATTTCTTTCTCAATCTGTGAGTACCTAGTTTCAGCATTTGTCATACTACGAGAAGGAAAACATACTGGTCTTCTGTTTTATAACAATGTGCACCATAATCCATCTTTCGAAGCATCGGTTTGTAGCGAAATATTTTCATTTGCATCAAACGGTTGTAAATACGGTGTTTTCAAAATAAAATTTTTAATGTCACTTAAACATTGATCATGTAATGGCAACCAATCAAAAACCACTGAGTTTTTCATTAGTTCCCGCAATGGACTACTCACTTCTGCAAGATTAGGAATGTATTCTCTTAAATAATTAATAAATCCCATAAGTTTCTGCAGATCTTTCTTGCATTTTGGTGCTCCTAAATCTTCTATACCTTTCAATCTATTTCTGTCATAGCCACACAGAAAAAACTAATTTTCCATTTCAAACACAAAATTCTCTGAATCAAATATTAATTTTTTCAATTTAGGTCCTACAAAGAAATTTGTAAATTCAAATACAAAATTTTGCAATAATTTGTTTGAAAAAAAACCCTGATTTTTTCAATCAACAAATTGTCTGATTCAATAAAATTTTTTTTATGAAAATGAAAAGCAAATAAAACAAATTATTTTGTACAGTATGCAATTTCTATATTGGAACAGAAATCTTCTCTTAACAATTTTGTTACAAATGTACTTTAACCAATTTGTGTGAACTAGAATTTTTCACTCCATACTGTTTTGTGTAAAACCAAATGTGTTTGGGATGAGTCGAACCTGCAATCTCTTGACTAATAAAATAACGTACTTACCACTCAGCTAAAGAGCAAATCGCTTTTGGATACGCAAATATTGAATACACGCAAAACATGATTTCTTTTGTTTCTTCTAATCTAAAAATAACTTTGTTGAGTAAAAAAAACAAGCCACGACGTTTTTCGGCTTCTTGTCCGAATTCACACGTATACAACACGAGCATTTTAAGAAAACAACAACATCAGCACGTGACCACGTTGAGTCAATCAACAACCAAGGAAAACACCAACACAAACAAATGAAATTAAATGATACACTTTTTTTATATGAAACAAAATTGAAACAAATAATTTACTGGAACAGTAAAAATATTTACCGAAACTAAATTTTATTTAAAAACACATGTTTGTTTGAAATTTTTTTGCGAATAATTTTTTCTGTGCAATACCTTTTTCCGATATTAAGTGTCCTAAAAACAAAACTTCTTTTTTCTTAAACTGAAGCTTATCCCAATTAAACTTAATATTTCTTTCAATAGCTCTTTTCATTACTAACTCAACAGTTCTATCGTGATCCTCTTCATTCTCTGCCGCGATCAAAATATCTTCTATGTAAACTGTGACATTCGCGATGTCACCAAAATTTTCTTCATTTAGTTTTTGGAATACTTCTTAGGCAATTTTAATTCCAAATGGCAACCTATTGAACCTAAAGCATCCAAAAGTTGTACTAAATCTACACAAATCCTTACTTTTTTCATCTAAGGCGACTTGCCAAAAAACTTCTTTCAAATCAAATACAGTAAATAATTTTTTATTAACTAAATTGGCCTTAATTTGCTCAAATGTTGGAATTTCATAAAAGTTGTCCCTTATTGCAGAATTTAGCTCTTTAGGGTTAATACATATTCTAAGTGATTTGTTTGGCTTTTCAACAATAACAATGTTAGATATCCACACCCCCGGTTCATCTACTTTCTCAATAATATCTCTGTTACACAAATTTTCTAGTTCATTCCTCAGTCTTGCCCGAAGAGATAAAGGAATTCTGTTAGCTGGCTTTGAACAAGGTGTGACATTGTCTTTCAATTTAATAGAGAAATTTGTCTTAAAACAGCCAATACCACTAAAAACTTTTTTGTAGTTCATGAGCAAATCGTTTTTTGTGATTGAATTTATTCTTTGAACCAAGCCTAATTGCACACAAGATTCAAGACCCAAAATTGGTATAACATTCCCATCTTTTATTATAAAAAATTTCAACAGCACTGTTTTGTCTCTAACCGAACACATTAGTTTAACAACACCTACACTTTCAATTTCAGTGCCATTATACGCAATTAATTTTTCAGAACTGTCCCCAACATGAATATTATGTAAAGTATTTAAGTATTTGCCGGGTAGAATATTCACCATGGCTCCAGTGTCTAGTTTGAATGGAATCACTTTCATTTGAATTTTAATATCTTCATACCACGTTTGATTATTACTTTTGTCAATTATTGAGTCAATATATAAACTAGAAACACTTGAACCACTACACTCATTCCTGATCTCTCTAACAATTTGTTTCTTACATACTAAAGAAAAGTGATTTTTTCCTTTGCAATTATTACACGTTTTACCATAAGCGGGGCATTTGCCTTTCACATGCTTTTTTCCACAAAAATTGCAATTAATCTTACCATACCAAAAAGTACCTTTTTCTAAAAAGTACCTTTTTCTAAAAAGTACCTTTTTCTAAAAAGTACCTTTTTCTAAAAAGTAGTTTTCTCAAAAAGTACCTTTATCTAAAAAGTATTTTTGCCACAAAGCGCCTCTTTCTAAAAAGTACTTTTTCCAAAAAGTATTTTTTCCAAAAAGGCTTATTTTTTAGCAGCATTCGGCTCTGTATCTTGTGTACTAAAGATAAAGAGCCAAAGATTTCAAAATTAATAGGTTTTAAACGCCTACCTTCCCAAATTTCAACTGGTATTTGGTGTGTTGAGCTTGTTAACAAAAAATTTTGAAGAAATGCAGTAATTACGGCCTCACCCCAATAACATTTTCCGAGATTAGCATCCAATAACATACAACGTACCATTTCAACAAGATATCTGTTTCGCCGTTGCTACTTAATTTTGCTTAGGGGTATGCAGAGTTGTAAATTGTTGTTTTTTGTTTTTTTTTTGTTTCAAATGCAAGCAACTCTTGGAGTAGTTTAGTTCACTCTTTAAATCCGACTAAAAGTTGGGGTGAACTGTGCTGCCATTCTCTTCTAGCTCGTCTTTTTATACACACGAGACGTTCAATATCCGTAGAATAAATTATATTAACCCTACCATGCGGATGGGAGGCAGTGGCATGTTCAGCAGTCTGTTTAATATTTGCATTAAGGTTGACAATGTTAGATTCAATATCATCGGGTGTTCTTAGCGTAATATTTTCCGTGCAATGACTACTAAGATATTTTTTGAATTCCAGCCAATTAACACGATTTATCAAATTTGCATATGGGTGCGGTAAGCGCTTCTTAATGGGCTACAAATTGTAACGATCGTGGGAGATTGGACGAGAGATCTAGAGAAGCTGCAATTTGAATTAAATCCCTAGAGATATTTTTTATGACGCCAAAATCTATAACATCCGGAATTTTTTGTATATCAGTAGGGCAATAAGTGGGCTCCCCACTCGAAATGCCATCCAAGCCCATTTTTGAAATTGTTTTGAACAACGCTCAACCTCTAGGTGTAATAAGACGCGAACCCCAGAACCTATGTTTTGCATTGTAGTCCCCAGCTGCTACAAAACAAGGTCCAAGAGATTTGTAGAAATTTTCGTATTGATCCTCATTGATTGAAAATCTGGGAGGGGAGTAAATTGATGATATCACGAAATTCGCACAAAAATTTTCAATGCCAATATTTGTTGCTTGTAGATGTTCTTCACAAATGTTGTCAAGAATGTAGTGCTTGAGTTTTGACTTAATTAAAATTGCTGAACCACCGCATACTTTTCCTCTCGGGTCCTTTGGATCATATAACGTGTAGCCATAACTTTTTAAATGGATTCTCGAAGTCAACTGAGTCTCTGAGACCAACATTATATCAATATTTTTTTGCGTGATGAAGTGCTCAAGTTCATTTTTATGTTAGCGAATGCCGTTTGCGTTTCAGAAAGATATTTTTAACGTGTTTATGGCTTGTTAACTAATGTCTGAAGCAATGTATTCTGCAATATAATATGGAATATAATTTGTGTTAGCAGCATCGGCATACGGTACACATAAAGCGTTTGCTGATTGGGCTGGGGCTAATTTAGGTGTTTGCCTCATAGTATGTTTGACGAAAGAGTACACAGGACAACCTCTGTAGTTAGCTGTGTGGTTACCTCCACAATTACTGCATTTGTTGTCACTTTGATCTTTTGGGTTATTGCAAATAGCAGTGCCGTGTAATTCGCCGCACACAACACAAACAGTAGGTAAATTGCAGTAAGTTTTAGTATGGCCATATTCTTGACAAATATGGCACTGTACGGGTTCTGAACGCTTGCGTGGTTCTTCAACTGTTATTTTTCGATATAATAGATATTTTAAATTATATATTGAATCGGTTTCATTTTTTTTTTAAATTTTATATCATTTGGCTCAAGTTCAACGCGAAATAGAGGTTGGAGGATCTTTTCCCTATTTATTATATTCGATACATTTTTAACCTTAAATCCCTGGATGACGAGAGCATCTTTTATTTCTTCGGGAGCAACATAGGAATCTATGCGCTTCAATACAATCTGCAAACCTTTAGCAATCTTGATCTGATATGTGTAGAAACTATTCTTACTTTTTTCAAATTCAGTAACAATTTTGCGAAAAGCTTTTCCTTCATAAATTTGGATTTTAGTTTCATTAATATTACCACGTTTTATTGGAAAAATGTGAAATTTAGTCTCACCAATGACCTAAATTAATTTTTTAATAAGAGCGTTTAATTTTTTTTCTCCTAAATAGATTGATGGCGGCTTGAGGTTTTGTTCGGAGTTTCAGCGGGTTTGTCATTGTCATCTTTCAATATTTTAAAACGCTTTTGCCGATTAGTAGAGGATCCGCTGTTATCCCTAGACACCTTTGGGACAGATGAAATTTTAGTAGAATTTGGGTTTCACCTGCGGTTTGCAATTGTGATATATCTGTCCATTCCGACTTGGATCTTGGGTTTTGGTCTACTCTTATCTTCAGTGACAACTTGGTTAAGTGAAGACCTCGAGCCCGAAGCGGATGATATCGCTGAGTTAAATGTAGAAGTACTAGGCAACGGACAAAGCGAATTTGATCGCTGACAAAACTGTGGTTTTGCCGTTAGAAAAAATCTCTCATCAGATTTTTTATTCTTATTAAGAGCTTCAGAACTCACAGTAAGTCTATCAACAGATTTTTCATTGTTGTCATTAAGAGCTTTAGAACTCACAGTAAAATAGGAATTTCTGCCGTTAGAACTCACTTCACAATTTTTTTCCTTTGAGGTACGCATATAGAGTATTCCTCAAGAGTATTTTGTGTGTTTTTTTACGGTTTTTTTTTGCTTTTGTTATTTCTATATGAAAAAATATTAGCAAAGCAAAAAACAAAGCTTATTTTTCAAAGTTAATATGTACTACGAATAAAAGGTACTTTTTGGGAAAAGCACTTTTTAGAAAAAGCCGCTTTGTGGGAAAAATACTTTCTAGAAAAAGGTACTTTTTGGGAAAAGCACTGTAGAGAGTTAAGTATTACATTTATACTTATATGAATCACCCTATAAGTTGTAATCATAATGAATTCACAGAAAATAAAGCAATGTCATTATCACTAGATTCTGACAAGAGACACTAACACATGGCGCAGTCGGAAATGGCTTAAATTAAATTAAATAAAAAAGAAATTGGAAAATAGTGCAGCAAACGGCCAAGAAAAACAAATAACATTGTGTGATAAAGGCATCTTGAAAGTTCATGGGAATTGCTCAACCTAAAAAGTCCAAACCAAGCAGACCACGTGGAAGACCCCCGAAGAGCATTCGGTATATAGTGAAGCAAAAAATGGATTATGTAAGAAAAGTTGATGAGTTAAAACTCAGTGGAAATTTGGCAGACAATTGGCGAGTCTTTTGGCAAAATTTCCAGATCTTTGCTACAGCTATTGAAATAAGTAATAAGCCGGAGGCTGTCAAAGTGGCAATATTTTTAAATGCAATCGGACCCGATGCTGTGGAGGTATTTAACTCTTTAAATATCAGTGATGAATCCAGGCAAAAATATAAAGATGTAACAGAGGCGTTTGAGATGTTTTGTAAACCAAAATGCAATGAAGTTTATGAAAGTTTTGTGTTCCACAATAGAGCTCAAAAACCAGGCGAGCCATTTGATAATTTTTTGATGGACATAAAAAAGATTGTTAAGCGCTGTGGGTTTACTGATGAAGACCGAATGTTGCGAGATAGAATTGTTCTGGGTATCTGTGACAAGATACTGCAAAAAAGGTTGATGGATACAGCAAACCTTAATTTGGATGTGGCTATTGACATGGCGAGGTCAGCAGAGGCAAGTAACCAACAAGTACAAAAGCTGCAGGGTGAAAATGATGCTGTAGTGGATGTAGTAAGAAAGAAAGCAAATAAACCGAAAGAAAAAAGCACAAAAACAACACAATCAAGAAAGAGAAAGAAGAGATGACAGCAATAGCAACGTAGAACAGAAACATGGGTATGGTAAGATTAATTGCAATTTTTGTGGAAAAAAGCATGTGAAAGGCAAATGCCCCGCTTATGGTAAAACGTGTAATAATTGCAAAGGAAAAAATCACTTTTCTTTAGTATGTAAGAAACAAATTGTTAGAGAGATCAGGAATGAGTGTAGTGGTTCAAGTGTTTCTAGTTTATATATTGACTCAATAATTGACAAAAGTAACAATCAAACGTGGTATGAAGATATTAAAATTCAAATGAAAGTGATTCCATTCAAACTAGACACTGGAGCCATGGTGAATATTCTACCCGGCAAATACTTAAATACTTTACATAATATTCATGTTGGGGACAGTTCTGAAAAATTAATTGCGTATAATGGCACTGAAATTTAAAGTGTAGGTGTTGTTAAACTAATGTGTTCGGTTAGAGACAAAACAGTGCTGTTGAAATGTTTTATAATAAAAGATGGGAATGCTATACCAATTTTGGGTCTTGATTGGCTTGGTTCAAAGAATAAATTCAATCACAAAAAACGATTTGCTCATGAACTACAAAAAAGTTTTTAGTGGTATTGGCTGTTTTAAGACAAATTTCTCTATTAAATTGAAAGACAATGTCACACCTTGTTCAAAGCCAGCTAACAGAATTCCTTTATCTCTTCGGGCAAGACTGAGGAATGAACTAGAAAATTTGTGTAACAGAGATATTATTGAGAAAGTAGATGAACCGGGGGTGTGGATATCTAACATTGTTATTGTTGAAAAGCCAAACAAATCACTTAGAATATGTATTAACCCTAAAGAGCTAAATTCTGCAATAAGGGACAACTTTTATGAAATTCCAACATTTGAGCAAATTAAGGCCAATTTAGTTAATAAAAAATTATTTACTGTATTTGATTTGAAAGAAGTTTTTTGGCAAGTCGCCTTAGATGAAAAAAGTAAGGATTTGTGTAGATTTAGTACAACTTTTGGATGCTTTAGGTTCAATAGATTGCCATTTGGAATTAAAATTGCCTAAGAAGTATTCCAAAAACTAAATGAGGAAAATTTTGGTGACATCGCGAATGTCACAGTTTACATAGATGATATTTTGATCGCGGCAGAGAATGAAGAGGATCACGATAGAACTGTTGAGTTAGTAATGAAAAGAGCTATTGAAAGAAATATTAAGTTTAATTGGGATTAGCTTCAGTTTAAGAAAAAAGAAGTTTTGTTTTTAGGACACTTAATATCGGAAAAAGGTATTGCACAGAAAAAATTATTCGCAAAAAAATTTCAAACAAACATGTGTTTTGAAATAAAATTTAGTTTCGGTAAATATTTTTACTGTTCCAGTAAATTATTTGTTTCAATTTTGTTTCATATAAAAAAAGTGTATCATTTAATTTCATTTGTTTGTGTTGGTGTTTTCCTTGGTTGTTGATTGACTCAACGTGGTCACGTGCTGATGTTGTTGTTTTCTTTAAATGCTCGTGTTGTATACGTGTGAATTCGGACAAGAAGCCGAAAAACGTCGTGGCTTGTTTTTTTTACTCAACAAAGTTATTTTTAGATTAGAAGAAACAAAAGAAATCATGTTTTGCGTGTATTCAATATTTGCGTATCCAAAAGCGATTTGCTCTTTAGCTGAGTGGTAAGTACGTTATTTTATTAGTCAAGAGATTGCAGGTTCGACTCATCCCAAACACATTTGGTTTTACACAAAACAGTATGGAGTGAAAAATTCTAGTTCATACAAATTGGTTAAAGTACATTTGTAATAAAATTGTTAAGAGAAGATTTCTGTTCCAATATAGAAATTGCATACTGTACAAAATAATTTGTTTTATTTGCTTTTCATTTTCATAAAAAAAATTTTATTGAATCAGACAATTTGTTGATTGAAAAAATCAGGGTTTTTTTTCAAACAAATTATTGCAAAATTTTGTATTTGAATTAACAAATTTCTTTGTAGGACCTAAATTGAAAAAATTAATATTTGATTCAGAGAATTTTGTGTTTGAAATGGAAAATTAGTTTTTTCTGTGTGGCTATGACAGAAATAGATTGAAAGGTATAGAAGATTTAGGAGCACCAAAATTCAAGAAAGATCTGCAGAAACTTATGGGATTTATTAATTATTTAAGAGAATACATTCCTAATCTTGCAGAAGTGAGTAGTCCATTGCGCGAACTAATGAAAAACTCAGTGGTTTTTGATTGGTTGCCATTACATGATCAATGTTTAAGTGACATTAAAAATTTTATTTTGAAAACACCGTATTTACAACCGTTTGATGCAAATGAAAATATTTCGCTACAAACCGATGCTTCGAAAGATGGATTATGGTGCACATTGTTATAAAACAGAAGACCAGTATGTTTTCCTTCTCGTAGTATGACAGATGCTGAAACTAGGTACTCACAGATTGAGAAAGAAATGTTGGCTGTAGTATTCGCTTGCAAAAAATTCCACTCGTACATTTATGGTAAGAAGGTCGAAATTATCACAGACCACAAGCCTTTGTTAGGTATTATGAAAAAAGATTATAACAAAATTCCATCGTTAAGGTTACAGAGAATGAAGCTAAGACTAGAAAAATACATATTGACATTTAAATACTTACCAGGAAAATATCTGTATTTGGCAGATTGGTTATCTAGAAGCTTTTCAGAAAAAATTGAGAAAGAGGATGAAATAAAAGGTTTAAATGAAATGGTGCACACTATAAATGTTAGTGACAAGAAAAAAGTTTTGTTTCAGAAGGAAACAGAAAACGACGAGGTTTTAAAAACAGTTTTGAAATATTGCTTAAGTGGTTGGCCTAAGGATAAGAAAAGGTTAGAGGCAGATTTTAAATTTTTATGGAAAATGAGAAATGACTTATTTGTAGAAGATGGTGTGGTTTTCTTTGAAGATAGGCTCTATGTGCCAAAAAATTTGCAGGGTATGATTTTACACCAACTTCATAAGTCACATTTAGGAATAGAGAAGACTAAATTGAGAGCAAGAAAACTTCTTTTTTGGCCTAGCATGTCGCATGATATAGAATCAATGATAATTAAGTGTAAAACATGTCAGAAATTCCGCTCAGCAAACATTAAAGAGCCACTTTTAAACCATATAATACCTAGCGGACCACATAAAAAGATTGCAATGGACATAATGGATGTACAAGGAAAAGAGTACTTAGTTATAGGTGACTACTTTTCAAAATACTTGGATATTATACCTCTTGTTAAGAAAACTGCTAATGCCTTGAGCCAAAAACTTTTAATACCTTTTTCAATTCATGGTTATCCTTCAGAAATTGTTGCGGACAATATTCCTTTTGGGTCATATGAGTTCAGAAGTTGGGCAGAGTCTTTGGATATAAGAGTAGTAACTGTAAGTCCACGTTATCCAAAATCAAATGGTTTTGCAGAGAGAATGGTTCAGGTTGCAAAGAAACTAATACTTAAATGTGTTGAAGAAAAGTAAAACATATGGCAAGCGTTACTAGAGTACAGGAATACACCAATTAAAAATTCAGATCTTTCCCCAGCAGAACTTCTTATGGGACGACAAACAAGAACCTTGGTTCCAGGAAAAGACAAGTTTTATAAAAATGATAAAATTTGTGACAAAATCTTACCAATTTTAAGAAAAAACAATATGATAAACAAGAAACTATATGATAAAAACAGTAAAGCAAAAAATGTACTTCAAAAGGGGGAGAAGATATGGGTTAAAGAAGGCAAATATTGGCTACCTGTATGATTTTAGAGAGACATGAAAACCCTAGATCATACATAGTAGAAATAGATGGTAAACGTTATCGTAGAAATTCTCATTTCCTGAGATCTCGAGCTTAAACAATGTATTTTACAACCAGGCAATCCAATAATATAATATCTTTGTGTAAGTAAGAAATTTCAGTAGTTTAAAACTGAAAGAACAAAAATCTATATATATAAATAATGAAATACTTGTAAAAAAAAAAAAAAAAAAATTATTTTATGAAATATGTATTTTAAAGAGGGAGATGTAGAGAGCTATTACATTTATACTTATATGAATCACCCTATAAGTTGTAATCATAATGAATTGACAGAAAATAAAGCAATGTCATTATCACTAGATTCTGACAAGAGACACTAACACAAGCACTTTTTAGAAAAGGTACTTTTTATTGTGGGAAAAATAATTTTTGGAAAAATGGACTTTTTGGGAAAAGTACTTTTTAGAAAAAGGTACTTTTTGGGAAAAGGTACTTTTTAGAAAAAGGTACTTTTTTGGAAAAGGTACTTTTTAGAAAAAGGTTCTTTTTGGGAAAATGTACTTTTGAGAAAAATGTACCTTTTAGAAAAGTACTTTTTAGAAAAATGAACTTTTTGGGAAAAGTACTTTTTAGAAAAAGGTACCTAAAAAAGGTTCTAAAAAGTACATTTTTCTAAAAAGTACTTTTCCCAAAAAGTACATTTTTCTAAAAAGTATTTTTCCCACAAAGCGGCTTTTTCTAAAAAGTGCTTTTCCCAAAAAGTACCTTTTTCTAAAAAGTACCTTTTTCTAAAAAGTACCTTTTTCTAAAAAGTACCTTTTTCTAAAAAGTAGTTTTCTCAAAAAGTACCTTTTTCTAAAAACTATTTTTGCCACAAAGCGCCTTTTCCCAAAAAGTACCTTTTTCTAAAAAGTACTTTTCCCAAAAAGTTCATTTTTCTAAAAAGTATTTTTCCCACAAAGCGCCTTTTACTAAAAAGTACCTTTTTCTAAAAAGCGCTTTTCCCAAAAAGTATCTTTTTCTAGAAAGTATTTTTCCCACAAAGCGGCTTTTTCTAAAAAGTGCTTTTCCCAAAAAGTACCTTTTTCTAAAAAGTAGTTTTCTCAAAAAGAACCTTTTTCTGAAAAGTATTTTTGCCACAAAGCGCCTCTTTCTAAAAAGTACTTTTTCCAAAAAGTATTTTTTCTAAAAAGGCTTATTTTTTAGCAGCATTCGTATGCTTTTTAAATTTTTAGTCTATCTAATGTAGTTTCCGAGATATAAAGATACCAATTTTACCCGTTTTTACCCCCTTGGCACTTTTTGAGCAGTTCAAAATAACAGACATTTTATTATCCCAGCTTCCACTGACCGGTAAGAAAACATAGTAAATTATTTTTACATATTTGTATATGTGTACATTATCATTAACGTAAAGGTACCGAAAACGGGTAAAATTTTACCCCTTTTAAGTAAAAATTTTCGGAAAGTGTCAAACCCATTCAAGATTCTGTCCAGAAGAAAGGAACGCACCAAAAAGCTTTCTGCTACGTTAAATAATTTTGAAGATATGTCGAGTGCAAAAAAGGTACCAACATTCAGTTTTTACCCCTAAAAGTGTACATATTGGAAAAGTACCAAATACGTGTCGGCTTAGTTTTTACCAGCATTCGTATGCTTTTAGAATTTTTAGTCTATCTAATGTAGATTCCGAGATATAAAGATACCAATTTTACCCGTTTTTACCCCATTGGCACTTTTTGAGCAGTTCAAAATAACAGACATTTTATTATCCCAGCTTTCACTGACCGGTAAGAAAACATAGTAAATTATTTTTACATGTATGTATATGTGTACATTATCATTAACGTGCAGGTACCGAAAACGGGTAAAATTTTACCCCTTTTAAGTGCAAATTTTCGAAAAGTTTCAAACCCATTCAAGATTCTGTCCAGAAGAAAGGAAAGCACCAAAAAGCTTTCTGCTACGTTAAATAATTTTGAAGATATGTCGAGTGCAAAAAAGGTACCAACATTCAGTTTTTACCCCCTTTTTACCCCTAAAAGTATACATATTGGAAAAGTACCAAATACGTGTCGGCTTATTTTTTACCAGCATTCGTATGCTTTTAGAATTTTTAGTCTATCTAATGTAGATTCCGAGATATAAAGATACTAATTTTATTTTTTTTACCCCTTTTCGAGTTTGAATTTCCAAAAATCCCTTCTTAGTGGACTTACACATCGGAAGAGGAATCTACACACCAAATTTCAGCTCTATAGCTATAGTCGTTAGACGCAATTTACACTGTGCCTTTTCTGCTTGCATGTGTAGGCAGGCTTTTTCAGTTCGTTGGTGAGAGGTGTTGAGAAGCAGGCGGAGTAAAACAAAAGGCACGAAATGAAAATTTGAGGGGATTTTTGACATTTCTCTTTGTTTTTTCGTCCTCTCAGCACTAAGAGTGTATACAAATGTCAAAAAGTCATGAAGAAAAAAGTCTTAATATAAATGTGCTTAACTTTTCGTAGGGGGTTTAAAAGAAAATTGTCGAAAGAAGGCAGGCTAAAAAGGCATAATGTGAATAGGCTCTTAATAATAAAATCTCCTTTAAAAAATTTAAAGTCATTGCTTTGGATTATTTGTATTTTTAATTTAATCGCGAATTCTATTTTCTTTTCGTTTGCGAATTTTATTTTTAAATTTGCGAGAGGAATTTTATTTTGTATTCTTGGGTTTTTTATTTATAAAATTTGCGAATTAAAAAGAATAATTCTTTACAATATGGAAAAAAAAATTCGTTCGAATTAAATTCGTTTGCGAAAGAAATTAATTCGAGCACTCTTCCTACCCTGGTAAGCCGTGATTATAAAATTCTAGACAAAACGGTCCAAAATGTCAACAGTTTGAAAAAGCACAGTAATATTTCTGTTGACTTATTTTCGTATGAAAAAAATCTTTTTAACACGAGTGTTGAAAATGTGGCACGGAACGATGATATTATACAAATAACTGATCATAATGAAAATGGTGAAGACAAGTTTTTTGATACAGAAGCAACTGGGAGAGCAATTTCTGACAATTTGATAATAGATGAAGGAAATTTTAGTCAACCTGTTGAAAATTTAAGAAGGTCATCAAGATCCACAAAAGGAAAAATACCTGAAAGATTTCAGGTAATAAAGGCAAAAGATTTATATGAACCAAAAAGTTTTAAAGAAGTTCTGACGAGCGAAGATAAAGAACAATTTATGCTATGACGGAAGAAATAAATTCATTAGTAAATAATTGTACATGGGACTTAGTTGACATTCCTGAAGGTCGGAAACCAGTAGGTAGCAAATGGTTATTCAAAATTAAAAAAGACGCGAATGGAAATATTAAATACAAGGCAAGACTTGTCGCTCAAGGCTACAGTAAAAAATTTAGGGTAGATTATGATGAAGTTTTTGCTCCAGTAGTAAGACAAACTACATTTAGAATGTTTATGACCTTAGCACGTGAAAAACAAATGAGTGTAAAACAATATGACGTTAAAACTCCTTTTTTTATGGGGTTTTGCACGAAGAAATATATATGAAAAGGGGGATAATTATTTTTCCATCAGTCAAGACACTTATATTAATAAAATGGTAGAAGATGCTGGAGTTAAAAATGGAAAATACTCAAAAATACCTATGGATGTTGGATATCTAAAAGACATTACCGATAGTGCTGTATTGTCATCAAATGAGAAGTATCACCATTTAATTGGTAGTTTATTGTACTTAAGTACAAATTCACGTCCAACTTCCTTGGTTGATTTATATTGCTGTCTTCCCATTATGGCGGCGGCTTGTTATATTTGCCGGTGGTTGTTTAGGTTGTAGCAGGTCATAATTCACCGCAAAATGTAATGTTAATGATGAAAAATTTGGTAAACATGCAATAAGCTATGGGTATTGCTGTAGTTGTTGTTGCTCTCTAGTTGCTTTCGCTGGTGCTTATGTTCTAGTAGATTTGTTGTCTAGTTGTTGTTGCTTCGCTTGATTTATTCTGCCTTTTGGCCAGTCAGACATCTTCCACTCGCAGATCGTTTTTGGCTGATCTGCCAGGACCCCAAAAAATATTTCCGGGTGCTAAAAATAGCACTCTCAGGAATTGGCAGGATGGCCATGTAAAAAGTTAATATTTTTATTTTTAAATAAAATAATGTTTTTTTATTTATATGAATTCCTGAGATCAGCTAGGAGCTCTTAAGAGGGTTGTTTAATAATTATTTTTTAAAACTAAATTACATCTGCTTATATACTAACTATGAGAATAATGCTTAACCTATCTTACCATAAGAGGGAAAAGAAAAGGTATATGATTAATAAGCAAATTGTTCCTTTTAGTTTCCCACGGTAGACGTGCGGCGTGTGTCTCATAAGTAATTTGGAAAACATAGATTCTATATTGTTTATATTTATATATATATATATATATATATATAAACATATGTGGTTATTAAATATGATTTATTCAAGTAATTTATGCTGCGGCCTTTGATCAGACTGGTGAGTGTCAAATAGCCGTTGTACAAAATACATATTTACGTTGCAGTCAGTCAATGCATTTATCTAACACTTCATGCAGCGGTAATTGCCTTAATGCATGAGTGCCAAATGTCCAGTGCACAAAAAGACTTTTTATGCAATAGGATGTTATGTATGTTGCGGTCAAGTTGATTTTAAATGTTTACTACACAATGTTGGTCGTAGTGATAGTTAGAACACGCTACAAAGGGAAAACTTGACATATGGTAACGCTGCTTCTAACACATACCAAGAGCTTTAGTAATATTTTCATTGTTGCCTTTTAATTCCATTTCTTCATTTGAATGCGCTAATGGAGCAAAATTTTAACTCCATTTCTTTAATTGAAGACCAGCCTTGTCGAGGACTTGTACTATTTCAGCTTTCTTACAGATATTTTTTTTTCATATGTATATTTATTTATTGTATCTTCAAAAATGAACTAACAATAAGTAATCAAATCTTAAATCTAAATATAATTATTAGGCCCGACCAGTATCGGACATAAACTTAGTGATAGTTGTAAATAATACATAAGTAGTGATAATCAAAAAGGAAAAAAAAGAAGTATTAAGCAGTCCCATCTGGAGTGTTGAGTATAAGAGCCCTTGTGTCCCTCTTTTTTAAGCGGATGTGTCCAGTAAAGCTCAAAATATTACGGGCAAGCGGATTAGGATGTGACTCGAGTTTTGTTAAATATTTGCCTGCGTATTTTTCAATTTCTTCACTCACTAGTGGCATATTTAAATCACGATGAATATTTGAATTTTTAATGTACCATGGAGCAGATGTTATGAAACGTAAAATTTTGTTTTGCCTTCGTTGGATTTTCTCAATATTTGAAGCTGAAGCAGTGCCCCATAGCAGAATTCCATTGCACCATATTGGCTTCAAAAGCGACTTGTATATCAAAAGTTTGCAGTCTAGGCTGAGTGTTGAATTTCTGCCAATTAACCAATATATTTAAGTTAATTTAAGTTTCATTTGGGTTAACTTAGAGTCAATATGATATTTCCATGTAAGCCTTAGTAGATAGGTAATGGAGGATGCAAATATCTATCTCTTTCTAACACTATATCTATCTCTCTCTATCTTTGTCTGTTGTGGAAGGTCATGGTTTGTGACGTCAGATATGAGTATGTATGTGTGTAATTGAGAGAGAGGGGGCGTTGACTTTAATATTTGTAGTTTTTGAGAGAGATGGAGGTGTTGGCCTATAATTTCTGATATCCCATGATTAGGGATTTAGAGGATTGGTATTTGGTATTAATAAATATTGTGATCATGAAATTTGGTTCTCTAGTTTAATATTTATCTCATGATTAGGGATTTAGAGGTTTTTCATTGCCTGCCTATCAATAATATGTTGACCACTGTAGTTTTTTTTGTTTGTTTGTTGTTGGATAAATGTACATATGTTTGCTTGTATCAGAGGGGTTGGTTCTTCAGTTGGGATATATGCTCCCTCAGCTACTACAAAAAATTATGTAGTGGGTGTGTACATTTTTTAGTGTTGGATCTATGTGTGCTCGTATCAGAGGGGTATGGATATAGTGTTAGAAAGAGATGGATTTTGCGGTAACTTATCCATAATTGATAGCTTTTAGTTGTATGTGTACATATTTTATATTTTTAATATTCTATGTATTGGTGTATGCATGGGAATGTTATAGAGGGATAACTTTTTTCTCGTGCTGGAATTGATGGTGCCCAAGCAAAAAATTTGTATGCTGCTGTATTCATTGATCTACATACTTAGTCCCCGTTCACGCTACGCAAGTGTTATTGCTAAGCTTATCACTTTTTATTCTTTGAACTTTCATCGACGTCCTCACAAAACAAAACGTATTGCCAGCACATGTATAGTGTGAACTGGGACTTCTATCATTTGTTCTTTTTCGCGTTTGATGTAGTTGAATTGCTTGGGTGGTAATTGTATACATGTAGGTATGTATGTATGTAAGTAAGCATGCATGTGTATCGATTTGTAAATTCGTGTGCGTAGTTCAATGATTTTTGGGGATCATAGAAACTGTTTAGCTTGTTGGAATATCTGTTCTCCTAGTTGGAATTTGTTTGCTGATGCTGATTGCTTCTACTGTTGTTATTTTTTTCTTCGTCTTCTATTACTCTGAGTGGTATGTATGTATGTACGTACATTCGTATGCGTACTTGACAATTTTTGATTTTATGCATATACAAACATACATATATACATACATACATACATATGTACATACTTATGCAAATGTGCTGATATTGCTTTTTCCCGTTTTACAGTATCCAAGGGAACTTTTTTATTCTTTTGTATTTATCGTTCCTGCTATGTCCATTGGATACTTTTTTATGTTATTGTTTTTTTTTTCTAATACGCATGTACATACATGTGCGTGCATATTTTGCTTTGCAAATTTAAGCTGGCTCAATCTTGTTAGAATTGAATGTTTTGCAAATTCAGTGATTTGTTTCTATGTAGGTACTACATACATACATACATATTTATGTACATACATACATATATAGAATAACGCATAAAGTAAAAAATGAAAATAAAAAATATGGGATCACAGCACATTTTATTATGATACAAGACATACATACATACATATACTCCCAGACCAATTTATGTGCGATCATGTATGTGTAAGTATGTTTTACTTGTTCAATAGTTTTGACTTGAAGAAGTGTCGTCATAGCTTTTGCGATTATATGCCACTTTTGTTGGGGAAGGTTATGGTTTTTAGGTTTCTGTGCAAAGTGAAGCTACATACATACATATCTACATACTACATGCATATGTACGTATGTATATATCTGCTATTCTTCTGTTCTTATTTGCTCTTTCATAGGTTTCGCGATTGCTTGACTCTTTTTGTTGGGGAAGGTTAGGGTTTTCCGTTTGCTGTGCAACGTGAAACTATATCCCTACTAGAAGTGGTGCGAATGTCTGTAAAGCGTCGCTTCCTATTGCTTTCTAATAAATTTAGCTTTTATATGGTTATATGTATAAAAATTTTATTTTGTATTCTTCTTCTTCTCATTTTTATCCTATTACTTCACAGTGAACAGTTCTGATCGCACTTAATGAAAAGTAATATTTCAACTCTGATTAGTGTGCTGTAGTACTTCTGTTATATACAATCTATTTAAAGTGGTACCCATTAATCAATAATTACATATTATTATCAAAAATTTCCAAAATTTTTATAGTGGACTAAAATAAAAAAAAAGTAATAAAATCAGTTTAAAAGTATTATTATTGAAATTGTGTTAAAAAATTAATATCAGCAATAATTAAAGAGAAATGAATTCCACAATTTGCTCAGTTTGCTCGATGACTCTTAGCAGTGTCAAAATGTTGGAGGTGCATATGAAGCTACATTGCAGTGTTTGCAAAAAGCTATTCATGTCGCATGGTAAGCTCAAGGATCATAAAAAAACGCATTCTTCAGCCAGCCTGGGGGACGCTAGGAATATTTTATGCAGACATTGTAAATCTTGCAATGAAGTAATAGGTTTTTCATCATGGACGGCTCATGTTAGAACCACAAAGCATAAGAGAAATTCTGAGCAAGTACATATTAATAATGATCTGACAAAGATAAGCAGCGACTTCAATGGGAGGATAGAAGTATATTCCTTCATAAATAAAAATGAGGGAATATTGTTCCCAGAAGAATTTTTCTTAAATGCAAGAAATAGTGTTACTAAACAACTAAATGAATGTAGCAGGAAGCATGTTTCATTTAAATTTAATTTTGAACTAACATGTGAGTACATGAAACTGATGAACGATGATATGATTGTTTCTCCACTGGTACACATATCAAAAATGACATTGGTCACCATTTCGGACGATGTGGAAGAATTATACAAAAAGCATGTGAATGAAATTACTATAAAAATGGATGAATTTCAAGAGAGAGACAGTGGATGGACATTAATCGGTATAAAATTTCTTGAAATAAATATTAACAAGTCATCGATTATAAGAGGCTCATATTTCATACCCTTGCCAAAAGCTATAGTTAATAAGGGTGCATGCATCAATATCGAAAATGATGATATTTATTGCTTCAAATGGTGCTTAGTTGCTGCTTTAAATCAAAATGATATGCTAAGTGTTGCAGAAAGAAAATTCCACTACTCGTATAATATAGAAAACATAAGAAGTGACAGGATTGTTTTAGGAGGCATAGAGGTCAACTTTGAGGGGCTAGATTTCCCACTTCCCTTAAAACAGCTAAAAAAATTTGAAGTACAGAATGACATTAGCATAAATGTTTTTGGTCATAATGAGTCATCAATAATAGGACCATATTATGTGACTAGTGGAGAAAAAGCAAAGCATATAAACTTACTTTTGCTCAATTCGAATGAAAATTTCCACTATGTGTACATCAAAGATATTTCAAAGTAAGTATTTTCAAATAATCATAATAATTTTTATTATTTTAATTTTTAAAGTATATAAATATTTCTTTGATATAATCTATATATTCCAATTTTAGACTTTTACGATCCAGCATAACATCGCATACATCAAAAATCTTTGTTTGCAACTCTTGTCTCTACCATACTCATGATGAATATGTGTATAAGCATCACAAGAATGTGTGTCTAAAGAAAGTCGTCAAAATGCCTAAGCCCGAGGATGTTTTCAAAAGCTTTAAAAACATTCATAAATAGATGGATGTCCCATATGTCATTTATGCTGATTTTGAGTCAATTTTAGAAAAAGTTGACGAAAAAGTAAGTAGTAATACTACAAACATTCAAAAGCATATCCCTTGTGCTTTCGGTTACTATGTAAAGTGTAGCTTTAAGAAAGAATATAATAGGCATAGGTATTATTTTGGGGAAGATGCAGCAATTATGTTTGTTAAAAAAATTGTGGAAGATGCATCAAACATATTTGATGAGCATTTATCAAAAACAAAATCTATTAATATGACTAGCGAAGATGTGCAAGCCCACAATAATGCACAAGTGTGTCATATTTGTAGAAAAGAGTTGTTTAATGATAAAGTTATAGATCACTGTCATCTTACGGGTAGTTATCGTGGTGCAGCACATAATGTATGTAATTTAAACTATAGAGTACCTAATTTTATACCTGTTCTTTTTCACAATCTTTCTGCATATGATTTACATCTCTTTTTCAATCATCTTTCCACAATAAAAAATGCTACTATAAAAGTTATACCCCTAAACAAAGAGCGTTATATTTCCCTCTCAGTTTATATTTCATTAAAAAAGAATCATGGATTCAAAATACGCTTTATAGATTTTTTCAGGTTTATGGCCTCAAGTCTAGATTCTTTGGCAAAAAATCTTGACGTATCTAATTTACAAACAGTTCGTGAAATATTTCCAAATGACAACCAATTTAATTTATTAAGAAGAAAAGGAGTGTATCCATACTCTTATATGGACTCTATATTAAAGTTTGATGAAACTGAACTTCCAAGTAGACAGAACTTTTTTAATATTTTAAGCAATGACGAATGTTCTGTTGATGACTATGAACATGCACAAAAAGTGTGGAGTGAGTTCGATTGTAGAACCCTTCGGGATTATACTGAGCTGTACCTCAAAACTGATGTATTACTTCTTAGAGATATTTTTGAAAATTTTCGAAAAATATGTAAGAGTATTTATAGTCTAGATCCCGCTCACTACTATACTGCACCAGGACTATCATGGGATGCCATGTTGAGGACTACAGAAGTAACCTTAGAGCTAATTACAGATTGTGAAATGCATTCATTTGTTCAAAATGGTATAAGGGGTGGGCTAGTGCAGTGCTCAAGAAGATATTCAAAATCTAACAACAAATACATGAAAGATTTTGATAGAAACAAGCCTTCAGAATATTTAATGTATTTAGATGCTAATAATTTATATGGTTGGGCAATGTCTCAACCTTTGCCTTATGGGGGATTCGAATGGTTAAGTTCTGGAGAAATTGAAGTCTTTAATATCAATGAAGCTCCTAATACACCAGAAGTTGGTTACTATTTAGAAGTAGATATTGAGTATCCAGACTCACTTCATGACGCACATAATGACCTCCCTTTTTGCCCCCAAAACAAAAAAACATCACAATATAATAGTAAGAAGTTAATAGCAGACCTTACATTCAAAAGTAATTATGTTATTCATCATAAAATCTTACTTCAATGTATTTCAAACGGGCTTGTATTACATAAAATACACAGAATATTAAGATTTAAGCAGTCTCCTTGGCTTAAAAAATACATTGACCTAAATAATTCATATCGTACGAATGCCAAAAATGCATTTGAGAAGGACTTTTTTAAGCTTCTTAATAATGCTGTTTATGGGAAGACTATGGAAAATGTTGATAAAAGAAAAGTTATCCATATTGCTACAGAGTGGGAAACTACAAACAGAAATCATTTAGGATTGAGGGCATTGATTTCTAAACCGAATTTTTTAAGTTTGAAAAAATTCGGTGATAATATGTATGCAGTTGAGTTAAAAGAACTGGAACCATATTACGATAAACCCACATATATAGGTCTAGCAGTTTTAGAATTATGTAAGTGGAAGATGTACGACTTCCACTACTGCTACATGAAACAAAAGTTTAAAGATACAATTTCTCTTAACTATATGGATCCACATTCATTCATCTACACGATTCAAACTGATGATTTTTATGATGACATCCGTAATGATATTGATTCCAATTTCGATACATCAGATTATTCTGAAGATAATCAGTTCTGTTTACCTCTAGCAAATAAAAAGGTTTTAGGAATGATGAAGGACGAGAACAAGGGTGATATAATGACCGAGTTTGTAGGTTTAAGATCCAAAATGTACTCATTTTCAACCCATAGCTCTGAAGAAGTCAAAAAATCTAAAGGAGTTAAAAAATCTGCCGTCAAGAAGTTAACTCTAAACGATTATAAAAATTTTTTATTTGATCAGAAAGTGCTATCAGATGAGATGTATTTGATTAGATCAAAAACTCACAAACTGTACACACAAAAGCTATTTAAAGTAGTCCTTAACTACAATGATGATAAAAGAAATATTTTGGAAGATCATGTAAAAACACGAGCTTGGGGTCATTATATAGATCGAGTTAGTGAGTCAATGCCAGTTGACTAATCTATATATATATATATATACATATATATATATATACATATATATATATATATATGAGATGACAGTGATGTATAACATTTATTTAATCGTGAATCCAAATATTTTTTTTTTTTAATATTTATGTATTATATTCAAATGTTTATGTACGAGTTTTACATTCATTAATTCAGTTTTAAGAAACAATCTCATATGTTTTTTTTGTGTATTTATTTATTTTTTATATTTTTATTAAAATATTATTTTTATGTATACATAAGTATATAAATTTGTAACATATATATATATATGTATATAATTATTTAGTTTTTACAACATTTTTATTTATACACTTCAATTAAATTTAAAATTGTAACATATCAACATACATGTATTATAATATATTTGAAAATAAAACCAATAATATACTAAAAATAACTGATAACAATTTGTTTTCATTCCGATGTTTCTTTTTCAAGTAAGATTGCATTCCGTAAAGCACAAATACCATTGATGTGATAGCTGCAATAAAATAGGTCTGGATACTTCACCCCTATTTGACTAAAGTTGATACAGCCAATATCTTCAATATTAAAAACACTTTTTTGCACCATTTTTTCTAACCATTGCCTCTTTTCCTCACCTTTAACATATATAGTATATGAATCACCTACATTAGCTCTTAGAAATTCGCAAATGCTTTTAAATGAAACAGTCCCATCGTTCCAGCTTAGATGATGATAATGTTTTGTTAACCAGTTTGCTTCTCTTTGCTTTTTTGTTGATAAACATTTAAAATCAAAAGGAGGTTTTATGATAAAATTTATGTGTTGATTATTTTTGAAAACGATTGCGAGTTCTTTTACGATAAAGTCATTTGCATTACTCTTGAAACCTTGCAAGTCTATAAAAACTATATTATTGTTCATCTTTTTTAATTTATAAGATTTTACGAACTTGTCCTCTTATAGGTATATATTCAATTAGACGATCATGAATAAGAATGCAATAAGCTGATGTTTTGGCTGGAATATTTGTTGCTGTTTCAAATTCAATTTTTATGTCAATTGGTCCGTTGTTAAGTGTTTCGTTTTGATAACTAACATCTACTACAATAATGGGTGCATTATTCTTAAACTCTTGGGAAGTTAGAAGAGGTTGTGACTCCTTCATATAATAGTTTTGTTGAAATCTTACATACATATCATATAGAATTGCGTAGCGTTCATTTTTAAATTTTAAGTTAAGATCATCATATGGATATGAAACTGAATTCAAATGTACTTTTAAGTTAGTGAGATCGCAATGAACAAACTTTTTATCTTGTTGAAATGCAATCAATACAAAGCGGGGTCGCTCTCTACTTGCAGCCATCTTAACATTCCAGATATGGCTAGTTCCTGTAGTTAATTGTGGATTTACATGACAATCCCAACTGCGGAATGCTATTGGTATAGAAGCAGCATTGTTGATAATTTTAATCATATTCAATTTACTATGATCGGATAAGTGTACATGGGGAATTCTCCAAGAGATTAGCGAAATTGTAAGTTTTGGTTTGTCAGTAGAAGTGCTCGATTGTACAAGATCTTCATCATTCTTGTTACGCAAGAGTATTAATTCATGTTTACCATTTAGTATTATTTTGTTATAGTCTTCCGCAAATCCTAAGAGCATTTTAAGTGGAACATAGAAATTAAAATATCCATTTTCAATATTCAAATTATCAATTTTGTTCCATCCAGCATTTTGCATGACAGCGCTTTCCGTTGGTGATAAAGAAATCAGATTTTTTATGGTGCTTGTCTGTCCTAAATGCCTTGTGTGATCAATTTCAATACCATTAAGTTCATAACGGATTTCATCAAAGAGATACGCTACAAAGTTGTTTTTTAATTTAAAGCTTAAATTAGAGGATTTTGGGCTCTTATCATCTACAATAAATCCTTCCACATATATATAACTTTCACTGGGCAATACGTACAGATCTTGATTTTGTATTGAAATACGAATTTCGTCATTATTGTTATATGATTGTAGATATGGTACATATGTGTGATAGTCTTTTTTGATTATACTCTCATCAGATAATGGCTTATCTAGTACATCCATTATTGAATTCATTTTTTCGTTTTCAATTTTAAATTTAACGACTTGAGAAAGTTTTGATTTGATTTGGTCAGATTTTGTTGGACTGATCTCTTCAACTGTCGCTTAGGTTCTAGTATAGTTTTAGAATTATATACAGCTTTATTCTTTGATATGTTTGTGTTATATATTATCATTATTTAGATGGTCTCAAATGTATGCGAATGGTTATTTCCTCTCCTCGGAAATTTATTAAGTCACCGTGCTGATCAACCACGCGTAGAGTAAGTGAACTAATCTCTTGGGAGTTGACTGGTAAATAAATTAGATTTCTAGGGATTTCATCTATTTTATAGCCTGGAGGAACATTAATCGGAAATTCATGTAGTGTATGCGCCTTGGAATTGTTCATGTATGTATTAACAGCGATACTGCTTTCAACTCGCAAGAGATTCACCTTAAATATATTGACTGGTAGATCTGAGTAATGATCATGGTTTGGAGTCAGGATTTTAGTATTAAGTCCCAAAAGTTTTCCAATTGTATTTTCTTTATTAAAATCTATTAAATCTTTAGAGCTGTTAATTTTAACTTGCATTGTATTGTTATTAGCTTCTATTCGAATTTTATTTGTTGGACAGCAGTCTTTATATTGCTGATCTAAGTAATCAACTATATCATTTAATTCATAAGATCCAATTGGTATTTTAATTACATGTTCTCCTATGTGAAACATATTGTTATAGACGTCTACATTCGGTATGCTATTATATGAATGAAAAGCAGTTAGAGCGCACTCATAAGCTCCATTTAACTCGATAGGAGGGAAGTAATTTGCAGATAACTCTGAAGAGTTAGAGCTCAAAGTAAGTGTTATTGACATTATGGGAATCTGATTGCAAATAAATGGAACTTACTACAACATTGTTTATAAAAATGATTTTATTTCTTATTCTAAACATAAATTATTACAGAATGTGCTAAATACATATAAGTAATGTTATTTTTCTTTTACTCCAACTACGATATATCATCCTTACTTATCCAAGAATTGTGTTGACTAGAAAACCCCAACCATTTAACACATGCACAGTGGTTGCGCCCATACGACAAAAATAAAAAAATAAAATTTTCTATATTGGGTTTGTAGCGAAATAAATAGTCGCTAATGTCATCAAATTTCTCTCTTCTGAATTTGTTTTGATAATTTCTAACGGTAATTTTTAGATGCAAACAATTAAAATGCGATTTTATATAGAAGTAGAAAGTTGATTAAGCGACATTGAAAACAAAGTGAATATTAAATTGTTAAAATATCTTTAATTAAAGTGCAAAATTAAATTAATCAAAATGGAAATTAATGTGAATGGTATTGGTATTATTTTTAAAAAATAATAACTTAATAAACTGTGTTGTAGTTTTTGTAAAGTACTAATTTTTAAGAAGTGTTTTAATTAACAATATTTGATATTCTTTGTTAAAAATACTTAGAGTTTTAGTTAGTTTCCCAATGAAAGCCAAAGACCAAATGGGTTTGTAAATACTGACACACATCTATAGTTAAAGATTATGTTTAATTCAAGTGCAGTTTTTTGCAGGTTTTTTCTATATATTCAATATACTAGCTTAACCTCCAAGTTTATTGTGTTCTATTGTATTCTAAAATTTGTTGTGTATCTCGTTTGATTTAATAAGAATGACATTTTTGTTGTTATTGATAGTTATTTTTTTCTCTATTCGATATAATAGAAACATCCCGTCAATGCATATTTTCACGAATGACAATTTTCGCGCTTTGGTGCTCTAAGAAGGGTTCATATTCGGCGAAATCACAGCAAGTTTATGATGAAATAATCAAATTAATTAATTTTGAGTGCGAAGAAGGCGCGTTTTGTGAATTACTGAAATGTGTACAATATTTATGTAAAAGAATTGTTGACATTTGGAAAAAGAATCACCGCTTAAAATCAGACGTTTTGAAAAATCATTCAGATTGGTTAGCTAAAAAAGAGGTTGTTTCTTTAAAACTGAAAAACGTATCTAGGTCATCTAAAGAACAAGTATTAAAAGCGAATAAACGTGGTCGCCCTTCATCTGATTTCTCAAGTTCCTCAAAAAGAACAAAACAACGAAGAATAGCAAAGTTGGCAGAAACCGATGCAACGGCAGCGGATACCTTACGTGGCTTATGTTCAGAACCAAATCAAGGTTGTTCGGAATCAAATGCCGCTGAAGTTCTTGCATTAATAATTGACACAAATTTAACCAAGCAACAGTATTGGCATATTCGAAATTTTGTAAACTCTAAGGTTTCCTTCAGTTTATTCCCTAGTTACGAAAAGGTATTGAGGGAAAAGAAAAAAAGTTATCCAAATTCAAAATATATCGCCGTGAGTGAATCCAAAGCTGAAGTAGATTTACAAAATTTGCTTGACCATACAGCTTCACGTATTTTAGATTTACAATTTGAAGTCTGGAAAGACGAACCTGGTATTAATATAAACAACATTGTTTTGATAGGAAAATGGGGCTTTGATGGTAGCTCCGGTTATGATGAGTATAAACAACGTTTTAATAGCAATACTCTACAGGACAACAGTTTATTTGTAACGTCTTATGTACCCCTTCAATTAGTGACAAAATCTGCTAAGCCTGAAGATGCAAAAATAATATGGAAAAACCCTCGGCCGTCGTCAACTCGGTATTGTAGACCGATTCGATTTCAATTTAAAAAAGAAACATCCGAAGTTTGTATTGCAGAAAGAGATTATTTCAAGCAGAAAATTGATATGCTGAAACACACAGAGTATCCTAAATTTGAAAAGAAAATATATGTTGAGCACAAGTTGCAACTGACTATGGTCGATGGCAAAGTGTGCAACTCATTAAGCCAAACGTCATCTGCCAAATGTTATATATGTAAAGCAAATCCGAAAGAGATGAATGATATAGAAGCATGTTTACAAAAAGTGGTGCATAAAGAAAATTATGAGTTTGGATTGTCACCCTTACATTCATATATTCGCTTTTTTGAGTATTTCATTCATGTTGCTTATAGATTGGATCTAAAAAAATGGCAAATTAGATCAACAGATGACAAGAATAAATTTATGGATAGGAAAAGGGAAATTCAAAGCAAATTTAGATCCGAGATGGGTTTGTTAGTTGACAGACCTAGACCAGGGGGTAGCGGCACGTGTAACGATGGCAACACCGCAAGACGTTTTTTTAACAATCCTGGTTTGGCTGCTAAGATAACTGGCGTTGATGAAGGGCTCATAACCAGATGTGCAGTATTGCTGCAGGCTATGACATCAGGCTACAAAATAAACATCGACAAATTTAAAATATTTGCACTTGATACAGCTAAATCTCTTGTAGAGAAATACCCTTGGTTCTATCTCCCACCTTCAGTACACAAGATTCTTTTACACGCTTCCGCCGTAATTGAAGACGCCATAGTTTCAATTGGAGAGCTTTCAGAGGAAGCTGCAGAAGCGAAAAATAAAGACATTAAAAGATATAGGTTACAACACACACGAAAGATTTCTAGAATTGCAACAAACACGGATTTACTAAATATATTATTGCTTAGTTCGGATCCATTCATTTCAGGTCAACGAAAATTACCACGTAAAAAGAAAAGTACGCTACTAAAATCTACAATTGAATTGTTGCAAGAGTAGCTTTTTTATATTTTTGATATTTATTTGAAAACAATAAAAGTCTAAATTTAATTTGCGGAGAAATATGTATTTCCATGAAGGGATAAAATATAATTAAAATCTATCTATTATAAAAAAAATGTAAAAAATGGGCGGTAGAGGCAAGTGACCACGCCCATTTTTTCAGAATATTGTGGTTATTATATCCGAAATATACTGTGCAAATTTCAACACTATATCTTTAATATAACTATTTTTGTCGCTCTTCCCCATATAAGTGCAACCACTGTGACATGCCTCCTCTCCTTTAGTTTTAAGAACCTTTTCAACTAGATAATTATTTGGATATCTAGTTTTTGAAAGTTCTTCTTCATAAAATCCACCTTTGATAGGATTTCCGAGATAATCTTCTAATATGTATGTTGTAGGATATGTATTTTGAACTCTTTTAATTGTGAATATTTCTGTTGTCCAATTTGGTGTATACCCCTTTTCAAAAGTATGCTTATATTTGCTTATGCGAACATGATCTCCAACATTAAATTTTGACATTTTATACATCTTCAAATGACTGTATACTGTATTTAGCAGCTTTTCCTCATTTGTTGAGTTGACTTTAATTGGAGGCTTTTAATGGTACGATGAACTTTTCTGTTGTAGGTATTAAGTAAATCTTTGTATATATCAATCCACTTATATGAACCATTAAAGCTAAATTCTTTCCACATCATTCCTTTTAATGTTCTATTAAATCGTTCTACTATTGATGCTTTCATAATGCTATATGTTGAGTAGTGATTAATGTTGTATTTATGCATTAATTTTCCAAAGTGTGTATTGAAAAATTCTTTACTATCATCCGTTTGCAAGTTTTTTGGAACTCGTCCTAATTGAAAAATATTTTCCATCGCCTTGCTTGTTTCGAGTGCAGTTTTTGTTTTCAGCGGTACTGCCCATGCAAATTTTGAGAATGTGTCAATTACAGTCAACAAAAATCGATAATTTCTATTTTTCGATGAATAACTACCCATTTCAACTAAATCAGCTTGCCAAAGATCATCTAATCCTTTCATCACAACTCTACGGCGTACAAAATGTCTTCGAGCTTGCTTATGGAGTTCGTCAACTAACTTTCTTTTTGGAGACATTGAGTAGTTTTACGGATTTGTTTGGGAGTGTTGTGATCTATTTGATGCACTTTCAGCTATTGATACGAACATGTAATTTTCTAATCTATAAATTTTCTCATTCAGCTGTTCAATTTGTTCTTCAAAAGATGATTTAATTTTTAGAATTTCTTTTTCAATTTTATAATTGTCTTTGATTATTGTCTTCCTTAAAGCAATTTAATAATTTGACTTCTATTTTTTCGATTTGAGTTTGCAGAAACAATTTATTGATAGCATCGTTTTCCTCCAGAGCATTTGCAACATTTTTGATCCTTTTGTTTTGGACATCAATGTTGTTGTTCGTATCCATAAAGAACCCCAGCAGCTTAGGTGCATTTTTAATAGAAATTATAGCACTAGTATCGTTTAGATAATGTCCAAACTTATCAACAGACATAATTCATATATATGTATTAATTATTACAGTTAATGTATTATATTCGCTTCACGTAATTCTTCAATAATTGACACAATTTCGTTATTGTGATTAGTATGACCTGCAGCTTGTGATGCGATCAGTAGTCGAAGTCGATCTACTAACTCATTGGGGTCATCCCAATATATATAGTTTTGTTTTTGGGGGTTAAAGCGCATCATTCCATCACCCTTATAACCAGGAATTGCTGCATTTGCTACTGCGTTAGATATTTTCTTCTGACTATTTTCTTTAAATATTTTTTTTGAATTATATGCTTATATTTATATCCTCTAGTCCCCTTGATCTGACCATCGGGTTTATAGTCTCTCCTGCATGCATTAGTTGTAATCAAAATTTTTTTGTAGATTTCAAGTTCAAATTTGTCATAGTTTTTTGGTGTTTTATGAAACATTAAAGAAAACAAACCCGGTGTTAGAGCCCATCTTTGTCCGCCAACGTGAATTTTATCTTCAGTTAGCTCAATGTTACTACTACCAAATTTCCATTCATTATTGTGATCTCTATGTGGACCGTAGTAAGTATCTAATTCATTTCTCGCTTCCAAGAGTGATAAGTCTGTACAACTCTCTTCAGTATTAGAAGTCTGTGAGTAAAACTCGTCTTCATCCTTATCACTCACGTCATTAGCATCATTAAATAAGATTGTGTTATCAAATATTGTTCCTTCTACAATTTTCTTCGGTGTACTTGTCTCTACCTTGACTGATGTTTTCAAGGGCTTTAAACTTTTGTTGGTCTCAATTTTTGTTTTGGAATTTACTTTCTTCTTTCTTGGGGATTCTTCCAATATTTTTAGAAGTATTTATAAATTCTTTAAAAGGTTCTGTTATAGGTTTAAATGTATCTCTTAGTTGTTCAAATGATTCTATTTCACCAGTTTTTATACTACGGAGCTTTTTCTTCAAGACATTTCTTGTTGTAACCAGCTCTTTTAAAACTTTCTCATCCATGTTTATTAGCGTCAAATATCAGAGCTGTTTTTCAGGTATCAGATTAGGTATCAGATCGGTTATCAGCAATCAGTTTCGGTTATCAGATCAGTTTTTCAGGTATCAGATCAGGTTATCAGATCGGTTATCAGGTATCAGATCGGTTATCAGCAATCAGTTTCGGTTATCAAATCGGAAGAGGAAATGTGATCGCCTCTTGCATAACTCTGCTATTTGTGAACCGATTTTCAAAATTCCTTTTTCGTTTGAAAATTTTTTGCGTTAAGTTAGAACCCACAATTTTTTACAATAATCGGAGGGGGAAATTTGCTCCCCTTATGCATAACTCCGTCATTTATGAACCGATTTTCAAAATTGATTTTTTGTTTAAAAGGGTTTGCCTGCAGTTTAGTTCCATAATGTTTCTTTTTTTAATCGGTGGGAGACTTTGCTGTTTCCCTCCCCAAAAAAATACTACGTCATATACAAAGCGATTTAAAAATTTTTGAAAAGGTTTGCTTGCAGCTTAGTCCCATAGTTCGTAAATCGGTGGGAAATTTTGACCCCCCCCACCAAAAAAAATTACTACGTCATATAAAAAGTGTTTTAATTTTTTTTGCTTGAAAGGGTTTGCTTGCAGTTTGGTTACATAAGTTATAAGACAATGGGTAATATGAATAAAAAAAGTATTTGCTTTTTACTTAAAAATTTGTTTTAAAACCCTAAATATGTGTGTGTTTTTTGT
The DNA here is from genome assembly GCA_944452675.1 of Tachina lurida. NCBI lineage: Eukaryota > Metazoa > Arthropoda > Insecta > Diptera > Tachinidae > Tachina > Tachina lurida. Next base: position 90,639,430 of record OX101753.1, on the reverse strand, counting down.
TTTTTTAAACAAATTTTTAAGTAAAAAGCAAATATTTTTTTATTCATACTACCCAATATCTTGGTTTAAAGAAAGAGCTATTCTTTCACCAACTAACGAACAAGTAGATAAGGTAAATAAATTGATTCTTTCAAAGATTGATGCGCGGGCGAAAATATACTACTCGGTCGATACTGTTCTAGATTTGGAAGAAGCTGTTCATTTTCCTACAGACTTTATAAACACTTTGAACGCGTCTGGACTCCCTCCTCACAAAATGGTGTTGAAAGTAGGTTGTCCTATTATTTTATTAAGAAACCTGAATCCACCTAAACTTTGCAATGGCACGCGTTTGTTGGTAAAATCACTCAAAACTTTCATAATAGAGTGCACAATACTCACAGAATGTGGTACCGGAGAAGATGTATTGATTACCCGAATCGCTCTGATACCATCGAATTTACCATTCCAATTTAAACGTTTACAGTTTCCGGTAAAGACATATTTTGCAATGACCATTAATAAATCGCAGGGTCAAACCTTCAACCTTAGATTTGAGCGTTGACTGCTTTTCACATGGGCAACTGTATGTTGCTCTTCCAAGAGTAACCTCTAGAGAAAACATGTTTGTGTTTTCTAATGACAAGAAAGCTATGAACGTTGCATATAAAGACATTCTGTAATATATTAATTGTTGTTAAAATAAAATAAATAGGTAAAAATTTAAAAAGTAAATAATTAAAAATGTAGTGCATGAATTTAGATATTCCAAAGATAGCAGGAAATCTTCATGGTTTAGGGAAAGAAAAATTGTTTTACTCTAAATTTAACGCGTGCAGTCCACGGGCAGTAATGAATAAATCAAAACTACGATTTTAATCATTTTTTCAATGAATGACAGAGGCTATATATCTTATACTCGTGCGAAGCCGGAGCGTGCCGCTAGTATATTATAAAACATTTCATATATTAGTCCATATATCAATTCATATGTAGCCAGCTAAAAAAAATATGTATGGTCCATATATTTTTAATATATATTTTTTTTTTCATATATATATTTATTTATTGTATCTTCAAAAATGAACTAGCAATAAGTAATCAAATCTTAAATCTAAATATAATTATTAGGCCCGACCAATATCGGACATAAGCTTAGTGATAGTTATAAATAATACATAAGTAGTGATAATCAAAAAGAAGTATTTTTAAGCAGTCCCATCTGGAGTGTTGAGTATAAGAGCCCTTGTGTCCCTCTTTTTTAAGCGGATGTGTCCAGTAAAGCTCAAAATATTACGGGCAAGCGGATTAGGATGTGACTCGAGTTTTGTTAAATATTTGCCAGCGTATTTTACAATTTCTTCAGTCACTAGTGGCATATTCAAATCACGATGTATATTAGAATTTTTAATGTACCATGGAGCAGATGTTATCCAACGTAAAATTTTGTTTTGCCTTCGTTGGATTTTCTCAATATTTGAAGCTGAAGCAGTGCCCCATAGCTGAATTCCATATTGGCTTCAAAAGCGACTTGTATATCAAAAGTTTGCAGTCTAGGCTGAGTGTTGAATTTCTGCCAATTAACCAATATATTTGAGTTAATTTAAGTTTCATTTGGGTTAACTTAGAGTCAATATGATATTTCCATGTAAGCCTTCGATTAAGGTGTATTCCAAGGTATTTACTTGAGAATGTTGAGGAATATTTTGATTGTTGATTTGAATGGGGGAACAGGTATCTTTTCTTGAGGTAAACGTTATATGAACACACTTTTGTTCATTTACTTTTATTCTCCATAAATTCAACCATATTTCAAGCTGGGTAATGTGTGCTTGGAGATTGCAGGATGCCTCATCAGGGTTTTTGTGAATACTCAAACAGGCTGTATCATCGGCAAATGTAGAAGTGTGTATGTTATTGCTCACAGGCATATCACAAGTATATATTAGATACAAGACTGGCCCCAGAATACTACCCTGTGGCACACCAGAAGATATAGACTCGGGTACACTCATGAAGTCTCCTTCTACAACGGTAAATTTCCTATCAACAATATAACTTTCCGAAAGCTTTTGTATGTTTATTGGTAGGTATGTCTTCAATTTTAAAACTAGGCCTTCGTGCCATACTTTATCAAATGCCTGAGAAACATCAATAAAAAGAACAGAACAATACTTTTTTTCTTCAAATGTCCTCCTTACAACTTGAACCAATCTATGCGTTTGCTCAATAGGGCTATGCTGACTTCTAAAGCCAAATTGATGGTCCGGGATGCACCCACTATCAGCTAAAATTGTGGACAATTTAGTCATGGGCAGCTTTTCGAAAAGCTTTGAAATTGTTGAAAGTAAGCTTATAGGCCTATATGACTCAGCCTTGGTAAGATCTTTTCCTGGCTTTGGAATCATTTTGATCTTGGCAAGTTTCCAGTTATGTGGAAAATACTGCATTCGTAAAATTGCATTAAAAATAAATAGCAAGATTCTTATTGCAATATGAGGCAAGTTCATCAGCATCTTGTTACTAATATCAATACCTGGAGCTTTCTTCGGGTCGAGTTCAGCAACTACTTTTTGTAGTTCACGCATCTTAAACCTTAAGGGACGAGGGGGTAGAGATACTACACTCGGTAATCCGGCAGCACCCGTACATGGATTGGGAGTGAATACAGATTTTAAATGCTCAGAAAATAAGTTACCTTTCTCACTATCGCTTCTTGCCCAGCCTCCGGTCGAAGTACTCAGTGGTGATTTGAGATCAACGGGTCTTTTAAGATTTCTAGTAGCGCGCCATAAAGAGTAATTAGATGTTGACGTTACATCAAGACCTTCTAAATACTTTTCTAGTAATGCAGTCTTTTCCGACGATAGCAGCTCTTTGAGTCGTTTAGTACATTCTTTAAGTCTGATTTTATTTAGGGGTGATCGGTGTTGTTGCCATTCTCTTCTAGCTCTCCTTTTTTCACATACAAGACGTTCAATTTCCGTAGAATAAATTCTATTAAAGCCAGTCTGCGGATAGGAAGTAGTGGCATGTTCAGCAGCCTGTTTAATATATTCGTTAAGATTGGCAATATTAAATTCAATATCATCAGGTGATCTAAGCTGAATGTTTTCTACGCAGTGACTACTAATATATTTTTTGAATCCTAGCCAGTTGACCCTATTAATCGTTTTCGCATATGAGTTAGTTAAATCACTCCTTAGTGGGTTGAAAATTGTAACTATTGTGGGAGAGTGATCGGAGGACAGATCTAGGGAGCCCTCTACGTGAATTAAGTCCCTATGGATATTTTTCGTGACGCCAAAATCTATAACATCTGGAATTTTTCTTACGTCAGTAGGCCAATAAGTAGGCTCCCCACTCGAAATGACATCTAAGCCCATTTTTGAAATTGTATTAAACAACGCTCTGCCTCTAGGTGTAATAAGACGCGAGCCCCAGTACGTATGTTTAGCATTGTAGTCACCAGCTGCCACGAAACAAGATCCAAGCGATTTGTAGAACTTCTCATACTGATCTTCGGTAACTGAAAGTCTGGGAGGTGAGTAAATTGAAGATATCACGAAATTCGCACAAAAATTTTCTACGAAAATATTCGTAGCTTGCATATATTCTTCACTAACGTTCTCAAGGATATAGTGATTCAGTCTTGATTCAAGGATCCCTCTCGGGTCCTTTGAATCATATAGAGTGTAACCATTTATTTTAAAGCAGCTTCTCGAAGTCAAGTGAGTCTCAGAGACCAACATTATATCAATATTTTTTTCCATGAGGAAGTGTTCAAGTTCATTTTTATGTTGGCGAATGCCGTTTGCGTTCCAGAAACATAGTTTTAACGTGTTCATGGTTTGTTGACTAATGCTTGAAGCAGAGTATTCTGCATTCTCAGCATTTCTTGCATCATGCTAGTCATATTTGTTGTAAAGTTGTTTATAGTTAGCACCAGATTCTCAATAGTAGCTTCAAGACGACTAAAGTTAAAGCTAGAGTTTGCATTCGTTGAATTACTTGGCGGTGGAACATTTTGTGTGGGAATAGAACTAGTCTTAGCAGCATCGGCATACGATACACGTGAAGTGACTAGTTGGCTAGTTTGAGGAAGAGTGGCGGAGTAAGCATTTGCTGATTGAACTGGAGCTAATTTAGGTTTTTGACCCATAGTCTGTTTAACGAAATAATATACAGGACATCCTCTGTAGTTAGCGGTGTGATTACCTCCACAATTACTGCATTTTTTTCTGCTTGTACTTTTGGCTTGGTACAGTTAGCAGTACCATGCAATTCACCGCAGATAACACAAACTGTAGGTAATTTGCAGTAAGTTTTTGTGTGGCCATATTCTTGGCAATTATGGCACTGTACGGGACCTGAACGCTTACGTGGTTCTTCAACTGTGATTTGTCGGTGTAAAAGGTATTTTAGACTATAAATTGGGTGCGTCTCGTTTTTCTTTAACTGTATATCATTCGGCTCCAGTTCAACACGAAATAGAGGCTGGGGAATCTTCTCTCTATTGATTATATTGGTAACAATTTTTACTTTAAATCCTTGTTCGATAAGTGCACATTTTACTTCTTCAGGCTCAACATATGAATCTATGCCCTTTAATACTATTTGTAGGCCTTTAGCACTCTTAAGTTGATATGTATAAAAATTTGTTTTATTTTTTTCAAACTCACTAACAATTTTTCGGAAATCTTTTTCATCATATATTTGGATTTTAGTTTCATCAATATTACCTCGTTTAATTGGAATGATGTGAAAAGTATTTTCACCAATGGTCGACAGTAGCTTTTTTAGAAGCGCGTTTGAATTTTTTTCTCTCAGATAAATAGGTGGTGGCTTAAAAGACTTTTGCGATGATGCAGCGGGCTTGTCGTTTTTGTCTTGCAATAATGAAAAACGATTTTGACGATTGATAGAAGATGTACTGTTATCCCTAGACATCTTTGGGGCGGATCCAATTTTAGTAGAATTTGGGCTTCGCCCGCGCTTTAAAATGGTTATATATCTGTCCATTCCTACTTGTACCTTTGGTTTTGTACTACTGTTGTCTTCAGTAACAACTTGTTTAATTGTTGACCACGAGCCCGAAGCGGATGATATCGCTGAGTTAAATGTAGAAGTACTAGGCAATAATGTCAACGATTCACTAGTTGGCATTGGACAAAGCGAAGTTGATCGCTGACGAAACTGTGGTTTTGCCGTTAGTAAAAGTCTATTATCAGATTTTTGATTTTTATTAAGAGCTTCAGAACTCACAGCAAGTCTATTATCAGATTTTTTATTTTTATTGTTATCATTATGAGCATCAAAACTCACAGTAAAATAGGCATTTCTGCCGTTAGAACTCACTTCACTATTTTTTTCCTCTGGGGTACTCATAAAGAGTATTCCTCAAGGGTATGTTTGTATGTGTTTTTGTTTACGGTTTTTTTTTTGTTTTTGTTATTTCAATATGTAAAAATATTATCAAAGCAAAAAAATGCTTATTTATCAAAGTTAATATGTACTACGAATATTTTTTGTATGCTTTTTTTTTGTTTAGTTTGTATATAAGAAAAATTCCGCTATTACGTCTGTTCACTATGAAGGTACAACGAGAAGTGATTGTCATATATGTAAGAAAATATTATTATTAATATTAATATATGTAAGAAAATATTAAATAATGATAAAGTTAGGGATCATTGTCATCTTACGGGTAATTATCGTGGGGCAGCCCATAGCGACTGTAATTTGAATTATAAAACACCTCATTTTATACCGGTTATCTTGCATAATCTTTCTGCATACGATATGCACTTGTTTTTCAAAGAACTTTCTACTATAAAAAATTCCACAATAAAAGTAATTCCCCAGAACACAGAGCGTTATATTTCTCTTTCAATTTTCATCAGTTTAGATGCAAAACATGGATTTCAAATAAGATTTATAGACTCGTTTAGATTTATGGCTTCGAGCTTATCATATTTCGTTGATGAAGCTCATTTCAACCTGAGTAGAAGAAAGGGTGTATTTCCGTACTCTTACATGGATTCCATGATTAAGTTTAAGGAAATTCAACTCCCTAGTAGAGAAGAGTTCTTCAATATTCTAACGAATGAAGAATGTGATGTAGTCGAGTATGAACATGCTCAAAAAATATGGAGAGAGTTTAACTGTAAAACCCTCCTTGACTATACTGAACTCTATTTAAAGACAGATGTTCTTCTTTTAACCGACGTGTTTGAAAATTTTAGGAAAATTTGTAAAGATATATACGATTTGGACCCCTGCCACTATTATACAGCACCAGGCTTATCTTGGGATGCAATGTTGAAAACCACAGAAGTTTCACTCGAACTGTTCACTGATTCCGAAATGTATATGTTTATGCAAAACGGAATAAGAGGTGGACTAGTTCAATGCTCACAAAGATATTCGAAGGCGAATAATAAGTATTTAGAAGATTTTGATGCATCAAAACCATCGAAATTTCTTGTATATTTAGACGCTAACAATTTGTATGGTTGGGCGATGTCGGAATATCTTCCTTGCGGTGAATTTGAGTGGGTATGTGATACTGATTTTGATGCTAAAAAAATTTCTGATACTGCAGAGTATGGGTACATTTTAGAAGTGGATATAGATTATCCTGATTCAGTGCATGATCTACATAATGATTTGCCATTTTGTCCTCAAAATAAGCCCGTGGGGGCCAAAATCAAAAAATTAGTTGCAGACTTACACTCAAAAACAAATTACACCATACACTATAGAGTTTTAAAACAAGCCATTTCAAATGGCCTCATCTTAAAACAAATCCATAGAATACTCAGATTTAAGCAATACCCTTGCTAAAAAAATATATTGACTTAAACACATTTTATAGGACAAAAGCTAAAAATAATTTTTTTTTTTTTTTTATGCATGAATTTTTATCATACCCTTTACCAACAAAAATGGTAAAAGGGTATATATAGGTTTGTCATTCCGTTTGTAATTTCTATAATATCAATAAGCGACCCATATAATATATATATTCTGGATCCTTATGCATAGGGAAGACGAATAAGCGATGTCCGTCTGTCCGTCTGTCCGTCTGTCTGTACGTGAAATCGGTTTTCCGAAGCTCCCAGAAGAGCTAGAGACTTCGTTCTTGGACTGGTGTGTCAGAAATTTTCCAAAATAGATTGGTATTGAAATTCAGCAAAATCGGGCAGACGATTGCAGAGCTGGAAAACTTAAACTTCATTTTGCCATATAAAAGTAACTCCCGAAAACAAATTTTTATTTTTTTTTAATAAATGTACATATTTTACACTTCAGTACGACTAAAATTGGAATTTTAAAATAAAGAAATACAAAAAAATTAAAAAGACGTTTCCAGGGTTGGAAAACTTTAACTTTTTGTGTTATGTAAAATTAACTATGTCTAAAACTATATTAGTATTTTCTCGAGAACCGTAAGAGCTACAGACCTGAAATTTGGACACAGTATGTAGACCTTTGGCCGCTACAACAACAAATACATGATAATTGGAAATTAAAGGGTGTTCCAAAACGAGCAACGAAAAATTTTAAAATCCCATGTAGTATATATACAATTGTATGTATATACACTTGAAATTTGTAAGGTTAGTGTATTTTTATACAGACTACAAAAATTAACACAAAAATTTAAAAAAATTTAAATTAAAGGGTGTTCCATCAGTTAATGCAATTTTGACTATGTAATTTTGACAATTTGCTGTATCTTGGAAACCGTAAGAGCAAAACTCTTGAAATTTTCAAAAACGGTAAAACTGAAAAAATAAAAAATTATAAAATCGCCAAACCGAAAAAAATCGCCAAAAACAAGAAAAAATCGCCAAAACGAAAAAAAGCACCAAATTAAAAAAAAATTATAAAACTAAAATAAATCGCAAAAAAACGGAAAAATGCTAAAATGAAAAAAAAATCGCCAAAACGAAAAAAAACAGAAAAAAATCGCCAAAATGAAAAAAAAATCGCCAAAATGAAAAAAATCACCAAAACGAAAAAAAATCCTAAAAAACAGAAAAAAATCGTCAAAATGAAAAAAAATCGCCAAAACGAAAAAAAACCCTAAAAAACAGAAAAAGATCGCCAAAATGAAAAAAATCGCCAAAAAAAGAAAAAAACCTAAATAACAGAAAAAAATCGCCAAAACGAAAAAAAGCACCAAATTAAAAAAAAATTTCTAAGACTAAAATAAATCGCAAAAAAATTTAAAAATTGCTAAAATGAAATCAAAAATCGCCAAAATGAAAGAAAATCGCCAAAATGAAAAAAAAATTGCCAAAATGAAAAAAATCACCAAAACGAAAAAAAAACCTAAAAACAGAAAAAAATTGCCAAAATGATAAAAAAAATCGCCAAAATGAAAAAAATCACCAAAACGAAAAAAACCCAAAAAACAGAAAAAATCGCCAAAATGAAAAAAGCACTAAATTAAAAGAAAATTTCTAAGACTAAAATAAATCGCAAAAAAACGAAAAAATTGCTAAAATGAAAAAAAAATCGCCAAAATGAAAAATATCGCTAAAACGAAAAAAAACCTTAAAAAACAGAAAAAAATCGCCAAAATGAAAAAAATCGCCAAAAAAAGAAAAAAATCGTTAAAACGAAAAAAAAACTAAAAAACAGAAAAAAATCGCCAAAATGAAAAAAAATCGCCAAAATGAAAAAAAATCGCCAAAATTAAAAAAATCACCAAAACGAAAAAAAACAGAAAAAAATTGCCAAATGAAAAAAAATCGCCAAAATGAAAAAAATCAACAAAACGAAAAAAAAACAAAAAAAATCGCCAAAAAAATCGCGAAAAAAACCCAAAAAAAAACAGAAAAAATCGTCAAAATGAGAAAAATCTCCAAAATGAAGAAAAGCCCAACAACAGAAAAAAATCGCCAAAATGAAAAAAACCTCCAAAAACAGACAAAATCGCCAAAACGAGAAAAAAGCGACAAAACTGAAAAATCGTTTTAACTGAAAAAAACTTCAAAAAAAGCAAAAAACCTTCCTTTCGTGCGCGATTCAAAGTCGCACTTAACTGATTTTTTTTTTTTATTAAAGGAATTAAATGAAACTAAGTTTTTGCTTATTTCGTTCTTGCTTTTTTCACTTAACATATTTTATGTATTTTTTAAAGAACTAGATTGGTAACAATAATCAGAAAAATTAAAAATTATGACTCCAGGGTTGGAAAACTTACACTTTTTGTTTTTTTTCTTTTTCTTTATAAATTGAATATATTTTATGCTTCTGAAAGAAAAGTTTGGTGTATGAAATTTGAAAAATTAAAATTATAGCTCCAAAGATGGAAACTTTAAAAAAATGATAAATTTTTTCACAAAACAAATATGTATGTACGTGTCTGTATACTATATATATGTACGTACGTTGGTAAAGGGTATATAAGATTCGGCACAGCCGAATATAGCACTCTTACTTGTTTATTGTATCTTCATATATGAACTAACAATAAGTATTCAAATCTTAAATCTAAAAAGTATAATTAGGCCCGACCAATGTCGGACATAAGCTTAGTAGTAGTTATATATAATACATATGTAAGTAGTGATAATCAAAAGGAAAAAATAAATAAAAGTATTTTCAAGAAGTCCCATCTGGAGTGCTGTGAATAAGAGCCATTGTGTCCCTCTTTTTTAGGCGGATGTGTCCAGTAAAGTTCAAAATATTACGGGCAAGCGGATTAGGATGTGACTCGAGTTTTGTTAACTATTTGCCAGCGTATTTTGCAATTTCTTCAGTCACTAGTGGCATATTCAAATCACGATGTATATTTGAATTTTTGATGTACCATGGAGCCGATGTTATCATGCGTAAAATTTTATTTTGCCTGCGTTGAATTTTCTCTACATTTGAAGCTGAAGCAGTGCCCCATAGTTGAATTCCGTAGCACCATATTGGCTTTAAAAGTGACTTGTATATTAAAAGTTTACAGTCTAGGCTAAGTGTTGAATTTCGACCAATCAGCCAATGTACCTGAGTTAGTTTAAGTTTCATTTGAGTTAACTTAGAATCAATGTGGTGTTTCCATGTAAGTCGTCGATCAAGGTGTATACCAAGATATTTCACATGTGAATGTTGAGAAACAACTTGATTGTTAATCCGAATGGGGGAACAAGTATCTCTTCGTAAAGTAAATGTTACTTGAACACACTTTTGTTCATTTACCTTGATTCTCCATAAGTTTAACCAAAGCTCCATCTGGCTAATGTGTTCCTGGAGTTTGCGGGATGCCTCATCAGGGTTTTCATGCATACTAAGGCAGGCTGTATCGTCGGCAAATGTGGAAGTATGGATACTACTGCTCACAGGCATATCACAAGTATAAATTAAATATAAAACTGGTCCCAGTATACTCCCCTGTGGCACACCAGATGAAATTGTTTCAGGCCTACTTGTAAAGTCTCCTACCGCAACAGTGAACTTACGGGAAATAATGTAACTTTCCAAAAGATTTAAAATGTTTATTGGTAAGTAAGTCTTCAATTTTAAAATAAGGCCTTCATGCCACACTTTATCAAATGCCTGGGAAACGTCAATAAACAGCGCAGAACAATACTTTTTTCCCTCAAAAGTTCTTCTTATAAATTGAACTAATCTGTGAGTTTGTTCAATGGTGCTATGCTGACTTCTAAAACCAAATTGATGGTCTGGTATGCACCCACTACTAATTAGAATTGGGAACAATTTTGTTTTGAGCAGTTTTTCGAAAAGCTTTGACATTGTAGATAGTAGACTTATTGGCCTATATGACTCAGCCTTTGTTATATCTTTGCCCGGCTTTGGAATCATTTTAACCTTGGCAAGTCTCCAGTTGTGTGGATAATACTCCAGTCGTAAAATAGCATTAAATATGAATAACAGGATTCTCATTGCAATACGAGGCAAGTTCATCAGCATCTGATTACTAATTCCATCAATACCCGGAGCTTTCTTCGGGTTGAGTTCGGCAATTAATTTTTGTAAATCACGCGTCTTAAACTTTATGTGTTGAGGGGGTAGAGCGACTATATTCGGCAAATCAGCAACACCAGTACATATATTTGGCGTAAAAACGGATTTTAAGTGCTCAGCAAATATTTTACCTTTTTCAGTATCGCTTCTTGCCCAACCTCCGGTAGATGTGCGTAGAGGTGGCTTATACTCAACGGGTGTTTTAAGCTTTCTGGCAGCGCGCCACAAGGAGTAATTAGACGCCGGTGTAACATCAAGACCCTCCAGATAATTTTTAAGAGATGCAATTTTTTCAGATGCAAGCAACTCTTGGAGTCGTTTAGTGCACTCTTTAAATCTGATTTTATTTTGTGGTGATCTGTGCTGTTGCCATTCCCTTCTAGCCCTTCTTTTTTCACGTACGAGACGTTCAATGTCTGTAGAATAAATTTTATTAAACCCAATCTGCGGATGGGAGATAGTGGCATGTTCAGCAGCCTGTTTAATATTCTCGCTGAGATTGGCAATGTTCGATTCAATATCATCGGGTGTTCTAAGCGTAATGTTTTCCGTACAATGACTGCTGAGATATTTTTTGAACCCCAGCCAATTTACACGATTGATCATCTTCACATATGGGTCAGGTAAGTTACTTCTTAATGGGCTACAAATTGTGATGATCGTCGGGGAGTGATCGGACGAGAGATCAAGAGAAGCTTGAACTTGAATTAAATCCCTAGAGATATTTTTTATGACGCCAAAATCTATAACGTCCGGAATTTTTTGTATGTCAGTAGGCCAATAAGTGGGCTCCCCACTCGAAATGACATCCAAGCCCATTTTTGAAATAGTGTTGAACAATGCTCGACCTCTGGGTGTAACAAGGCGCGAACCCCAGAACGTATGTTTCGCATTGTAGTCTCCAGCTGCTACAAAACAAGGTCCAAGAGATTTGTAGAAATCCTCATATTGATTCTCAGTGATTGAAAATCTGGGAGGGGAGTAAATTGATGATATAACGAAATTTGAACAAAAACTTTCAATGCCAATATTTGTTGCTTGTAGGTATTCTTCACAAATGTTATCAAGAACATAGTGCTTGAGTCTTGACTTTATTATAATTGCTGATCCACCGCAAGCCCTTCCTCTAGGGTCCTTTGTATCATATATAGTGTAGCCATAAATTTTAAAAAGACTTCTCGAAGTCAAATGAGTCTCAGATACTAACATTATATCAATATTTTTTTCCGTGAGGAAGTGCTCAAGTTCATTTTTATGTTGGCGAATGCCGTTTGCGTTCCAGAAACATATTGTTAACGTGTTCATGGCTTATTTAGTATTGCTTGAAGCAGAGTATTCTGCATTCGCAACATTTCTTGCATCATGGTAGTCATATTTGTTGTAAAATTGTTTATAGTTTGCACAAGATTTTCAATAGTGGCTTCAAGGCGATTATAATTAAAGTTTGAGTTTGTATTTGTAGAATTATTTTGCGGTGAAACATTTTGTGTCGGAATAGAACTAGCCTTAGCAGCATCTGCATACGATACACGGGAAGTAACTGGTTGGCTCATTTGCTGAAAAGTGGCAGAGTAAACGTTTGCTGATTGAGCTGGAGCTAATTTAGGTTTTTGCACCATAGTCTTCTTTACCAAAGAGTACACACGACAACCTCTGTAGTTAGCGGTGTGATTTTCTCCACAATTACTGCATTTTTTGTTACTTTGATCTTTCGGTTTATTGCAACTAGCAGTGCCGTGCAACTCGCCGCACACGACACAAACAGTAGGTAATTTGCAGTAAGTTTTAGTATGGCCATATTCTTGACAATTATGGCACTGTACGGGTCCTGAACGCTTGTGTGGTTCTTCAACGGTTATTTTTCGATATAAGAGATATCTTAAATTATATATTGGATGGGTCTAACTCTTTTTCAATTTTATATCATTTGGCTCAAGTTCAACGCGAAATAGAGGTTGAGGGATCTTTTCCCTATTTATTATATTGGACACATTTTTTACCTTGAACCCCTGGAGGACGAGTGCATCTTTTATTTCTTCGGGGACAACATAAGAATCTATGCCCTTCAATACGATCTGCATGCCTTTAGCGCTCTTAAGCTGGTATGTGTAGAAGCTTGTTTTACTTTTTTCAAATTCATCAACCATTTTGCGGAAATCTTTTTCGTCATAAATTTGGATTTTAGTTTCATCGATGTTGCCACGTTTTATTGGAACAATGTGAAATTTATTCTCACCAATGACCGAAATTAATTTTTTAATAAGGGCATTTGAATTTTTTTGTCTCAAATAGATTGGTGGCGGCTTGGATGTTTTGTTCGAGGATACCTCGGGTTTGTCGTTGTCATCTTGAAAAATTTTAAAGCGGTTTTGGCGATTAGTTGAGGCTGCGCTGTTATCCCTAGACACTTTTGGAGCAGATGAGATTTTTGAAGAATTCGGGCTTCGCCCGCGCTTTAAAATTGTAATGTATCTGTCCATTCCAACTTGTACCTTGAGTTTCGAGCCGCTGTTATCTGTAGTGATAACTTTGTTAAGTGATAAACACGAGCCTGAAGGGGATGATATTACTGACTTAAATGAAGAAGTACTGGGCAACTGTAATGTTAATGCATCATTACTATTTGGCATTGGACAAAGCGAAGTTGATCGCTGACGAAAAATTGGCGTTGCCGTTAACAAAAGATTTTAATTTTTCAAAAATAATTTTGAAAAAGATTTCTTCAAACTTTTAAACAATGCTGTTTACGGGAAGACAATGGAAAACATTGAAAAACGTAGGGACATTAGAATTACTTCATCTTGGGAAACAACAAACAGGAATCATTTGGGGCTCAGAGCATTAATTGCGAAACCAAATTTTATACAGTTAACAAAATTTTCTGACGATATGTATACGGTAGAGTTAGAAAAAATGGAACCACTATATGATAAACCTATATATGTTGGTTTCACAGTACTGGAGTTATCCAAGTGGAGAATGTATGACTTCCATTATGGCTTCATGAAGCCTAAATTTGGAGAGAACATTTCTTTCAACTATATGGATACTGACTCATTTATTTTTTCAATTAAAACTGATGATTTTTACGATGACATCCGTAATGATATTAGTTTGAATTTTGATACGTCAGAATATCCTATAGATAACCAATTTCGTTTACCGCTACTCAATAAGAAGGTTTTGGGAATGATGAAAGATGAAAATAATGGGGATATAATGACAGAGTTTGTTGGTTTAAGAGCAAAAATGTATTCTCTGTCGACTCTTCGCTCGGAAGCTGTTAAAAAATCTAAAGGGGTCAAAAAGTCTGTAATTAAGAAGTTGTCCATTAATGATTACAAAAATTGCTTATTTGAATCCAAAATTATCTCGGATGAAATGTTTTTGTTTAGATCTAAAACACATCAACTATATACCGAAAAACTACATAAAATAGCACTTAGCTTTTCTGATGATAAGAGAAATATAATGAAAGATAAAATTAAAACGCGTGCTTGGGGACATTACATAGACCGAAACAATGAAACAATGGATGTAGAATAGAATGCTTCCTACTAAATTGCATGTAAGATGACAAAGACAATTTAATTTTGTACTAATTGTATTTATTTGTTAATGTATTTCTTTAATTATTTATTATTTACTTATAAGCAATATTATTTAATTAATTTATTTATTATTTCTTTAATTATTTATTAATTTATTTATTATTTACTTATTTGTTTATTAATTAATTTATGTATTTAGTATTTATTTATTTGTTTATTAATTTATTTCTTTATTTATTTATTAATTTATTTATTGTTTATGTATTTGTTTATGAATTTATCTATTAATTTTAGTATTTTATTCACACAAAAACATGTAAAAATTGAATGGCTTAAAACTTTTGTCTTTTTACCTACACCTAAATTATTTGTAAATTAAAATCAAATATTCGATTAATGATCTTTTTTCTTTTTATATCTATATATTTTTATTTATACATAGTGTTAAATTTGTATTAGTACTAAGATTTTTAAGAAAAATGTTAAATAAAATATTGAAAAATATTAAAATATGTAAATGGTTTTTTATTTCAGCTTAAATTTACTAAATATAAATTGTAACTACAAATGTCTACATTTTTATATTTTGTTTCTCTATTGGCTTTACTTCGCTAGATCAAAAATTTTTCTTTTTTGTTTTCATATCACTTAAACATATACAGTCTTGTTATCTTTGAGAGGTCTTACACAAGAGGAATTGAATTTCACAATATTATAAAATTCCATTAAATTTCATTAGATATTTTCTTGTCAACACCAACTGTTTTAAAATTTTCTCATCCATGTTTAATAAATAAAAGGTATTAGCTATTAGATAAAATATCAGCTATTAGATCAGGTATCAGCTATCAGATCAGCTTTTCAGGACCTGGTCTGGTTTTCAGATCAGCTTATCAGGACCTAGTCTGGTTTTTAGATCAGGTTATCGGGACCTGGTCTGGTTTTCAGATCAGCTTATTAGGACCTGGTCTGGTTTTGAGATCAGCTTATCAGGAGCTGGTCTGGTTTTCAGATCAGCCTATCAGGACCTGGTCTGGTTTTCAGATCAGCTTATGAGGACCTGGTCTGGTTTTGAGATCAGGTTATCAGATATCAAATCAGGTTATTAGGTAGCTGGTCTGGTTTTCAGATCAGCTTATCTGATTCAGATTGAGTTATCAGTTTACAAGTAGCTAGTCATTTATAACATTTATATGAATGAAGTTTCAGGTCAGATGAAATAACTAAAGTCAATCCTTTATGAGCAGTAATTTATATAGTTAGCATTCGTATATATAGATAGCATTCGTATATAGATAGCATTCGTTTATATAGATAGCATTCGTATCCTTGGCACTTTTTGAGCAGTTCAAAATAACAGAAATTTTATTATCCCACCTTCCACTGACCGGTAAGAAAACATAGTAAATTATTTTTACATATTTGTATATGTGTACATTATCATTAACGTAAAGTTACCGAAAACGGGTAAAATTTTACCCCTTTTAAGTGCAAATTTTCGAAAAGTGTCAAACCCATTCAAGATTCTGTCCAGAAGAAAGGAACGCACCAAAAAGCTTTCTGCTACGTTAAATAATTTTGAAGATATATCGAGTGCAAAAAAGGTACCAACATTCAGTTTTTACCCCCTTTTTACCCCTAAAAGTATACATATTGGCTTATTTTTTACCAGCATTCGTATGCTTTTAGAATTTTTAGTCTATCTAATGTAGATTCGGAGATATAAAGATACCAATTTTACCCTTTTTTACCCGTTTTTACCCCTTTTCGCGTTTGTATTTCCAAAAATCCCTTCTTAGTGGACTTACACATCGGAAGAAGAATCTACCACCAAATTTCAGCTCTATAGCTATAGTGGTTTGGGCTAGGCAATGATATGCCAAAAAGAACTCAATTTGCTGCCTAACAAATTTTATAAGAATTATTCTTTTGCATTCGTTCCTTAGAATTATAAAATAAAATTCGGAAAAGAATTCTATTTTAAATTCTTGGTTTTTTTCATTCTCCTCGCAAACGAATTAAATCAACAAAAGTTAATTTAATTCGTTTGCGAGGAGAACGAAAAAAAACAAGAATTTAAAATAGAATTCTTTTCCGAGTTTTATTTTTAAAATTCCGAAAACAAATTTTAAAACCAACGAAAAAAATAAAATAGCATTTGCGAGCAGAATTTTTTCCTACCCTGCGGCTTACAGTAATCTTGTTTGTATTTTTGTCCAAAAAACGTAATCCTTTTGACTCCTCAGAGTAGCCAACAAAAACTAAATAATTTGACTTTTCGTCCAATTTCTTTCTTTTCTCTTTTGGTATGTGTACTAAAGATAAAGAGCCAAAGATTTCAAAATTAATAGGTTTTAAACGCCTACCTTCCCAAATTTCAACTGGTATTTGGTGTGTTGAGCTTGTTAGCAAAAAATTTTGAAGAAATGCAGTAATTACGGCCTCACCCCAATAACATTTTCCGAGATTAGCATCCAATAACATACAACGTACCATTTCAACAAGATATCTGTTTCGCCGTTGCTACTTAATTTTGCTTAGGGGTATGCAGAGTTGTAAATTGTTGTTTTTTGTTTGTTTCAAATGCAAGCAACTCTTGGAGTAAGTTCACTCTTTAAATCCGACTAAAAGTTGGGGTGAACTGTGCTGCCATTCTCTTCTAGCTCGTCTTTTTATACACACGAGACGTTCAATATCCGTAGAATAAATTATATTAACCCTAGCCTGCGGATGGGAGGCAGTGGCATGTTCAGCAGCCTGTTTAATATTTGCATTAAGGTTGACAATGTTAGATTCAATATCATCGGGTGTTCTTAGCATAATATTTTCCGTGCAATGACTACTAAGATATTTTTTGAATTCCAGCCAATTAACACGATTTATCAAATTCGCATATGGGTGCGGTAAGCGCTTCTTAATGGGCTACAAATTGTAACGATCGTGGGAGATTGGACGAGAGATCTAGAGAAGCTGAAATTTGAATTAAATCCCTAGAGATATTTTTTATGACGCCAAAATCTATAACATCCGGAATTTTTTGTATATCAGTAGGGCAATAAGTGGGCTCCCCACTCGAAATGCCATCCAAGCCTATTTTTGAAATTGTTTTGAACAACGCTCGACCTCTAGGTGTAATAAGACGCGAACCCCAGAACCTATGTTTTGCATTGTAGTCCCCAGCTGCTACAAAACAAGGTCCAAGAGATTTGTAGAAATTTTCGTATTGATCCTCAGTGATTGAAAATCTATGAGGGGAGTAAATTGATGATATCACGAAATTCGCTCAAAAATTTTCAATGCCAATATTTGTTGCTTGTAGATGTTCTTCACAAATGTTGTCAAGAATGTAGTGCTTGAGTCTTGACTTAATTAAAATTGCTGAACCACCGCATACTTTTCCTCTCGGGTCCTTTGAATCATATAACCTGTAGCCATAACTTTTAAAATGGATTCTCGAAGTCAACTGAGTCTCTGAGACCAACATTAAATCAATATTTTTTTGCGTAATGAAGTGCTCAAGTTCATTTTTATGTTAGCGAATGCCGTTTGCGTTTCAAAAACATATTTTTAACGTGTTTATGGCTTGTTAACTAATGTCTGAAGCAATGTATTCTGCAATATAATATGGAATATAATTTGTGTTAGCAGCATCGGCATACGGTACACATAAGGCGTTTGCTGATTGGGCTGGGGCTAATTTAGGTGTTTGCCTCATAGTATGTTTGACGAAAGAGTACACAGGACAACCTCTGTAGTTAGCTGTGTGGTTACCTCCACAATTACTGCATTTGTTGTCACTTTGTATCGCAAGAAGCGATACTGAAAAAGGTAAAATATTTGCTGAGCACTTAAAATCCGTTTTTACGCCAAATATATGTACTGGTGTTGCTGATTTGCCGAATATAGTCGCTCTACCCCCTCAACACATAAAGTTTAAGATGCGTGATTTACAAAAATTAATTGCCGAACTCAACCCGAAGAAAGCTCCGGGTATTGATGGAATTAGTAATCAGATGCTGATGAACTTGCCTCGTATTGCAATGAGAATCCTGTTATTCATATTTAATGCTATTTTACGACTGGAGTATTATCCACACAACTGGAAACTTGCCAAGGTTAAAATGATTCCAAAGCCGGGCAAAGATATAACAAAGGCTGAGTCATATAGGCCAATAAGTCTACTATCTACAATGTCAAAGCTTTTCGAAAAACTGCTCAAAACAAAATTGTCCCCAATTCTAATTAGTAGTGGGTGCATACCAGACCATCAATTTGGTTTTAGAAGTCAGCATAGCACCATTGAACAAACTCACAGATTAGTTCAATTTATAAGAAGAACTTTTGAGGGAAAAAAGTATTGTTCTGCGCTGTTTATTGACGTTTCCCAGGCATTTGATAAAGTGTGGCATGAAGGCCTTATTTTAAAATTGAAGACTTACTTACCAATAAACATTTTAAATCTTTTGGAAAGTTACATTATTTCCCGTAAGTTCACTGTTGCGGAAGGAGACTTTACAAGTAGGCCTGAAACAATTTCATCTGGTGTACCACAGGGGAGTATACTGGGACCAGTTTTATATTTAATTTATACTTGTGATATGCCTGTGAGCAGTAGTATCCATACTTCCACATTTGCCGACGATACAGCCTGCCTTAGTATGCATGAAAACCCTGATGAGGCATTCCGCAAACTCCAGGAACACATTAGCCAGATGGAGCTTTGCTTAAACTTATGGAGAATCAAGGTAAATGAACAAATGTGTGTTCAAGTAACATTTACTTTACGAAGAGATACTTGTTCCCCCATTCGGATTAACAATCAAGTTGTTTCTCAACATTCACATGTGAAATATCTTGGTATACACCTTGATCGACGACTTACATGGAAACACCACATTGATTCTAAGTTAACTCAAATGAAACTTAAACTAACTCAGGTACATTGGCTGATTGGTCGAAATTCAACACTTAGCCTAGACTGTAAACTTTTAATATACAAGTCGCTTTTAAAGCCAATATGGTGCTACGGAATTCAACTATGGGGCACTGCTTCAGCTTCAAATGTAGAGAAAATTCAACGCAGGCAAAATAAAATTTTACGCATGATAACATCGGCTCCATGGTACATCAAAAATTCAAATATACATCGTGATTTGAATATGCCACTAGTGACTGAAGAAATTGCAAAATACGCTGGCAAATATTTAACAAAACTCGAGTCACATCCTAATACGCTTGCCCGTAATATTTTGAACTTTACTGGACACATCCGCCTAAAAAAGAGGGACACAATGGCTCTTATTCACAGCACTCCAGATGGGACTTCTTGAAAATACTTTTTTTTTTTTTCCTTTTGATTATCACTACTTACATATGTATTATATATAACTACTACTAAGCTTATGTCCGACATTGGTCGGGCCTAATTATATTTTTTAGATTTAAGATTTGAATACTTATTGTTAGTTCATATATGAAGATACAATATATAAAAATTCATGCATAAAAAAAAAAAAAAAAAAACTTTGATCTTTTGGCTTATTGCAACTAGCAGTGCCGTGTAATTCGCCGCACACAACACAAACAGTAGGTAAATTGCAGTAAGTTTTAGTATGGCCATATTCTTGACAAATATGGCACTGTACGGGTTCTGAACGCTTGCGTGGTTCTTCAACTGTTATTTTTCGATATAATAGATATTTTAAATTATATATTGAATGGGTTTCATTTTTTTTTAAATTTTATATCATTTGGCTCAAGTTCAACGCGAAATAGAGGTTGGGGGATCTTTTCCCTATTTATTATATTCGATACATTTTAACCTTAAATCCCTGGATGACTAGAGCATCTTTTATTTCTTCGGGAGCAACATAGGAATCTATGCGCTTCAATACCATCTGCAAACCTTTAGCACTCTTGATCTGATATGTGTAGAAACTTTTTTTACTTTTTTCAAATTCAGTAACAATTTTGCGAAAAGCTTTTCCTTCATAAATTTGGATCTTAGTTTCATCAATATTACCACGTTTTATAGGAAAAAGTTGAAATTTAGTCTCACCAATGACCGAAATTAATTTTTTAATAAGAGCTTTTAATTTTTTTTCTCTTAAATAGATTGATGGCGGCTTGGAGGTTTTGTTCGGAGATTCAGCGGGTTTGTCATTATCATCTTTCAATATTTTAAAACGCTTTTGCCGATTAGTAGAGGATCCGCTGTTATCCCTAGACATCTTTGGGACAGATGCAATTTTAGTAGAATTTGGTTTTCGCCCGCGGTTTGCAATTGTGATATATCTGTCCATTCCGACTTGGATCTTGGGTTTTGGTCTACTCTTATCTTCAGTGACAACTTGGTTAAGTGAAGACCTCGAGCCCGAAGCGGATGATATCGCTGAGTTAAATGTAGAAGTACTAGGCAACGGACAAAGCGAATTTGATCGCTGACAAAACTGTGGTTTTGCCGTTAGAAAAAGTCTCTCATCAGATTTTTTATTCTTAGTAAGAGCTTCAGAACTCACAGTAAGTCTATCAACAGATTTTTCATTGTTGTCATTAAGAGCTTCAGAACTCACAGTAAAATAGGCATTTCTGCCGTTAGAACTCACTTCACAATTTTTTTCCTTTGAGGTACGCATATAGAGTATTCCTCAAGAGTATTTTGAAAAAATATTAGCAAAGCAAAAAACAAAGCTTATTTATCAAAGTTAATATGTACTACGAATATTTTTTTGTATGATTTTTTTTGTTTAGTATGTATGTAAGAAAAATTCCGCTATTACGTCTGTTCACTATGAATGTACAACGAGAACGGAAGCTCATATTTTAAAGTGAATTATGATGCGTTTTATTACCTTAATGCCTCAAAAACATGAAAATTTTTTGCTATGTAGTTTTAAGTTTCACTTAAACAAGTTGTCACTGAAGATAACAGTAGTTCAAAACCAAAGGTACAAGTAGGAATGGACAGATATATAACTATTTTAAAGCGCGGGCGAAGCCCAAATTCTACTAAAATTGGATCCGCCCCAAAGATGTCTAGGGATAACAGCACATCTTCTATCAATCGTCAAAATCGTTTTTCATTATTGCAAGACAAAAACGACAAGCCAGCTGCATCATCGCAAAAGGCTTTTAAGCCACCACCTATTTATCTGAGAGAAAAAAATTCTAACGCGCTTCTAAAAAATCTACTGTCGACCATTGGTGAAAAAGTTTTTCACATCATTCCAATTAAACGAGGTAATATTGATGAAACTAAAATCCAAATATATGATGAAAAAGATTTCCGAAAAATTGTTAGTGAGTTTGAAAAAAATAAAACAAATTTTTACACATATCAACTTAAGAGTGCTAAAGGCCTACAAATAGTATTAAAGGGCATAGATTCATATGTTGAGCCCGAAGAAGTAAAATGTGCACTTATCGAACAAGGATTTAAGGTAAAAAATGTTACCAATATAATCAATAGAGAGAAGATTTCCCAGCCTCTATTTCGTGTTGAACTGGAGCCGAATGATATACGGTTAAAGAAAAATGAGACGCACCCAATTTATAGTCTAAAATACCTTTTACACCGAAAAATCACAGTTGAAGAGCCACGTAAGCGTTCAGGTCCCGTACAGTGCCATAATTGCCAAGAATATGGCCACACAAAAACCTACTGCAAATTACCTACAGTTTGTGTTATCTGCGGTGAATTGCATGGTACTGCTAACTGTACCAAGCCAAAAGTACAAGCAGAAAAGAAATGCAGTAATTGTGGAGGTAATCACACTGCTAACTACAGAGGATGCCCTGTATATTCTTTCGTTAAACAGGCTATGGGTCAAAAATCTAAATTAGCTCCAGTTCAATCAGCAAATGCTTACTCCGCCACTCTTCCTCAAACTAGCCAACTAGTTACTTCACGTGTATCGTATGCCGATGCGGCTAAGACTAGTTCTATTCCCACACAAAATGTTCCACCGCCAAGTAATTCAACAAATGCAAACTCTAGCTTTAACTTTAGTCGTCTTGAAGCTACTATTGAGAATCTGGTGCTAACTATAAACAACTTTACAACAAATATGACTAGCATGATGCAAAAAATGCTGAGAATGCAGAATACTCTGCTTCAAGCATTAGTCAACAAACCATGAACACGTTAAAACTATGTTTCTGGAACGCAAACGGCATTCGCCAACATAAAAATGAACTTGAACACTTCCTCATGGAAAAAAATATTGATATAATGTTGGTCTCTGAGACTCACTTGACTTCGAGAAGCTGCTTTAAAATAAATGGTTACACTCTATATGATTCAAAGGACCCGAGAGGGATCCTTGAATCAAGACTGAATCACTATATCCTTGAGAACGTTAGTGAAGAATATATGCAAGCTACGAATATTTTCGTAGAAAATTTTTGTGCGAATTTCGTGATATCTTCAATTTACTCACCTCCCAGACTTTCAGTTACCGAAGATCAGTATGAGAAGTTCTACAAATCGCTTGGATCTTGTTTCGTGGCAGCTGGTGACTACAATGCTAAACATACGTACTGGGGCTCGCGTCTTATTACACCTAGAGGCAGAGCGTTGTTTAATACAATTTCAAAAATGGGCTTAGATGTCATTTCGAGTGGGGAGCCTACTTATTGGCCTACTGACGTAAGAAAAATTCCAGATGTTATAGATTTTGGCGTCACGAAAAATATCCATAGGGACTTAATTCACGTAGAGGGCTCCCTAGATCTGTCCTCCGATCACTCTCCCACAATAGTTACAATTTTCAACCCACTAAGGAGTGATTTAACTAACTCATATGCGAAAACGATTAATAGGGTCAACTGGCTAGGATTCAAAAAATATATTAGTAGTCACTGCGTAGAAAACATTCAGCTTAGATCACCTGATGATATTGAATTTAATATTGCCAATCTTAACGAATATATTAAACAGGCTGCTGAACATGCCACTACTTCCTATCCGCAGACTGGCTTTAATAGAATTTATTCTACGGAAATTGAACGTCTTGTATGTGAAAAAAGGAGAGCTAGAAGAGAATGGCAACAACACCGATCACCCCTAAATAAAATCAGACTTAAAGAATGTACTAAACGACTCAAAGAGCTGCTATCGTCGGAAAAGACTGCATTACTAGAAAAGTATTTAGAAGGTCTTGATGTAACGTCAACATCTAATTACTCTTTATGGCGCGCTACTAGAAATCTTAAAAGACCCGTTGATCTCAAATCACCACTGAGTACTTCGACCGGAGGCTGGGCAAGAAGCGATAGTGAGAAAGGTAACTTATTTTCTGAGCATTTAAAATCTGTATTCACTCCCAATCCATGTACGGGTGCTGCCGGATTACCGAGTGTAGTATCTCTACCCCCTCGTCCCTTAAGGTTTAAGATGCGTGAACTACAAAAAGTAGTTGCTGAACTCGACCCGAAGAAAGCTCCAGGTATTGATATTAGTAACAAGATGCTGATGAACTTGCCTCATATTGCAATAAGAATCTTGCTATTTATTTTTAATGCAATTTTACGAATGCAGTATTTTCCACATAACTGGAAACTTGCCAAGATCAAAATGATTCCAAAGCCAGGAAAAGATCTTACCAAGGCTGAGTCATATAGGCCTATAAGCTTACTTTCAACAATTTCAAAGCTTTTCGAAAAGCTGCCCATGACTAAATTGTCCACAATTTTAGCTGATAGTGGGTGCATCCCGGACCATCAATTTGGCTTTAGAAGTCAGCATAGCCCTATTGAGCAAACGCATAGATTGGTTCAAGTTGTAAGGAGGACATTTGAAGAAAAAAAGTATTGTTCTGTTCTTTTTATTGATGTTTCTCAGGCATTTGATAAAGTATGGCACGAAGGCCTAGTTTTAAAATTGAAGACATACCTACCAATAAACATACAAAAGCTTTCGGAAAGTTATATTGTTGATAGGAAATTTACCGTTGTAGAAGGAGACTTCATGAGTGTACCCGAGTCTATATCTTCTGGTGTGCCACAGGGTAGTATTCTGGGGCCAGTCTTGTATCTAATATATACTTGTGATATGCCTGTGAGCAATAACATACACACTTCTACATTTGCCGATGATACAGCCTGTTTGAGTATTCACAAAAACCCTGATGAGGCATCCTGCAATCTCCAAGCACACATTACCCAGCTTGAAATATGGTTGAATTTATGGAGAATAAAAGTAAATGAACAAAAGTGTGTTCATATAACGTTTACCTCAAGAAAAGATACCTGTTCCCCCATTCAAATCAACAATCAAAATATTCCTCAACATTCTCAAGTAAATACCTTGGAATACACCTTAATCGAAGGCTTACATGGAAATATCATATTGACTCTAAGTTAACCCAAATGAAACTTAAATTAACTCAAATATATTGGTTAATTGGCAGAAATTCAACACTCAGCCTAGACTGCAAACTTTTGATATACAAGTCGCTTTTGAAGCCAATATGGAATTCAGCTATGGGGCACTGCTTCAGCTTCAAATATTGAGAAAATCCAACGAAGGCAAAACAAAATTTTACGTTGGATAACATCTGCTCCATGGTACATTAAAAATTCAAATATTCATCGTGATTTAAATATGCCACTAGTGAGTGAAGAAATTGAAAAATACGCAGGCAAATATTTAACAAAACTCGAGTCACATCCTAATCCGCTTGCCCGTAATATTTTGAGCTTTACTGGACACATCCGCTTAAAAAAGAGGGACACAAGGGCTCTTATACTCAACACTCCAGATGGGACTGCTTAATACTTCTTTTTTTTCCTTTTTGATTATCACTACTTATGTATTATTTACAACTATCACTAAGTTTATGTCCGATCCAGTATCGGGCCTAATAATTATATTTAGATTTAAGATTTGATTACTTATTGCTAGTTCATTTTTGAAGATACAATAAAAAAATATATATATGAAAAAAAAAATATATTAAAAATATATGGACCATACATATTTTTTTTAGCTGGGTACATATGAATTGATATATGGACTAATATATGAAATGTTTTATAATATACTAGCGGCACGCTCCGGCTTCGCACGAGTATAAGATATATAGCCTCTGTCATTCATTGAAAAAATGATTAAAATCGTAGTTTTGATTTATTCATTACTGCCCGTGGACTGCACGCGTTAAATTTAGAGTAAAACAATTTTTCTTTCCCTAAACCATGAAGATTTCCTGCTATCTTTGGAATATCTAAATTCATGCACTACATTTTTAATTATTTACTTTTTAAATTTTTACCTATTTATTTTATTTTAACAACAATTAATATATTACAGAATGTCTTTATATGCAACGTTCATAGCTTTCTTGTCATTAGAAAACACAAACATGTTTTCTCTAGAGGTTACTCTTGGAAGAGCAACATACAGTTGCCCATGTGAAAAGCAGTCAACGCTCAAATCTAAGGTTGAAGGTTTGACCCTGCGATTTATTAATGGTCATTGCAAAATATGTCTTTACCGGAAACTGTAAACGTTTAAATTGGAAGGGTAAATTCGATGGTATCAGAGCGATTCGGGTAATCAATACATCTTCTCCGGTACCACATTCTGTGAGTATTGTGCACTCTATTATGAAAGTTTTGAGTGATTTTACCAACAAACGCGTGCCATTGCAAAGTTTAGGTGGATTCAGGTTTCTTAATAAAATAATAGGACAACCTACTTTCAACACCATTTTGTGAGGAGGGAGTCCAGACGCGTTCAAAGTGTTTATAAAGTCTGTAGGAAAATGAACAGCTTCCTCCAAATCTAGAACAGTATCGACCGAGTAGTATATTTTCGCCGGCGCATCAATCTTTGAAAGAATCAATTTATTTACCTTATCTACTTGTTCGTTAGTTGGTGAAAGAATAGCTCTTGCTTTAAACCAAGATATTGGGTAGTATGAATAAAAAAAATATTTGCTTTTTACTTAAAAATTTGTTTAAAAAAACAAAAAACACACACATATTTAGGGTTTTAAAACAAATTTTTAAGTAAAAAGCAAATACTTTTTTTATTCATATTACCCATTGTCTTATAACTTATGTAACCAAACTGCAAGCAAACCCTTTCAAGCAAAAAAAATTAAAACACTTTTTATATGACGTAGTAATTTTTTTTTGGTGGGGGGGGGGGTCAAAATTTCCCACCGATTTACGAATTATGGGACTAAGCTGCAAGCAAACCTTTTCAAAAATTTTTAAATCGCTTTGTATATGACGTAGTATTTTTTTGGGGAGGGAAACAGCAAAGTCTCCCACCGATTAAAAAAAGAAACATTATGGAACTAAACTGCAGGCAAACCCTTTTAAACAAAAAATCAATTTTGAAAATCGGTTCATAAATGACGGAGTTATGCATAAGGGGAGCGAATTTTCCCCCTCCGATTTTTGTAAAAAATTGTGGGTTCTAACTTAACGCAAAAAATTTTCAAACCAAAAAGGAATTTTGAAAATCGGTTCACAAATAGCAGAGTTATGCAAGAGGCGAGCACATTTCCTCTTCCGATTTCGAAAAAAAATTATAGGACCCAACTGCAAGCAAACCCTTTCAAACAAAAAAAAAGAATTTCGAAAATCGGCTTAAAAATTACAGAGTTATGCGTGTACAAACATA
The DNA here is from genome assembly GCA_944452675.1 of Tachina lurida. NCBI lineage: Eukaryota > Metazoa > Arthropoda > Insecta > Diptera > Tachinidae > Tachina > Tachina lurida. The sequence goes on along the minus strand of OX101753.1, from coordinate 90,612,277 downwards.
AAAAAAGTTAATAGAAAAATACACACGAATTGATAACCTCCTTTTTTGCAGTCGGTTAAAAATGTTATTGTGGGATATCCATAAGAGATAGAGATAGCAGAGTTTTCTGTAGTCCTTTTCAATGTGTACAATACTTAGTACATTATTTTGATAAATCTCGTAGGGTTCAGTCTGTGTTTGCAATGTAAGCGGAAAAAATGTAATTACACTGTACAACAGCCAAAATAGCCTTTAGATAAAAGTATGCGGACTATATGGATTTCGATGCGTTAAATTCAAATCTGCTGTCAGTTTTGCTCTATCACGTAGAGATTTTTTATGGGCGTGGCTAATTTTGGCTCCTAAATTAGTCGGCCATACTAATATATTTTACTATAACTCGAAAACCGCTATTTCGATTTTAATAAATAATAAACCAAAAGACGCGCCACAAAAGTTTGTTAAAAAATATTAATAATCATCTTTTACCTATTTTTTATGGTTTCGAAGTTATTCAGAATTTAAAAAAGAAAAAAGTTTTTTTATGCAAAAATCGCGTAATTTTTTTACATGAAAATTACAATAAAAAAATCAGAAACTCACAAGTTTTATATTTTTTACATTTTTCTTAAAACCACATATCCTAGGAATAAAACAGGCTATAAAACGTAAAAATCCAGCAATAAATCTTGATTTTATTCACAATTTAAAGTTCTGTTACCTGCCCGCAATGCCCTTTCAATAGCATTACCAGATGTCAGTGATGGGAAATGAGATTTGCATTTCGGTATCAAAAACAAATTTTTTTAGTACTTTTTTGATCCCGAGAGTACTAAAAATTATAATAGTTCTTATTTAAATTTTATTAACAAAAAATTATAAGAAATTCATTTACAAAAAAAAGGAACACATAGGTACAAATATACAAATAGGTGTAGCCTGGATTAGACTTAATACTGTTGGAACATAAAGCTTGCCCCCGTATTCCATAGCTCGCTAAATCTAAAGCTAAATTCGACCGCTAAAATGCTGAACAAATAGAAAATTTTAAATTTTTGGCGATGACATAAAGCAATAAAATTTCGGCGAATTACATTTTTAAGCCATTACCTGATTTATCAATACCCGTTTGAAAATTGCATTCGTAGCCGAAAATCGACAAATTGATTTTATGGATTCGTATCGATAAAATCTCTATCTCTAGCTTTAGCGAGTTACAGAATACGATGGCTGTTGATTTATATTTTGTTTTCATGAAATTTTGGTAAAAGAAAATCCTTTCGACATTTACAGAGGAGTGAGACATGGATAAAATTCCGTAAGCTACTCTCGATATATCAGGAAACATGTATTCATCTAATGCGTTTTTATATAAGCCAGTGCTCTATATTGGTTGTTAATATTTCAAATTATTTTTCTTTTCTTTTTTTTCTTTTCCCTGGGAACATTTTAATTAAAAGTGCTATAATGATATTGGTTTAACAGATAAAATACTTTCAGGGGGAAACTTACTAAACCAAACTAACATTTCATTGTCAAAGTCCACTTTTGCCCTTAGAACTTAATATAAACTTTTTAAAATTTTCTTTAAACTGATTTAAAACAGTTGTTTCAATAGATCAACTTCTGTGCCACATAAAATATCATTGAATGAAATATTGATATTGATATTTAATTGTGGTTACACTTTTCTAAAAGATCTTTACTAATGAAGCTTCTTTCTATTTGTCGAAAAAACAATTTAATTCTTGGGAAAAAAAAATGGTACGATTGGGAGCTAACGGAGCTTCATAGATTAAAATACGTTGAATACCAAAGGGCTAAAATAACTAATAACTGGGAAGACTATCAAACAATTAAAAAATTATATAAGAAAATGATTAAACAAAAAAAAGTGCAATATGTTCAGAATAAAATCGAAAGCAATCAGAGTAATAGCAAAGATTTTTTTTTTATGCATGATTTTTATTTATTGTATCTTCATATATGAACTAACAATAAGTATTCAAATCTTAAATCTAAAAATATAATTAGGCCCGACCAGTGTCGGACATAAGCTTAGTATGAGTTATATATAATACATATGTAAGTAGTGATAATTAAAAGGAAAAAAATAAAAGTAATTTCAAGAAGACCCATCTGGAGTGCTGTGAATAAGAGCCATTGTGTCCCTCTTTTTTAGGCGGATGTGTCCAGTAAAATTCAAAATATTACGGGCAAGCTGATTAGGATGTGACTCGAGTTTTGTTAAATATTTGCCTGCGTATTTTGCAATTTCTTCAGTCACTAGTGGCATATTTAAATCACGATGTATATTTGAATTTTTTTATATACCATGGAGCCGATGTTATTAACCGTAAAATTTTGTTTTGCCTTCGTTGGATTCTCTCGACATTAGAAGCTGAAGCAGTACCCCAAAGCTGAATTCCGTAGCACCATATAGGTTTTAAGAGCGACTTTTATATTAAAAGTTTAATATCTAGTGTGAGGGTTGAATTTCTACCAAGCAGCCAATGTATCTGAGTTAGTTTAAGTTTCATTTGAGTTAGCTTAGAGTCAATGTGGTATTTCCATGTGAGCCTTCGATCAAGATGTATACCAAGGTATTTCACATGTAAGTTTTGAGGAACAATTTGATTATTGATCGTAACGGGGGAACAAGTGTCTTTTCTTAAGGTAAATGTTACCTGAGCACACTTCTGTTCGTTTACCTTAATTCTCCACATGTTTAACCATAGTTCTAGCTGAGTAATATGTTGCTGAAGATATCGGGAAGCCTCGTGAGGGTTTTCGTGCATACTAAGGCAGGCTGTATCATCGGCAAACGTAGATGTATGGATATTGCTGCTCAATGGCATATCACAAGTATAAATCAAATACAAAACTGGCCCCAGTATACTCCCCTGTGGCACACCGGATGAGATTATTTCAGGCGTACTCATAAAGTTTCCTTCCACAACAGTGAATTTCCGGGCAATAATGTAACTTTCCAGCAGATTTAGAATGTTTATTGGTAGGTAAGTCTTTAATTTTAAAATTAGGCCTTCATGCCACACGTTATCAAATGCCTGAGAAACGTCAATGAACAGCGCAGAGCAATACTTTTTTTCTTCAAAAGTTTTTCTTATAAATTGAACCAATCTATGAGTTTGTTCGATAGTGCTATGCTGACTTCTAAAACCAAATTGGTGGTCCGGTATGCACCCACTACTAACTAGAATTGGGGACAATTTTGTCATGAGTAGTTTTTCGAAAAGCTTTGACATTGTTGACAGTAAACTTATTGGCCTATATGACTCAGCTTTGGTAAGATCTTTGCCCGGCTTTGGAATCATTTTAACCTTGGCAAGCTTCCAGCTGTTTGGATAATACTCCAATCGTAAAATGGCATTAAAAATTAATAGCAGGATTCTAATAGCTATACGAGGCAACATTATCAGCATCTGTACCCCATTTCTGTAACTTGTGAGAAGTTGTCGCATCGAGAAAAATTAAATAAATATATTGGTTGTCCTATTTTACACAGGGTTATTCACATAAACACTTATATAAACTTACAAAAAATATCAACAAATACAGTTTTCTTCGTACTCACCCTGTGTTTCACAGGATGATAACAAATTTTTCGACTCGAAAAGTTCTCACATTCCTTACAGAAACGAGGCACTGGTTACTAATTTCATCAATAGCCGGAGCTTTTTTCGGGTTGAGTTCTGCAATTAGTTTTTGTAAATCACGCATCTTAAATTTTATTGGTCGTGGGGGGGGGAGGGTAGCGCAACTACATTTGGCAAATCAACAGCACCAGAACATGTGTTTGCGGTAAATACGGATTTTAAATGCTCGCCAAATATTTTACATTTTTCAGGATCGCTTCTTGCCCAACCTCCTGTAGATGTGCGCAGAGGTGGTTTAAACTCAACTGGTGTTTTAAGCTTTCTAGCAGCGCGCCACAAAGAGTAATTAGATGCTGGTGTGACATCAATACCTTCCAAATAATTTTTAAGAGATGCAATTTTTTCATGGAGTCGTTTAGTACACTCTTTAAATCTGATTTTAAGTTGGGGTGATCTGTGCTGTTGTCATTCTCTTCTAGCTCTTCTTTTTTCACTTACGAGACGTTCAATATCCGTAGAATAAATTCTATTTACCCTAGTCTGAGGATGGGTGGTAGTGGCATGTTCAGCAGCCTGTTTAATATTTTCATTAAGGTTGGCAATGTTAGATTCAATATCATCGTGTGTTCTTAGCGTAATATTTTCCGTGCAATGACTACTAAGATATTTTTTAAATCGCAGCCAATTAACACGATTTATCAAATTCGCATATGGGTGAGGTAAGTCACTTCTTAATGGGCTACAAATTGTAACGATCGTGGGAGAGTGATCGGACGAGAGATCTAGAGAAGCTTCAATTTGAATTAAATCCCTAGAGATATTTTTCATAACGCCAAAATCTATTACATCCGGAATTTTATGCATGTCAGCAGGCCAATAAGTGGGCTCCCCACTCGAAATGACATCCAAGCCCATTTTGGAAATTGTATTGAACAACGCTCGACCTCTGGGTGTAATAAGACGCGAACCCCAGAACGTGTGCTTAGCATTATAGTCGCCAGCTGCTACGAAACAAGGGCCCAGAGATTTGTAAAAATCCTCGTATTGATCCTCAGTAATTGCAAATCTAGGAGGAGAGTAAATTGATGATATGACAAAATTAGTGCAAAAATTTTCGACACAAATATTCGTTGCTTGTAAATGTTCTTCACAAATGTTGTCAATAATATAATGCTTGAGTCTTGACTTTATTAAAATTGCTGATCCACCGCATGCTCTTCCTCTCTGGTCCTTTGAATCATATAAGGTGTAGCCATAAATTTTAAAAAAGCTTCTCGAAGTCAAATGAGTCTCAGAGACCAACATTATATCAATATTTTTTTCCGTGAGGCAGTGCTCAAGTTCATTTTTATGTTGGCGAATGCCGTTTGCGTTCCAAAAACATATTTTTAACGTGTTCATGGTTTGTTGACTAATGCTTGAAGCAGAGTATTCTGCATTGGCAGCATTTCTTGCATCATGCTAGTCATACTTGTTGTAAAATTGTTTATAGTTTGCACCAGATTTTCAATAGTAGCTTCAAGGCGATTAAAATTAAAGCCTGAGTTTGTATTTGTTGAAGTATTTGGCCGTGAAAAATTTTGTATGGGAATAGAGCTTGTCTTAGCAGCATCGGCATACGATACACGTGAATTAACTGGTTGGCTCACTTGGGCAAGAGTGGCGGAGTAAGTGTTTGCTGTTTGCGCTGGAGCTACTTTAGGTTTTTGCCCCATAGTCTTTTTAACGAAAGAATATACAGGACATCCTCTATAGTTAGCGGTGTGATTATCTCCACAATTACTGAATTTTTTTTTTTGCTTGATCTTTTGGTTTAGTACAACTGGCAGTACAGTGCAATTCGCCGCATATAACACAAACTGTAGGTAATTTGCAGTAAGTTTTTGTGTGGCCATATTCTTGACAATTATGGCACTGTACGGGTCCAGAACGCTTGTGTGGTTCTTCAACTGTTATTTTTCGGTATAAAAGATATTTTAAATTATAAATTGGGTGCGTTTCCTTTTTTCTCAATTTTATATCATTCGGCTCAAGCTCAACGCGAAATAGAGGCTGGGGGATCTTCTCCCTATTTATTATATTGGAAACATTTTTTACCTGGAATCCCTGGAGGACGAGTGCATCTTTTATTTCTTCGGGAACAACATAAGAATCTATGCCCTTCAATACGATCTGCAGTCCTTTAGCACTCTTAAGCTGGTATGTGTAGAAACTTGTTTTATTTTTTTCAAATTCAGAAACAATTTTGGGGAAATCTGTTTCGTCATAAATTTGAATTTTCGTTTCATCGATATTGCCACGTTTTATTGGAACAATGTGAAATTTTTTTTCACCAATGGCCGAAATTAATTTCTTAATAAGGCGTTTGAATATTTTTCTCTCAAATAGATTGGTGGCGGCTTGGAGGTTTTGTTCGCGAATATATCAGGTGTGTCGTTGTCATCTTGCAATATTTGAAAACGATTAGTGGAGGATGCGCTGTTATCCCTAGATACCTTTGAAGCAGATGCAATTTTAGTAGACTTTGGGCTTCGCCTGCGCTTTCCCACAATGATATATCGGTCCATTCCGACTTGGACCTTGGGCTTTGGGCTACTCTTATTTACAGTGACTAATTGGGTAAGTGATGAATCCGATGATATCGCTGATTTAAATGACGAAGTAGTAGGCAACTGTAATGTTAACGAATCACTAGTTGGCATTGGACAAAGCGAAGTTGATCGCTGACGAAAAATTGGCTTAGCCGTTAAAAAAAGTCTATCATTAGGTTTTTTATTTATTTTATTTAAATTAAGATCATCAGAACTCGCAGTAAGTCTATTATCAGATTTTTTATATCTATTGTTATCATTGAGATCATCAGAGCTCACAGTAAGATAGGCATTTCTACAGTTATAACTCACTTCACAATTATTTGTTTTTGAAGTACTCATATAGAGTATTCCTCAAGGGCACTTTGAGTTATTTTGTTTACGGTTGTTTTTTATAGCAAAGATATGTGGAGGGTTTTGAAAGAAGAAATAGGAATAGCGGAAAGTGGAAACGAAATAAATAGGATTTTCATAAATGGCAAAATAGTAGAAAATGACGTTGAAATAGCTGAACTTTTAAATAAATTTTTTGTGCAAAGTATAATTGATATTAAAAATGGTATAGAAGTTATCCAGAGTACTACAACAGATATAGAAACATGTGATCGGCAATTTAAGTTTCAAACTGTGACTAGTAATGAAATAATTGAAATAGTGAAAGGTTTCAAAAATAAATTTGGCGGGAAAAATATGTTATCTGAAGGTGTAATAAAAGACTCAATACCATACACAGCGTTCTTTTATGCAAATATTGTTAATAACAGCATGAGCGATGGAAAAATTCCCATTTCATGGAAAACTACTAAAATTGTACCTATAGAAAAAATAAAAAATACTATAAAACCTGACGAGCTTCGACCAATAAATACTCTTCCAAGTGACGAAAAAATCCTTGAAACAGTAGTAAAAAATCAGCTACTAAAATACTTAAATGACAACAACATTATTATACAAGAACAATCGGGCTTCAGAAGCAAACACTCATGTGAAACAGCAATAAACTATGTAATAAGTGAATGGCGTGAAGATTTAACAAATAAGAAATATATTATATCAACGTTTATTGCTTTAAAGAGAGCATTTGAAACAATTGATAGAAGACAATTGCTACGAAAACTAAATAAAATCGGAGTGAGGGATGGTGAATTAAGGTGGTTTGAAGATTATCTATCGAATAGAATGCAACAAACGTTAATCGGAATGCTGGTAAGCGAAGTCAACTGTAGAAAGCAAAAACAAAGTAACATAAAGCCACTACAATAATACTTATATGTATGTACCGATGGTGCATCGAATAAGTAAAAATAATTAATGTGATGATCGTAAAAGATAAGTAAGAATAGTTAAACATACATAGGTAGAGTGATATAACTTCGTGCTAACCTAAATAGAAAATGGAAAAACAGAAAATGAATAGTGATACTTACAAATGTGTTTGCCAAAGGCAAATCAATAATTGTATACACAATCAATTCTCATATTCCATTTCATAGAAATTTAAGTTTAATAGCTGATGTTAATAATAATCTCTACCCCAGTAGATAGACATGGGTGCTGATGAAGTGCGTGGCTGCACAGAAAAATATCGGTATTTCCCCCAGCTAATAAAGTCTAGTTTAATTTTTCTTCTCTTCTTTAGATACTCACATTAATTAATAAAAATATTTCATTCAATAAGAATTGAAATTACTGAACTCAAGCCTGATTAAGAAATTATTTCTGATTAAAAATTTTTATTTTTTAAACTTTGAGGAGGGTCCACGCATATAAACTTTGCATACCGTATGTATTTTCCAAGGTTGGCAAACGGTATCGTAAAAATACCGATACCGATTCAAATACCGCTAAAATTAGATACCGGTATCGTTACCGATACCGAAACCCATTTCGGTTAGAAAATACCGGTATCCAGACTACCGTTTACGTCTATACCGGTACGTACCGGTATACCGATTCCGGCCAAAAAATAAATGATAAGTGAGTTGTTTGGCAACTACAAATTTTTATTATGTATTACAACTTTCTTAACCCTGAGACGACTGTTTTTTTCAGTTGTATTTTGGTTTTTATTTCGTCCATTGTGTTCGTATTGCTTTATTATTCCAGACGCCATCCAATCCCATTTGTGAACCAATATTATTGCCATGTTCATAAAACTCAAGAAAAAATAGCAAGGCCAGAACTAAAAATATTTAAAATGTTTTGTAATGGATATTATGGTTTCAAAAAAATATACCATAGATAAGAACCTTTGTTTTTCGAGAATTAATTCGAAGACAACTAAAATTAGTTGTTATTCAGAATACCAAAAAAACAGTTGTTTAAAAGTTAAGTTGTTTTAGTTTCAATCCCACTTAGTTGAGCTATAAACCGTAATATGGGCAAAAATATATTTCAAATAACTTCCTTTACTTGGTTTTGGTCTTGTTTACACACTTCACGATAATAAATAAGGTTGATAGAGAAAAAGCTTCTAAACTTTTATATTTGAAGTTAAAGATTCCTCTCTTGAGGTGAAGAAAACTTAAAGTTTTTAATGTTAATTGCACAAGAATTTTGGTTTCTTTGTTTTTAAGTTGGCTAAAAGAATATTGTTTCTTCTTTTAATTGAAATATTCAAATATTCGTTTCGTGTGAATTTGGCGAGAAAGTTATAAACAATATGAGTCCAGTTATAAACAATATTGCCTAAGAACATGTCCAAAGTATAAAAGTGTCGAAAAAACCGAAAAAATTATATATGTTGAAAAATACAGACATCTATTTGAAATTTACTGAAACAAGATATATGTATATGGTTCTTAGTCTCTTCTTTCTGTATCCTTCTATAAATTTAAAACCGGTTGATATTTAACTTAGTTAGAGGTTGATAAGTGCCTACGGGTACGAAAAAGCGGTTTTTTACTCGTAACTCAAAATTTTGGAGGTGTCTGGAAAATTTCAAATACAGATTTTTGTTACACTGGACAATACCTAGCAGAAAAATAGTAACACACAAATTTTATAAAAATTTGTCACACAGTGTAATTTATCAATATAGACTTTTTGTAGCGTGCGACACCACGCAAATTTGCTTGATTTTTTTAACGAAAGCGATTTTTTTTATTTTATATTTTTTTTTTGCCGTCAGCAGCTCTACGTTAGGTAAAATTTTAAGAAAAATCGAGTCACGTTGTTTAGAAATACAAGGTTAATAGTTTGCTGTAGCACGAGACAAAAAGTGTAATTTCTCGGAGAAATGCCCATATGTTAATGTAAAAATACTCCCTTTTTTGAAGTAATTTAATAAAAAAAGATTTTTTGCTATGTCCACTGCCTGAAATAATAAATTTATCAGTAATATCGGTATACCGGTATTATAAACTCGATAACGGTATGTACCGGTAATACCGATACTGAAATAAAATAAATACCGATACCGCTACCGATACCGAAATTTAAAAAATAATTGTACCGGTATCAATACCGATACCGTTATTTGTTTCGGTTTCCAACCTTGGTATTTTCTAATAGATTTGCCGTGATAAAAACAGTGATAAAAAAGAGAGAAAAAGATCGAGTTAATATGCATACTTTTTATGGAGAGGTTCACAATTAAGTTTCCATATATGAGCTCATCATCATTACATATTATAAAACAAAGTCGCTTTCTCTGTCCCTATATCCCTATGTATGCTTAAATCTTTAAAACTATGCAACGGATGTTGATTCGGTTTTTTTTAATAGATAGAATGATTGAAGAGGAAGGTTTATATGTATAATAACATCCATTAAATAGTTAAGAAATACTGTTATTTTTGATCTAATAATCTAATAATGTCTCATTTAAATAAAAATTTTTTTAACAAAAAAACATCCCTGTTGGATTTTATACACTGTGACACTATTAAATAAATCAAATAATTTAACAATATAATTCAGTCAAATTAATAATTCAGTTTGATAGAAAATTACGGAATAATCTAGATATTTTTAAGAAACAAAGTTCGTATTACTGCAAAAAATTATATTGAAAAATAGTATCGGTATGACAACGGATTATTTTTTCTTTTAAAATTGCATTAGGCTTTAATCTGATTTCTTAAATTAAATTTTGTGTGCGAATATGAGTTTTTTGTTGTTTAAATAATCGACATTTTCTCTTAAAATGTCTAACGAAATGTGTTTTAGCTCGTTTTTACAAAAAAGTAATTTTATTAATATAATATATTGCATATAAGTGCCCTTTTTTGAATCAAGGGTGTATGAATATGAACTTCGCATACTGCATATGGAATATTTATACACACATGTATGAAAATGTATGAATATATATTATCATATATGCCCACATACCCTCATTTTTCGGATCCAAACCATATCTTAATGTTAATTGTGAAGTATTTTCTTGCAAGCACTTGTAGCTTGAAGAATTGTGGTTATTTTGGGATTCTCACAAGCACTTGAACTTGGAGATAGTTGTGGTATAGTTTGTTGTCCTCACAAGCACTTGAACTTGGAGGCAGTGTTCAATAAAACAACTGATATGTTATTCTACTAAACACTAAAAATTTTGATTTTATTTTGCTTTCTTTTATACATAGGTGCGTTGTACCTTCATAGTGAACAGACGTAAAAGCGGAATATTTCTTACATACAAACAAAACAAAAAAAAAATCATACAAAAAATATTCGTAGTACATATTAACTTTGATAAATAAGCTTTTTTTTTGCTTTGCTAATATTTTTTTACATATAGAAATAACAAAATCAAAAAAGAACCGTAAACAAAAAAACATACAAAGTACCCTTGAGGAATACTCTTTATGAGTACCCCAAAGGAAAAAAATAGTGAAGTGAGTTCTAACGGCAGAAATGCATATTTTACTGTGAGTTTTGATGCTCATACTGATAACAATAAAAATAAAAAATCTGATAATAGACTTGCTGTGAGTCCTGAAGCTCTTAATATAAACCAAAAATCTGATAATAGACTTTCTCTAACGGCAAAACCACAGTTTCGTCAGCGATCAACTTCGCTTTGTCCAATGCCATCTAGTGAATCGTTGACATTATTGCCTAGTACTTCTCAGCGATATCATCCGCTTCGGGCTCGTTGTCATCACTTAAACAAGTTGTCACTGAAGATAAGAGCACCCCAAAGCCCAAGGTCCAAGTCGGAATGGACAGATACATTACAATTTTAAAGCGCGGGCGCAGCCCAAATTCTACTAAAATTGCATCTGTTCCAAAGATGTCCAGGGATAACAGCGCATCCTCTACTAATCGGCAAAACCGTTTTAAAATATTGCAAGATGATAATGAAAAACCCGCTGAATCTGCGAATAAAACCTCCAAGCCGCCACCAATCTATTTAAGAGAAAAAAACTCAAACGCTCTAATTAAAAAATTAATTTCGGTCATTGGTGAAAAAAAATTTCACATTGTTCCAATAAAACGTGGTAATATTGATGAAACGAAAATTCAAATTTATGAAGAAAAAGATTTTCGCACAATGGTTTCTGAACTTGAAAAAAGTAAAACAAATTTCTACACATATCAGCTCAAGAGTGCTAAAGGTATGCAGATTGTGTTGAAGGGCATAGATTCCTATGTTGCTCCCGAAGAAGTAAAATATGCTCTCGTCCTCCAGGGCTTTAAAGTTAAAAATGTATCGAACATAATAAATAGGGAAAAGATCCCTCAACCTCTATTTCGCGTTGAACTTGAGCCAAATGATATAAAATTTAAAAAGAGTGAGACCCATCCAATATATAATTTAAGATATCTCTTATATCGAAAAATAACCGTTGAAGAACCACACAAGCGTTCAGGACCCGTATAGTGCCATAATTGTCAAGAATATGGCCATACTAAAACTTACTGCAAATTACCTACTGTTTGTGTCGTGTGCGGCGAGTTGCACGGCACTGCTAGTTGCAATAAACCGAAAGATCAAAGTAACAAAAAATGCAGTAATTGTGGAGAAAATCATACTGCTAACTACAGAGGTTGTCGTGTGTACTCTTTGGTAAAGAAGACTATGGTGCAAAAACCTAAATTAGCTCCAGCTCAATCAGCAAACGTTTACTCTGCCACTTTTCAGCAAATGAGCCAACCAGTTACTTCCCGTGTATCGTATGCAGATGCTGCTAAGGCTAGTTCTATTCCGACACAAAATGTTTCACCGCAAAATAATTCTACAAATACACACTCAAACTTTAATTATAATCGCCTTGAAGCCACTATTGAAAATCTTGTGCAAACTATAAACAATTTTACAACAAATATGACTAGCATGATGCAAGAAATGTTGCGAATGCAGAATACTCTGCTTCAAGCTTTAGTTAACAAACCATGAACACGTTAAAAATATGTTTCTGGAACGCAAACGGCATTCGCCAACATAAAAATGAACTTGAGCACTTCCTCACGGAAAAAAATATTGATATAATGTTGTTCTCTGAGACTCATTTGACTTCGAGAAGCCTTTTTAAAATTTATGGCTACACCTTATATGATTCAAAGGACCCGAGAGGAAGAGCATGCGGTGGATCAGCAATTTTAATAAAGTCAAGACTCAAGCATTATATTATTGATAACATTTGTGAAGAACATTTACAAGCAACGAATATTTGTAATGAAAATTTTTCCAATAATTTTGTCATATCATCAATTTACTCTCCTCCTAGATTCGCAATTACTGAGCATCAATACGAGGATTTTTACAAATCTCTGGGTCCTTGTTTCGTAGCAGCTGGCGACTATAATGCTAAACACACGTTCTGGGGTTCGCGTCTTATTACACCCAGAGGTCGAGCGTTGTTCAATACAATTTCCAAAATGGGCTTGGATGTCATTTCGAGTGGGGAGCCCACTTATTGGCCTACTGACATACATAAAATTCCGGATGTAATAGACTTTGGCGTTATGAAAAATATCTCTAGGGATTTAATTCAAATTGAAGCTTCTCTAGATCTCTCGTCTGATCACTCTCCCACGATCGTTACAATTTGTAGCCCATTAAGAAGTGATTTACCTCACCCATATGCCAATTTGATAAATCGTGTAAATTGGCTGCGATTCAAAAAATATCTTAGTAGTCATTGCACGGAAAACATTACACTAAGAACACCTGATGATGTTGAATCTAACATTGCCAATCTTAACGAAAATATTAAGCAGGCTGCTAAAGATGCCACTACCTCCTATCCGCAGACTGGGTTTAATAGACTATATTCTACAGATATTGAACGTCTCGTATGTGAAAAAAGAAGAGCTAGAAGGGAATGGCAACAGCACAGATCACCCCAGAATAAAATTAGATTTAAAGAGTGCACTAAACGACTCCAAGAGCTGCTTGCACATGAAAAAAGTGCATCTCTTAAAAACTATCTGGAAAATCTTGATGTCACACCAGCATCTGATTACTCTTTATGGCGTGCTGCTAGAAAGCTTAAAACACCCGTTGAGTTTAAACCACCTCTGCGCACATCTACCGGAGGTTGGGCAAGAAGCGATACTGAAAAGGTAACATATTTGCTGCCCATTTAAAATACGTATTTACCCCAAACACATGTACTGGTGTAATTGATTTGCCAAATGTAGTCGCTCTACCCCCTCAACAAATAAAGTTTAAGACGCGTGATGTGCAAAAAATAATTTCTGAACTCAACCCAAAGAAAGCTCCGGGTTTTGATGGAATTAGTAACCAGATGCTAATAAAGTTGCCTCGTATTGCAATTAGAATACTGTTATTTATTTTTAACGCCATTTTACGACTGCAGTATTATCCAAATAGCTGGAAGCTTGCCAAAGTTAAAATGATTCCAAAGCCGCGCAAAGACCTTACCAAGGCTGAGTCATACAGGCCAATAAGTCTCCTATCAACAATGTCAAAGCTTTTCGAAAAACTGCTCATGACAAAATTGTCCCCAATTCTAGTTAATAGTGGGTGCATACCGGACCATCAATTTGGTTTTAGAAGTCAGCATAGCACTATCGAACAAACTCATAGATTGGTTCAATTTATAAGAAAAACTTTTGAAGAAAAAAAGTATTGCTCTGCGCTGTTTATCGACGTTTCTCAGGCATTTGATAAAGAGTGGCATGAAGGCCTAATTTTAAAATTAAAAACATACCTGCCAATAAACGTTGTAAGTCTTTTGAAAAGTTACATTACTGCCCGGAAGTTCACTGTTGTGGAAGGAGACTTTATGAGCATGCCTGAAACTATCTCATCCGGTGTGCCACAGGGGAGTATACTGGGGCCAGTTTTGTATTTGATTTATACTTCTGATATGCCTCTGAGCAGCAATATCCACACTTCCACATTTGCTGATGATACAGCCTGCCTTAGTATGCATGAAAATCCTTACGAGGCATCCCGATATCTTCAAGAACACATTACCCAGCTGGAACTATGGTTAAACTTATGGAGAATTAAGGTAAACGAACAAAAGTGTGTTCAAGTAACATATACATTACGAAGAGATACGTGTTTACCCATTCGGATTAACAATCAAGTTGTCCCTCAACATACTCATGTGAAATATCTTGGTATACACCTTGATCGACGACTTACATGGAAACACCACATTGATTCTAAGTTAACTCAAATGAAACTTAAACTAACTCAGGTACATTGGCTGATTGGTAGAAATTCAACCCTCAGTCTAGATTGCAAACTTTTGATATACAAGTCTATTTTGAAACCCATATGGTGCTACGGAATTCAACTATGGGGCACTGCTTCAGCTTCCAATGTCGAGAGAATCCAACGAAGGCAAAATAAAATTTTGCGATTAATAACATCGGCTCCATGGTATATAAAAAACTCAAATATACATCGTGATTTGAATATGCCACTAGTGGTTGAAGAAATTGCAAAATATGCAGGCAAATATTTAACAAAACTCGAGTCACATCCTAATCCGCTTGCTCGTAATATTTTGAACTTTACTGGACACGTCCGCCTAAAAAAGAGGGATACAAGTGCTCTTATACTCAACACTCCAGATGGGACTGCTTGAAAATACTTTTTATTTTATTTTATTTTTTCTTCCTTTTGATTATCACTACTTATGTATTATTTATAACTATCTCTAAATTTATGTCCGACAGTGGTCGGGCCTAATAATTATATTTTAGACTTAAGATTTGAATACTTATTGTTAGTTCATATTTGAAGATACAATAAAGGTATTCATTTCAGTTTTTTTCTGTTGGAAAAATGGAAAAATGTAATTTTTCTTACAACAAACACAGGTAAAAAAATTCACCAAAAGTTGAGTTTATAAATTCAACTTTTGGTGGAATTTTTTTACCTGTGTTTGTTGTAAGAAAAATTACATTTTTCCATTTTTCCAACAGAAAAAAACTGAAATGAATACCTTTAATAAATAAAAATATGTATTAAAAAAAAAAAAAAAAAAAATTTTGCTTTCTTTTATACATGAAATGAAAGAAAAGAAATGCTTACTCTATAAATGATTAATTGCTTTGTTTTTTTTTTGTAAAATTAATAAACGATAACTTAGCAATGACCTACTTTGAATATTGCAAACTGTAATGTTTGCATAAAACATTTTGTGCAATACATGGTCATTGACTTAGTATGGTTGCAAACAAAAAATGTATTCTTAGTGATGAAAGTAATACAATTAATAATAACGTAAACAATAATATATATGTATGTCCCAACCAACAAATAAGAAATATATTAAACATACTCCCCCCGTTGAGTGCAACTCAAAATAAAAATTAAAATAGTGCAATATAATAATGGACAATAATAAAATAAAAAAACTTATAACAATGGGGTGGCGTTGGCTGAAGTAGTTAGCACGTTGACTACAAAATCGAAGGTCCTGGGTTCAATCCCTGTATCCAACAGTTATTGAATAACAACACCACGCATTTTTCTGATGTGCATTAGTGTCCCTTTGTATCAGTTGTTGTAGGAAAGTTCAAGTGATGAAGGCATAGTCACTGGTCACTTAACTATACCGACTTCAGAAGATACTAGTCCTAATGTAACATCGGAGCGCCCTCCTTCGTTGTGTAGCAAAATCATCGGCGAAGTAAAATAATCAATAAAATGGCTACAAAACACAGCTTCAAAAACTTAATACGCCTCATTTGACACCAGATGGCGCTGCAACACTGCATTATCAAAAAACGTGCAAAAAACAGAGTTGTAAAAGAATGAAGCTTTCCTCCATCTCTCCCTTCACCACCTGTCTTCTCTATCACTATCCCTTTCCTAAAGAAGGTAACACCTAGTAATAGTAGTAGGCATTAATTGCCTGAGTGTTACTTCTCTTTAAAAAAAAAAAAAAAAAAAAAAAACAATGATAGTCAACTACACTGCAAGTCTATGTGTTGTCTTCTCATGTTTCAAAATCCGCTAGTCTGGCATTCCTTCTTATTTGATGTAAGACCTTGTAGAAATTGAAGTTTAATTTTTTAATCAGTTGGTTGTTAGATGTGTACAGTGAAGTCTGAAGTTGTTTGTTGTTGACGTGGTGCTGGAATTGGAGTTAAACGTCTTGAGCATTTTTTTTTTCTGATTAAGTATATTGTTCAAATGTAATTGAACATAATTTTAAGATTCTTTAGTTCATAGAAATAAAAATAAGTTTCGTTCTAAGTGCTAAGTCTAAATTACGGTTTACAAATATAATTTCGTTTAGGTTTTATTTTATCAGTCTATACACATCTTATTTGTTTAGGCTACATACATTTATGATACACACTATATGCACACATGCTTAAGCATAGTTTTATCTCCACCAATTTCTTGTGTTTACTTAAACTAATGATCAAACTAATGTATGTTTTGTATTTACTTAGGCTAGTTATAAATATTCAAAAATAATATGAAAATAACCCTGAAAAATATATGAAAGCAATTAGATAAGAAATGAGTTCTATATTAGATTTAAGATTTTCATCGTTAGTATTTAAGCAGAAATATTTTAAAAATAAAACAGTGTCTTACAAACATTCAACCTGTTAAATAGTTTAATTTAACATTTGGTCCTTCGACAAAAAGAACTAGTGACTAAAAAAAAAAATATTATTAAAAAATTGGCATTATATTAAATTAAAATGGCAAATAAAGAAAAGCTTTTCGAAAGGCAAAAAGAATTGGGCGACGAAATTGTTGCTATTCGGGAAAAGCTGATTCAAAAAACAATACGTAGTACGAGACTCCCAGAAGTCAATAAAAGAGTAAATAAAATTGAAATTGAATTTGCGGAAAATAACACAAAACTTCTGGCATATGGCATTACATCAGAAGATTATTTTGAAAAAAATTACTATGAGGCATTATCAGGAATTCTAACAGAGATTCAACTTCTAATAAAAGAAGCCATGAAGCAAGAAGAATCAAATAACGTTCCAGAATCTTCTCAAACATCAAGAGAAAATAAATTAGAAAAATTAATAACTACTGATTCAAATGAGGAATTATGGGAACAATTTGTTGAAATGGCAGATTGGTTAACTGACTGGTATGATGAAATATCAGCTAATGTGGCCGACATGTCCAACAAAAAACTTCAAATAAAAGAAAAATATTTAGAAGCTAGATATCAGAAGCTTCAAAATATGCATCACAATTTAAGTGAATCAAAAAAGCCAAAAAATATGCATTAAATTATGCTAAATGCCGAAAACACATATTTTAGTGCTCTCGAGCTTATTACAGATTGCATGAATGAGCCAATGCAACAACAAAGCAACATAAATAAAGAAGAGTATTCAAACTCAGCACATTTAGGAAAAATTGAAATTCCTGAATTTAGTGGCAATATAAATGAATGGTCATCATATCATGATTTGTTTAAAAGCCTGGTGCATGACAACAAGAACCTTTCTAATGTGGAAAAGATGTACAGGTTAGTAACATCACTTAAAGGCGAAGCTAAAAAATTAGTGCAACATCTAAAAATCACCAACAACAACTATCAAGCAACGTTCGACATTCTCAAACAAAGGTACGAAAATCGTAGATTGTTATTTACAAATCAAGTAGATATTTTAATTGATCAACCAATGGCTAATAGCGAATCATCAGCAAGCTTGAAGCAGCTATTAGATACAACAAATAGCTGTATTTATGCTCTTAAAAGTATAGACATTAAAATAGAAGATGCTGAACCGTTAATAGCGCATATTGTTATCAGAAAATTAGATAAAGACGGTTTGCGATATTACGAACAAACAGTCAAAAAATCTAAAGAAATTCAAAGTCTTAAGGACATATTAAGTTTTTTGGAACAACAAGTTCAAGCATTAGAAGTAGCTTCCAAAGGGCAAGAAAAAAGAGTAAATAAAAAACTATTTGAAACTGGAAAAGTTTCTAATGTGATGTACTCAATAAGAAAATGTTGTTTACATTGCAATATGGATAACCATACAACTGTGGTTTGCAGAAAATTCTTGGCATTACCGATTTATGAACGAAGAAAACTTGCTTACAATAATAAATGGTGTTTTAAATGCTTGGATCATAAAAACAACAAGTGGTGTTCAAATAATGTTAAGTGTTGTTATTGCAATAAAGGTCATCATAAGATTTTACATCTGAATGAAGAAAAAATTAAAGAATCAAAACCTAACAATTCAGCAATGACTACCAAAAATTTAGAAACTTCAGTACTTCTAGCAACTGACCAGGTAAAAGTACATGCAACGAATGGGGAAGCAGTAATCCTAAGAGCATTAATCGATCAGGGTTCTCAAGTAACAACAATATCAGAAGAAGCATTCCAGATCTTATCATTGCCACGTATTAAATGTAAAACAGAAATTCATGGAATCGGCAGTACTCTAGTTGGACTGTCTAAAGCGAAAACAAAATTAATCTTGAAACCAAGATTTATAAGTAACCATGAAATCGAAGCAAATTCCCTTATTTTGCCAAAATTAACGGGGGCACATCCAAATCAGTCATTTGAAATTAATATTGAAGATTGGAACAACTTTATTCTGGCGGATCCAGCATTCAATAAATCTGATCGAATAGATATTGTTATTGGAGGTGACATTATACCTCATATATTGCAAGAAGGATTACACAAAAAAGGTAGTATCTTAGCACAATCAACAATTTTTGGCTGGATATTGTCTGGAGTAATTAGCAAAGCTGCAAAACCATCAAAAGTATTAGCAGCTATAACTAACTTGGAAAGGTTCTGGGAGTTAGAAGAACTTCCTGAGATAGACGAGTGCCGTGAAGATGAATTTTGCCAAAAACATGAGAAAACAACCAAAGTTGATGCAAAAGGCCATATAGTAGTTAAATTGCCGCTTAAAGAAGACCACGAGTTGGGAGATTCCAGAAGTTAAGCAATGGCAAGGTTTTTGTCTCTTGAGAGAAAATTCGATCGAGAGCCGGAACTAAAAAAAAATTACGTAAAATTTATGAACGAGTATTTAAATCTTGGCCATATGGAAGAGGTAGAGGAGAAGTGCAGCGGGAAGTATTATTTGCCACATCAACCTGTAATAAGAGAAAACAGCTTAACAACAAAATTGCGTGTGGTGTTCGACGCGTCTGCTAAAACAACAAATAAAAGAAGTTTAAACGATGTGATGTTTGCAGGTCCTAAACTACAAAAAGACCTTTTCGATATCATAATAAAATGGAGGCTATGGATATATTTTATGATAGCTGATGTTGAAAAGATGTACCGTCAGGTAAAAATAGCAAACGAAGACCAATCGTATCAACATATATTGTGGAGAGAAGACAAATGCAATCCTATAAAAGAGTATAAATTAACAACTGTAACATATGGCATGTCATCGGCATCATTTTTAGCAGTAAGATCACTGTTCTACATTGCTGACCACATTTCAATTAAAGATGAACTAATTAAGAAAATAATAAAAGAAGACTTCTATATGGATGATCTAATGACAGGAGCAGGTGATGTTCAGCAATGTAAAAACATACAGCATCATATACAAACACAGCTAAGTAATTTTGGTTTCAATTTACGTAAATGGGTCTCAAATCACAAAGCAATTTTAAATCATGAAGACATCACCAAGGAAAATACAGTCATTCAAATAAAAGATGACGAAACTGTCAAAACTTTAGGCCTACAATGGGAACCGGCCAAAGACGAGTTTCATTTTAAGGTAAATTTTACACAGAACTATAAAATAACGAAAAGGCAAGCTCTTTCAGATGTGGCGAAAATCTTTGATCCTTTGGGTTGGATGTCTCCTGTTACTGTACTAGCGAAACTATTTATTCAAAAACTATGGTTGCAGCAGTCTTCCTGGGACGAAGTGTTATCAGATGAGTTTCAAGATGAATGGTATGAATTTTCAAAAAATGTAATCGCTCTTCAAAAAATCCATATCCCAAGATGGGTAAAAACAACGTGCGAGATTAAATTGGAAAATCACGGGTTTTCAGATGCTTCTGAAAAAGCTTATGCAGCTGTAGTTTACGTTAAACAAAATGAATCGGTTAAGCTACTAACAGCTAAAAGTAAAGTAAACCCGATTAAAAACAGGAAGGCTCTGCCAAAATTAGAACTGTGCGCTGCTCATCTTCTAAGCAAGCTCTTACATAGAGTAATTCGTATTTTTAATCGACAATACAGAGTTGATGCATGGAATGATTCAACTATAACATTAGGTTGGATTCACAACAATAAAAATAAAGACAAATTTGTAAGAAACAAAGTGAACGAAATAAATACGAATTTGCCTGAGGCGTCATGGCATCATATAAGCAGTAAGGAAAATCCTGCAGATATAGCTTCTAGAGGTGTTAATGCTGAAAAATTAATACATCACTCTTTGTGGTGGAATGGTCCTAAGTGGTTATTGAAGTCTTCCGAATTCTGGCCGAAATACGAAGATCCAAAAACGACAAATACATTGATGATTGCTGTGAGGTTGGCCAGCTGTAATGTTATTAACAACTTAACATGCAAATACTCTAAACTAGGCAAATTACGAAGAATTGTTGCTTATATACTTCGTTTTGTAAATAAATTAAGGAAAAACGGAAAATATCCACAGCATCTGACCGTTCCAGAACTTGAAATGGCAGAAAAGATAATAATTTTAAACCATCAGCAGATCGAATTTCATGATGAGATTATAAGACTGAAAAAGGGACTTGCGGTTAGTAACAAAAGCAAAATAGTAAGTCTTTTTTCTTTTTTGGATAAAAAAGCAATCTGCCACCAATTCTTCGAGGTGGTGGCAGATTGCATAATTCTGATTTACATTATAATCACAAACATCCCATAATTTTACAAAAGTCTGAACTTTCATCTTTAATAATTCATCAGACACACATGTTCACGCTCCATGGTAGGAATCGACTTATGGAGTCGATATTGGGATTAAAAAATGCAGTAAAGAAGTGTATTGGAAGCTGTACAACATGCATTCGCTATTAACAAAATATATCTAAACAACTAATGGGTAATCTACCAGATTATAGAGTGAATGTTTCACATCCTTTTTCTTATACGGGAGTAGATTACGCTGGACCGATACATTTAAGGTGTTCAAAAGGAAGAGGCCAGAAAAGCTATATTGCAGTGTTTGTCTGTATGGCAACAAAGCCAATTCACTTGGAAGTCGTGAGTGATTTGACCACAGAAGCATTCCATGCGGCTTTGAGAAGATTCTTTGCAAGAAGAGGCATTAGTTCCCACCTGTATTCTGATAATGGAACTAATTTTGTGGGTGCAAGTAAAAAGTTAGATGCTGATTTTAAAGCAGCAGTTAAAAACAATAGTACACTTATTCCTATTCTGGCTGAAAAAAAAATAAATTGGCATTTTATTCCCCCGGCAGCTCCTCACTTTGGTGGGATTTGGGAGTCTGGAGTAAAATCGATGAAGTATCATCTAAAAATAGTAATTGGCGAAACAAAATTGACGTTTGAAGAATTAAGTACTTTGCTGGCACAAATAGAAGCTGTTTTGAACTCCAGGCCTTTGGTTGAAATGAATGCTGAAGATATTGATGCAGCCGATGTGTTATCTCCGGGTCACTTTCTCATTGGAAGACCAGTAATAGAACCAGGGGAGCA
The DNA here is from genome assembly GCA_944452675.1 of Tachina lurida. NCBI lineage: Eukaryota > Metazoa > Arthropoda > Insecta > Diptera > Tachinidae > Tachina > Tachina lurida. Next base: position 90,590,030 of record OX101753.1, on the reverse strand, counting down.
TATAGAAAGCGCAGATACATTGTCACTAAATAAATGGAAGCTTATTCAGTGGTTAAAAAGAGATTTTTGGAAGCGCTGGAAGGAAGAGTACCTCATGACGCTCCAGGAACGAAATAAGTGGAGGCATTCAGTTAAAAATTTGAAAGAAGGAGCAGCAGTTCTGGTCAAAGATGAAAATACTCATCCAGGAAGATGGCCTCTTGGAAGAATAACGGAAGTACACGAAGGAAAGGATGGGAAAGTTCGAGTGGTTGAGATAAGGTATCAAAGTAATATTCTAAAACGACCAATCCATAAGGTAATCCAGCTACCGGACGCAGAAAATTTCAACGAGGACAATCAGGATGGAGCGAGAAGTTTCCATACAAAAAGTGAACGACCGAACGGAAGTAACTGTCTGAAATCCCTTTTATTATGGTGTATGTTCTTGATGTTAACAGTAGGAGTAGTAAACTCTGCATCACTAAAGTATGGTATGGGTGCTGAAATAAAGAAAATGCCTCTGGATACAGCGCTGCATCTGGATAATATTGGAACGATGAACATTGTAAACTCTAAAAGGACCTTAATAGTACATTACGAGTTAGATCAATATTTTGAGGAGATAAAACGAATCAAAAGACTGAAAGAAAAACTTGAAGACCAATGTTCCAAGTTAAGAAATTATAAAGAGGCTTGCAAAATGATAGTATGGTCAGTCAATAGAAGATTCAGCTTAATAGATCAAAATAACAATCTGTTGCTGAAGAAGGAAAGACTAAAAAGATCGCCATTTGAATTTGTTGGCTCGATTTATCATATACTTTTTGGAATGATGGATGCAGAGGACCGGAAATGAATGGAAGAAAATATGAGAAATATTTTCCAGAATGAGGATAATTTACAACAGCTCGCGAAGCAGCAGACATCCATTGTGAACTCTACAATAAATATGCTAAAGAAAACAACTGAGGAAGTGAACGATAATTTCAGTAAAATGTACCAGCAGTTTAAGCGGTTCTATGAGGAAGTGCAAAGCGACACCAATACTGAGCGAATGATTGTTATGTTTCAAGTGATGACTACTCAGCTACATTTAATGATCGATGAGTGCAATGAAGTTCAGTCATCTATTATCAATTTGTTAATTGATGTTAACCACGGCCATATCAATCCAGATCTTATAACTGCTGCAAAAATGCAGCAGGAACTGTCAAACATTGAAAAACTATTACCGAAGGATCTGATTTTGCCCGGAACAAAAACAGGTACAGAACTGAAAGAAATTTACAGTTCTATGGTGGCTAGGGGTATTGTGATGGATAACCGTTTGGTAATACAGGCAGAAATACCATTGTATAACATACATTCTTCAGAAATTTACGAAATCATTAGGCTTCCAGTTGATGGAAATGGCACTGCAATGATACCTATAATGTTTGTACAAAAAACCATCAAGGACAATATAACTGTAAAGAGAAATTTCCTTGGAAACCTGCGGTAGAGCGATCTCGTGAAGTTTCAGCTTTAAAAAAATCCAGGCATGCTGAGTGTTATTTTCAGGAAACTCCAAGAAAATGTATCTGGAAAAAATTGTCAAGAGAGAATCAATGGATTTTCACGGTGTTCGATCAGTTTACATTAAGCATAGACTGCGGGAATAATGCACGTGATTGGTTAACATTACCTTCAAAAGGAATACTGAATCTGCCAGCTGGTTGTACAGCAGTGTATGAGGGAATAACTTTGTCTTCTTCTCAACAATTTACAGCCAAGAAGAAAACTTCAATTCAGACATCATCATGGGGCGTAGAATTTCAGCAAGCAAACAATAAACTGGTGAAGCCATTTGATGTAACGATAATTATCGGAGTTATTGATTATAATCAATAACTCCAAAGATATACAAAATATACAACAAGATCTACAGAAGATGCAGACCGACAACACTGAACTGATGAAAATGAAATATCACCATATATCCGGACATACATCATTTATTTTAATTATTATTATCATTACAATCATAATTTTTATCTACCTCAAGAATAAATGCAACAACAGTAAAAACACCGTAAGTAAGTTAGATTTTTCACCGCCAATGCCTTTAAATGCCCGGCAGAATGTTCAAATGTAATTGAACATAATTTTAAGATTCTTTAGTTCATAGAAATAAAAATAAGTTTCGTTCTAAGTGCTAAGTCTAAATTAAGGTTTACAAATATAATTTCGTTTAGGTTTTATTTTATCAGTCTATACACATCTTATTTGTTTAGGCTACATACATTTATGATACACACTATATGCACACATGCTTAAGCATAGTTTTATCTCCACCAATTTCTTGTGTTTACTTAAACTAATGATCAAACTAATGCATGTTTTGTATTTACTTAGGCTAGTTATAAATATTCAAAAATGATATGAAAATAACCCTGAAAAATATATGAAAGCAATTAGATAAGAAATGAGTTCTATATTAGATTTAAGATTTTCATCGTTAGTATTTAAGCAGAAATATTTTAAAAGTAAAAAACAGTGTCTTACAAACATTCAACCTGTTAAATAGTTTAATTTAACATATATTAATATACAGAAAGTCGCTATTAATGCTGAATAACCGACTGTCATGTGGTGGTAGTTATGGGTGTCAATTCTGTTTGGAAGCTATAGTAGTGAGTTTTGTAAATCTGTTATGTTTTGTATTTGTGAATTGTACTCGTTTGTGCGTATTTTATCCAGTAGTGGCTTCAGACGAGTTGCTTGAGTTTGTTCTGTAATTTCCCAAATTCTGGTGTATGATGGCTTAAGCGAGCTGGAGATTGTCTGTTGAGGTTGGAGTGACATGAACTTGTGTTTGAGAGTACATTCTGGTTCCAAATAAAGTACGCCTGACCCTTGGAGTGTAAATTGAGTGATATCTCTTTTACACACAGCCGTTGTATGAATTGCCGTTGGCAATGCGTAAAACCATTTATTTTGGTGATGGAAGGGTATCCAGGCAGTGGTGTTTTTATTTGTTGCACTGAACAATCATCTTTAGTTTCGTTGTGTAATAAACTTATCTCGCAAGCGCATGTTGGAGAACCTAATTCATAAGGTATCTGTACCTTGGAACATACAAAACTATCTTCATTAATGACAGCGAATAAATTCAGTTCAGTTTTATCAATGGTAAAATAATGGCTATGAATAATATCGACGGCCAACAGGGACGAGCATGGCTTTATTGATACTAGGGTATCGTTGATCCAGTTTGGCACTGGTACAATGTTGAATATTGTAAACTGAATGTGTTCAAATAAGGGTAAATTAATGCGAAACACGACTGTGTTATTCGTGAGTCCACTGTTATAATCCTGGAGGGTCCCGTGGGACTCGCAGGAATTATTAAGTTAATAATTATCAAATCAAAAACACTTTATTTTATTTATTTAACCTGGAGGGTCCATGTAGTAATCGCAGGCTTCTTTATTTAGTTATAACACTAGAACTCCAACTCTCCTCGACTTAAACTTTAATTTTTTATTTATACTAAAATTATGCTAAGTACTTAAAAATACTTTTACAAAATTTTGGCCGTATTAGCCAATAAGAATAGTGTTGCTTAAAAACTAATATGAATTAAATATGCTGACTTTACAAAACAGTAAGTATAAAATTTATGGTTTATCAACCAATGAAAACAAATGCTAATTAGAGAGCACATTAGTGATATTCACTTAATATACAAAAATAGTAAGGGTATTTACTTAAGAATTTATTTAATAAATATGTTTGCTTAACAGTAACAAGATTAATGATGATTCACAACATCCCTCCCCCTTCAAAGGAAGAAAATACGCAGTATTTTCTACTGGCCTTCTGTTTGGTGTGATGATGCCGTTAAGGTAGTGTTACAGGCGTTTGGCCCAGTGAGGTGCCAACTAGCTCATACATCCGGTAAAAAAAAACCCCCAGGAGGTTCCAACCCTACTCACTGGGGACGCTGCACATTAAAGTTTGAGACAACTACAACAAAGAAAAACTGAAATACTAAAATCAAACAGGTATTACATAAATGACACTGCAAAGTTTTATTTGGGTTAGTTGTTATACCCCTTATGTAGCCCTCCCAACCGTGTCACAAGTAAATCCAAACACTTATTCGTTTGTGACCCAACTTCTCCTTCCTTAACTTACCTTCATGACTTCTCCCTTTTTATTTATTCCAATTTCATTATTTTAAATTTTCTTTCACTGAATAATATACATCTTTAGTTTTATTTAAATATTCTTAATCCTATACAATATGAGTACCTTACTACTAGTGTTTTTCATACGGGATTTCCCGGGAAAAATTTCCCGGGATCCCGCACATTTTCCGGGAAAGAAATGCCGGGAAATTTGTGCGGGAATTCCCGGGATTTTTTGATTTTGTTATGGCAACTTAATTTTTATGTACAAATTCCTTGATGGGTGTCGTTATTCACTTTATTAATGCGATGGTGCAATAATAAGGTGATGTCAATATCACAATAGCTAAATCCTTACAACAACTAAGGCCGAGTTTACATCTGGTACACATGTATTCTAAAACATAGATGCCTTTACTTGGAAAAAGCAGAACGCGACGATCAAAATTTAATTCTACAACAATTCATAAAAGTAAAAAACAGAAATGAGCAAGGAAATAAAAGAAAATTACAAATAATTACAGATTCTATTTGGTAAATAGTACGGTTAACAGCATTAACAGCTTATTCTGTACTAAAGTCCTATTTCCAAAGAAATATGCCCTTATGTAAAAACGATTGTTAAAGTTAAAGTATGCGTTAAAACTGGTTTTGCCATACAAAATTTGTTTGTTAAACCAATTTTAAGTTTAACAATGATTTTTTCATAAGGGGGATATTTTGTAATTTTTTTTAATAATACTTGTATAATTTCTTTTTTAATATTGGTATCTATGTATTATTATACAAAGAATGGAAACGGTATTGTTTTTTGAATAATGTGTGTATAAAACGTTATTATTTCATCGATCTTATGAATTATAATTTGTTTTTGTTGAAATAAATTAAATTTAAAAATATTTTGTATTGTCTTGTACTGGGCGGGAATTCCCGGGATTTCCCGGGAAATCGAAAAATCTTTCCCGGGAAATGAAAAAGTACGGGAAAAGAAAAACTCTACTTACAACTAATTTGACACTTTTCTAAGACAATTAAATTTTAATAAATCAGACAAAAAAATAACTTTAAATTATAAACAAGCTATATATCTTTTTCTCTTTTTATTTTTTTATTTTTAGCGCAAAGCAAAAATATCAAATATTCAAATGCACAAATAATCTTTTTTCTAATTGTTTTCCATATATTTCAATAACACCAAAAAATTTTTTTTTTGTCGAAAAATTTTTAATTCTTCTGGCCACTCTAACCTTTTAAATTTACCCAATCTATTGCCTATCCTGAGGGAGCTATCTTAGGTTAGTACTTGTGTTTTTAGCACATTCAAAGCTAATTACTGCAAAACAAATTATCTACCATAAAAATGGCCTGCTCCTTAAAAACTTTTCCCGGTAAAGGAACGGGAACGGGACTTTTTTCTTATTTTTGCTTTACTATAAAAAAAAACTTAGTTCAATTTTTACTTTTACTATAAATTGCACTAAACTCTATTTTTACGATACACAAATGAAATTTATGACACTAATGATCAAGGTATGTTTTAATAAATCTATAATAAATAATTAAATAATTTATAATTGAAATCTTTATTTTATTTTTCCTGGATTCGCTCGCGTATGGTTGTGACTATAACCGGTCTTAATTATACCCTTTACCACAAAAATGGTAAAAGGGTATATATAGGTTTGTCATTCCGTTTGTAATTTCTATAATATCAATAAGCGACACATAAAATATATATATTCTGGATCCTTATGCATAGGGAAGACGAATAAGCGATGTCCGTCTGTCCGTCTGTCCGTCTGTCTGTACGTGAAATCGGTTTTCCGAAGCTCCCAGAAAAGCTAGAGACTTCGTTCTTGGACTGGTGTGTCAGAAATTTTCCAAAATAGATTGGTATTGAAATTCAGCAAAATCGAGCAGACGATTGCAGAGCTGGGAAACTTAAACTTAATTTTGCCATATAAAAGTAACTACCGAAAACAAATTTTTATTTTTTTTTAATAAATGAACTTATTTTACACTTCAGTACGACTAAAATTGGAATTTTAAATTTAAAAAAAAAAAAAAAATAAAAAGACGTTTCCAGGGTTGGAAAACTTTAACTTTTTGTGTTATGTAACATTAACTATGTCTAAAACTATATTAGTATTTTCTCGAGAACCGTAAGAGCTACAGACCTGAAATTTGGACACAGTGTGTAGACCCTTGGCCGCTACAACAACAAATACATGAGAATTGGAAATTAAAGGGTGTGCCAAAACGAGCAACGAAAAATGTTAAAATCCCATGTAATATACATACAATTGTATGTATATGCACTTGAAATTTGTAAAGTTAGTGTATTTTTATACAGACTACAACAATTAACACTAAAATTTAAAAAAATTTAATTAAAGGGTGTACCATCAGTTAATGTAATTTCGACTATGTAATTTTGATAAATTGCTGTATCTTGGAAACCGTAAGAGCAAAACTCTTGAAATTTTCAAAAACGGTAAAAGTAAAAAAATAAAAAATTATAAAATCGTCAAACCAAAAAAATCGCCAAAAACAAAAAAAAATCGCCAAAATGAAAAAAAACACCAAATCCAAAAAAATTTCTAAGACTAAAATAAATCGCAAAAAACGGAAAAATTGCTAAAATTAAAACAAAAATCGCCAAAATGAAAGAAAATCGCCAAAATGAAAAAAAATCGCCAAAATTAGAAAAATCACCAAAACGAAAAAAACCCTAAAAAACAGAAAAAATCGCCAAAATGAAAAAAAATCGCCAAAATGAAAAAAACGCCAAAAACGAAAAAAACCCCAAAAAAACAGAAAAAAATCGCCAAAATGAAAAAATAATCGCCAAAACGAAAAAAAGCACCAAATTAAAAAAAATATCTAAGACTAAAATAAATCGTAAAAAAACGGAAAAATTGCTAAAATGAAAACAAAACTCGCCAAAATGAAAGAAAATCACCAAAATGAAAAAAATCGACAAAATGAAAAAAAATCACCAAAACGAAAAAAAACCTAAAAAACAGAAAAAAATCGCCAAAATTAGAACAAAAATCGCCAAAATGAAAAAAATCGCCAAAATGAAAAAAAAAATCGCCAAAATGAAAAAAATCGCCAAAACGAAGAAATTCCCAAAAACAGAAAAAATTGAAAAAAACCTCCAAAAACAGAAAAAAATCGCCAAAACGAGAAAAAAGCGACAAAACTGAAAAAATCGTTTTAACTGAAAAAAACTTCAAAAAAGCAAAAAAGCCTACCTTTTGTGCGCGATTCAAAGTCGCACTTTACTGAATTTTTTAATATTAAAGGAATTAAATGAAACTAAGTTTTTCCTTATTTCGTTTTTGCTTTGTTCACTTAACATATTTTATGTATTTTTTACAGAACTAGATTGGTATCAATAATCAGGAAAATCCAAAATTATGACTCCAGGGTTGGAAAACTCACACTTTTTGTGTTATGTAAAATTAAATAGGTCTAATTTTTTTTCTTTTTCTTTATAAATTGAATATATTTTATGCTTCTCAAAGAAAAGTTTGGCGTATGAAATTTGAAAAATGAAAATTACAGCTCCAAAGATGGAAACTTTAAAAAAATGATAAATTTTTTCACAAAACAAATATGTATGTATGTGTCTGTATACTATATATATGTACATACGTTGGTAAAGGGTATATAAGATTCGGCACAGCCGAATATAGCACTCTTACTTGTTTTTTTTGTTTTTGCTTTCTTGTTTTAGATTTTTATTTTATTTTATGTACTGACTTTTTACCTGGCTATTTCCATATATATATAAAACTTATTTTTGTGTTCCTCTTGCCTTATCGCTTCGGCAGCACAATCCATCCAATCTTTGAAACCTTTCTTTGGCTCCTTGGTTTATTCTCTGTTTTTATGTGTTGGTTGTTGACGCATATAGCCAGCTACATCATAAAAAAAACATATTTCTTTGTATTTTCCTCAGAATTCGCTTAATTATTAATTTTGTTGTTTCTTACGTTTTATTTTTCTTCTCTTTATTTTTCACTATGGTATAGCTTTAGCAAGGCATTTATTTTTTTATTATGGGATTCAACCCCAAAAGTCACAAAAGTTACTTTATTTATTTTTTTAAAAGAACAACACTATTACTTTTTACTTTTTTTCAGTTTGTAATATTTTTTTTAATGTGCGATCACTTTGGTCTTTTGATCTTTCCCCACACAATTTCTTTCCTCTTGAGCCATGTTTTTCATTGCTATTTTCCAGCCTGGATTATATTTTCCTACATTTCGATTTCTCTAGACTTTTCTTTGATACCGCCAAATCGCCATCTTTTTCAATCCTATTGTATATATAAAAATTTGTTCTAGAATCTTCCTTTTTCTCTAAATTTTTAATAAACTGTATTATGTCCCTTGTTTCCACTACCTTCTTTTCCTATTTTTCCACTCTAATTTTCCGTGGTCATCGACTTTCGTCCTCGCAAGAATTTTCTTTTCATAGGGTCTCATGAATTTAGCAAGTTCTTGAATTTTCTTTTCAAATTATATTTGCCTGTCATTTAAACGTTTATTTTCATGATGTTCCTCCCTGACCTGAATGAAAATTGCAACCCTGTGTTCGTAAAAATATTAGGTTCCACAAGATTTCATGCTGGCAACGGTATCATGTGTAATTTGACATTTTACAATTGTCTAAGCCACACATATTTTGATATTTTAATTTAATTTATAAATCACAAATGACAAAACTAAGCCTTCCATTTGAACGACGTGTAGAACCTAAATAGTTTTTCCATTTTCGCATGCTACTGGTAAGAGGTGATTAAAGGTTTGTCCAGAAAAACTATACATATGTATGTACTTGCAAAACTCCAATTGCACAAACGTTCACACATGTTTGGCATACTTAAGGACGGGTCAAGTGATTTAATTTGAACAAATGGACGAAGCTACAACATGGTAAGTTGGATATTTTATCTATGACGGACACGAGAATTATAGGCCTAGCTAGAGACAACAACGACACTGTAGTGGTGGTGGTTTTTTTGTTTGTTTGTTTGTACATATGTATGTACATATCTTTCTTCTGCTAGCGTAGCTATATTTCTCTTGTCTAAATCTTTATTTTTCTTTAGAGTTTTTGACAAAGCCATTGTGGAGTATGTTAGTGCCGTGATACGGGTAAGCACGCCGCAACAAAACTCCGTGTCCGACAAGTGTTCGACGTGGGAGACGGTGTGCGGTGATTCTGTATCAGAGTCTAACGTGATCATGAGCCTGACGAGTCTCATTCTCTACCCTGAATTAGACGGGCTATTATAACTACTTTACTAGGTGCTATTTACCTTCACATAAGAATTATTTGTATACTTTTTGCTTTTTGTTTTTCAGTGCCATATTTCCATCCCTTATACTTCCTTCAATCTCGCTGCAATCCTTATCCCTATCTTCAAGCAGTTACCAACTCTAAAAAATTTTCTTGGGAAAGAAAATATTTAGTGGCATCCCATATCTATTGACTAAAGGGTAATTGTCTTACAATTGAAAATATGTATCAATCTGCAATTAGTGTTTGAAATCTCAAATCGAACGCCTACAAACGCATATGTTTTGAGGCCAAGAGTAAAACTCCTTAATTTCGTTATTTACAATATTTAAATTATAATCGTAAATTTGAGTATACATATCTGTACATCGTATATTTATTTTTTTTGTTATTTTTATTTTTATATTTTTAGGTATTATAATTGGGTACCGCCTCTATTAATTCATTTCCTTCCATGGAAAATGACTGCTCTATATAGGTACATCAGTATTTAAATTTCTAAAATTCTTATCTTACGTATGTAAGTAAAAGACTTAGAAACTGCGTTTCTTTCCGGGATATGCGGCGAAATTAATTTTCTACATTTTACGGGAAGTAAATATTTTTTTTTTTGTTATTTATTTAAGAGTTTACTTTGTCTCTTTTCTTCCTCTTTTTTTTAGACTCGTTAAAACTTGGTTTATATGTTACCTCCAATCTAAATCTCCTACTGCTATTATTTTGTTTTAAATAAGAAGAAAACGGGACAACGCAATAACATCAATATCACAGATGGAATATACGAAATACTATTGCACTGGAAATCGTAAGTATGTTTGTTTTTGTGTACTATACTATGTTTATCAGGTACTAAGGATATTTATCACAGTTTGTACTAAACTTTGGTTGTAGAGATTAGAAAAAATATGGGACAACACAACAAACATTTTATCAATAATTAAGAAAAATAATCACGGCTTATATCCTACTTTATATTGCACTTCGGTTACGAGTTAGACTCATGAATATACGTAGATATGAATGTATTTCATTGATCAGTTTAAGCTTTTATATCTTTACTGTGATATACTCCTATAGCTTTACCTCTTAGCGTTTCTAATTCATACATATTATTACCGACAGGTCGCACCACTCTACATTTGAGAAATTTTCGATAAAATTTTGCATTGATATTCTTTGAAAAGCTGCTCTGCACGATATTCCTCCTATAAACTTCCTGTCCGGGTACAAATCTAATCATTCTAGCTCTCTTGTTATAAATTGCTGCACTCTTTTCGTAAGCCTTGTTTTATTGTTTCTCTTATTACCTCTCGTTTGTCGTTTGGCTGTGAAAGGATTTGGTGATCAGTTAATGAGTTTAATTTTTTTGTTAATTTGTATTCTGCACCGCTAGAGTACATGCGATAGCCAAATAATTCGAAAAAGGGTGCACTATGGAAAGAATTACGTAGCGCGCAATCGATTTCCGACAAATAGAGATACCAGTCTCGGTGGTCCTCCTTAAGATATGCCCGAATAGATGACAGTGTACTTTGATTTACCCTCTCTGACGCATTACTGCTGGGTTGATACACGGGAGTTTTTATGTGTTGTATCTGATAACTGCCAACTAGATTTTGGAACAATTTTGAAGTAAATTTTACCCCATTGTCAGTGTGAATCGTTTCGGCGACACCAAATTTGTGGAATATCTCATGGGTTAGAAACTCGACTACGTTTTCCGCTGTCGCTTCTCTCATAGCTTTTATAAAGGTATACTTAGAGAAATTATCTAGAACAATAAAAACATAGCAATTACCACTCTTAGAACGCGGATATTTCCCCAAAAAGTCCAAATATAGTTTTTGAAGCGGCCTTTCACTTAAAACTTGGTTTCCGATTTCTGGTCGTAGATTCTGGTTTGATGGCTTGATCTCCTTGCAGGTTTGACAATTCTTTATATAGTCTTTTACTTGAGTGTACATTTTTGGCCAATAGAAAAACCTTCTTAGGCGTTCTAATGTTTTCACTACTCCACCGTGTGCTGAGGTCAACGTGGAATGAGCATTTTCTATCAAAACCTACGTGATATTTGTAGGAATCCACAACTTCCATGGCTGTTCTTGCTCATCTCCCCTGTCAGAGTCCATCTTTTTGAGCACCCTATTATCTTCCACCTTTAAATCTGGTAGGATTTTTTTCCACGTGCTCAATTAAATCTAGATATTAATCGTTCTGAAATTCTGTTGTCTCGAAACAAAACATGTCTTCCCAGTTTATCTCATCGACATTCAATTCATTGTTTTGCATTCTAGATAATGTATCGGCCACAATATTTTCCGCTCCTTTCCGATGCTCTATCTCGAAATCGTAAGCCTGCAACTGGAGTGACCATCGTGCCAATCTTCCGGTCAAGTCCTTCAATGACATTAGCCATTTCAAGCTGGCGTGGTCTGTGACTATAGTAAATGGCATCATCTTTACATACGGACGAATTTTTTTTACAGACATGACTGCTGCCAAACACTCCTTTCGCGTCACGCTGTAATTCTTCTGGCACGAATTCAATTTCTGGCTATAGAATGCGATTGGATGTTCCTCATTATTCTCGTGTACCTGGTACAAGACAGCTCCTATTCCGTAATCACATGCATCACACTGAATAAAAAATCGTTTAGAAAAATCAGCATGTCTCAACACCGGTGCTGAAGTTAACGCTTTTTTTAATTCTCAAATGCCTCTATTGCCTCGTTATTTATTACAAACTTTTTCGCTTTCTTTAGGGTATCAGTCAACGGTGCAGCTAGTGTCGCAAAATCTTTTATAAATCTTCGGTACCAGCCGGCTATACCTAAAAACCTGCGTACTTCGCGCGGTGATTTTGGTTTCCTAATTTCTTTTATGGCCCTTACCTTTTCTGGATCCGTTTTTAAGGTTCCTCCGCCTATAATAAAACCTAGATATTTCAGCTGTTGGAAATAAAATTGGGATTTCTGAAGACCTATGGTCAATCCTGCTTTCCTGAGGCACGACGCTACTTCCTCTAAAAGCTTTATATGCTTCTCAAAACTATCAGCAATAACAAGGAGGTCGTCCAAATATATAAAGACATTTTCCTTAAGTTTTGCTGGTATGACTTTATCCATCAGCCTGCAGAGTCGTTGAGCAGCATTCCAAAGTCCAAATGGCATCATTCGGAATTGATAGAGTGGGCGACCTGCTACGGTGAACGCAGTGTACGGTCTACTTTCGGCCTCTAACTCTATCTGCCAAAATGCGAATTTTAAGTCTACACTACTGATATGATAAGTCTCGTCGATTCGGCTTAGTATACCATCAATATTTTGTATTAAGTTTTCTGGCATCCAGGCAAAACCTATTTTTACCGGGTTTCCTAACCACTGTCGTTCGGTTTGCCCAGGGACTTTCACTCTCTTCAATAACGTTCAATGCTAACATTTTATCAATTTCCTCATAGACCAATTTTTGCCTTGCTGGCGATAAAGGGTAATGACGGTCCTTAAAAGGTACCGCACCTTCTACCAATTTTATGGTATGTCTTTCTAAAGGAGTGCATCCTAAACCTTCCTTTTCGAAAGCTGGAAATAACGCAATTACTCTATTTAGCTCCTGCTGTTGTAATTTATCCAGCTCGTGTGGAGCTGGATAAATTCTTCCTGCATTTTCTCAATACTTAATTCATCATTCCTTAAAACTTAAGGTGCGAGGTCAAAAGCTTTCCAGAAATCTATTCCCAGGTACGCTTCTTGCTCTAAATCAGGACATAAATAGAATAAAATTTTCTCTGTTCTTTTCTTAAATGTTATTATTAACTCTATTTTGCCTAATATTCTATGCTGTTTCCCAGCTGCTGTAGAAATTACTGAGAAAACGGGCTTTAAACTCAATTTTAATATCCATAAGTTCTCTACAAACTTTTCCTAATAAACTCACCGATGCTCCAGTGTCTAACAGGCCTGTGATAATGGCATTTTCTATCATTATTTCCGCAAATACGCGAGGATCACCTTTCCTATCTACCGCTCTTATTGTTTCAATTACGATCTTTCTTAATTTCCTTTTTTCTGTAAATTTAGCTCTTAATTTTTTTATTCTATTTGAGATTCCTAATACGTTTCCTGTTTCATTAAAAATTCTGTTTCTTACTTTTTTATAATTATTTTTTCGTTCCTCAAGTGTGTAGGCATGACGCATTTCTGGAAAAAATTTATTTGCATTTATAACTTTTAAATTAATTTATGAGGGAGGTACTGGCGGATTTTCCTTCGAACGATGGTTCCCCACTGCTACATCGCTCCTGAAAAAATTTCTATTTTTGCAGTTCGTACAGTTTGGTGCTTTAACTTTAGGTTTTCCGCATCGATAGCAGAATAAGGTTCTTTCAGATGACGGGCAATCCATAAACAGATGTCCCACTTGTCTACAATTCCAACACGTCATGTTTTTGAAGGACTCCTGATCTTGTAATGTATTTGCTTCAATCGCTGCTACTTCCTCGTAGGATTCTGGAGAATTTATTACGAACTCTGCCGGTTTTTCGAAAATCTCATTAACCTGTCTTGTATATCTGTTCACGGGAGTTGACTACTGTATGTTTTTATTATCTTTTCTGCTAAAGACCTCTTCCGCCTCGACGCATTCCTGTTGTAATTCCTCTACCGAGTTGACAGACATAGGGTAAATTCTGCATCTTATATCTTCCCTTAAGTTTTTCTTAATCATTCTTATCATCTCCCTTTCAGGTACTGACATTTCCAGTCGGGAGCGCATTTGTATCATTACGAAGAAGAAAGCATCAATACTTTCGCCAGGCAGCTGTCTCCTTTCTACCATGTCGCTCATTAATTCGAAATTGGATCTAGTGATTTGGTATTGTTTCAATAATGCCTCTTTCAGGGTTGACCATTCAGTGACATAGTTAGTTTTTACAAATAACCAATACCATTTTTCGGCTATACCTTTCACAAACAAATGAAAATTATCCAGTACTTCAGCCCATGGTACCCCGTATTGTCTCTGTAGACGTTCCACGCGAAAAACGAAATCTTCTACGGCCAACTTGTTCGTGTTGCCGTCAAATTCCACTCCCCATTTGTCAATTCTTATGCTTTGATGACTTTGCGAGTTCCTGGTGGATAAATTCTCCAATGAACCTCTTAAAGATTCGTTCGATTCTCTTGGGGAAATGTCTGTCGAATTAAGAGCGCGGCCATTGTTTTTGATTAATTTAGGCAATGGCCCCATCTCGCAACTTTATATTTTCCTGCTGGGTGTGTTGCAGAACTACGCTAACTTTGCCTACGGATGCGGTCAATGTGGCCATTTGCCTCCTCATTTCACTCACTTGTGCGGCTATACTCTGTTCCAAGTTGTTCCCCGCCAGTTCCTCCATAGTTACATCGCCGACGGGTTGTGACAATCTAGCAGATTCAAGCGCCTTCCGTGACGCAGCACTAGTACTGGGTTGATTTGCATTTATTGTTTGGAACATATCTATAAACTGTTGACTATTATCTAGTACCTGACTCATCTCTTCATTTATATTCCTACTTGCACTGGGTTTTCTACTTGGAGTATTGGACTTATACTTTTTCTCGAAATCAAGAGGGGTCGATCTGTTTAAATCAAAATGAAAGTGTCGGGATCTTTTTCTATTTCTCAAATCGTACGGACTTAGTGGCATACCCTGCAATTGTTCCCCTAATTTTCTGTTTCCATTTACTATTTTAATTTTTTTTACTTTAATCTTTTAATTTATAATATTCGCGATCAGAAAGGAATCCAAGTGTTTTCAATATATTATAAATATCTAAATAATTATACCCTAATTATATTTAAAATTATTAAATTTACTATAATTAATTATTATATATTTTATTATTATTTTTTTTTGTAATATCTATAAAAATGTATATATGTTGCTATCTCTTCTTTTGATACAGGTTTGGCATGAAAGTAAGCATTGGCGATCGTCGAAGTGGCTATTTATTCTTTGCATAATTATACGTGTCATTTACGATACGCCAGCCATTATCAAAAAAAATTATTGCATCCATTAGAATATGTTCTCATACATCTTACGAGAGCAAAACTTGCCTACGCGGTTATGAGTTTGTCTTTCCGTCATTTGATTCTCGATACTACGGACCCTGTGATATATGTTATTCATTTTATCTCAGGCGGTTATCAGAGTCATCTCTTTACCAAGAAATACATATTCTAACGCAAAGATATATAAGACTTAAACAAAAAAAAACTAGAAAACTGCACAATACTATTAGACACTTAACATAAAAAAAGTATCTAAGCTATTGGCATTATTTCTTGATCGAATCTATTTGTAAACTCTTCTTTTTTCAGCAAAAAAAAATTTATAACTTTTCATACTACCTCAAAATTAATAATGATTTCTCTTTTAATTTTTTTAGGGTTACAAAAAGCTATACAACCTTCTTACTGATTCATCAATTCATTTGTTGGGCTATTTCTTTTTTTTTTTTTTTTTTTTTTTTTAAAAAAGAGAAGTAACACTCAGGCAATTAATGCCTACTACTATTACTAGGTGTGTTACCTTCTTTAGGAAAGGGATAGTGAGAGAGAAGACAGGTGGTGAAGGAAGAGATAGAGGAAAGCTTCATTCTTTTACAACTCTGCTTTTTCGCACGTTTTTGAATAATGCAGTATTGCAGCGCCTCTCTGATGTTAAATGAGGCGTATTAATTTTTTGAAGCTGTGTCTTGTAGCCATTGATTATTGATTATTTTACTTCGCCAATGATTTTGCTACACAACGAAGGAGGGCGCTCTGATGTTACATTAGGATTAGTATCTGCTGAAGTCGGTATAGTTCAGTGACCAGTGACTATGCCTTCATCACTTGAACTTTCCTACAACAACTGACACAAAGGGACACTAATGCACATCAGAAAAATGCGTGGTGTTGTTATTTAATGACTGTCGGATACAGGGATTGAACCCAGGACCTTCGGTTTTGTAGTCAACGTGCTAACTACTTCAGCCAACGCCACCCTCAGTCCTCTTACCGTTAGTGGACTATTGCCAAGTGCCTGGATGTTCTACACTCTTCAAAGCGAATTAAGTTTGGACGATACTACTATGAAAACGCCAAACGTTTAAGTTCTAATTTGGGCGCCATTTAATGTTACAGGCGTTTGGCCCAGTGAGGTGCAAACTAGCTCATACATCCGGTAAAAAAAATTCCCAGGAGGTTCCAACCCTACTCACTGGGGACGCTGCACATTAAACTTTGAGACAACTACAACAAATAAAAACTGAAATACTAAAATCAAACACGTATTACATAAATGACACTGCAAAGTTTTATGGGAGTTAGTTGTTATACCCCTTATGTAGCCCTCCCAACCGTGTCACAAGTAAATCCAAACACTTATTCGTTTGTGACCCAATACCTATCCGACTTCTCCTTCCTTAACTTACCTTCATGCCTTCTCCCTTTTTATTTATTCCAATTTCTTTATTTTAAGTTTTCTTTCACTCAATAATATACATCTTTAGTTTTATTTAAATATTCTTAATCCTATACAATATGAGTACCTTACTACTAATTTGACACTTTTCTAAGACAATTAAATTTTAATAAATCAGACAAAAAAATAACTTTAAATTATAAACAAGCTATATATCTTTTTCTCTTTTTATTTTTTTATTTTTAGCGCAAAGCAAAAATATCAAATATTCAAATGCACAAATAATCTTTTTTCTAATTGTTTTCCATATATTTCAATAACACCAAAATTTTTTTTTTGTCGAAAAATTTTTAATTCTTCTGGCCACTCTAACCTTTTAAATTTACCCAATCTATTGCCTATCCTGAGGGAGCTATCTTAGGTTAGTACTTGTGTTTTTAGCACATTCAAAGCTAATTACTGCAAAACAAATTATCTACCATAAAAATGGCCTGCTCCTTAAAAACTTTTCCCGGTAAAGGAACGGGAACGGGACTTTTTTCTTATTTTTGCTTTACTATAAAAAAAAACTTAGTTCAATTTTTACTTTTACTATAAATTGCACTAGACTCTATTTTTACGATACACAAATGAAATTTATGACACTAATGATCAAGGTATGTTTTAATAAATCTATAATAAATAATTAAATAATTTATAATTGAAATCTTTATTTTATTTTTCCTGGATTCGCTCGCGTATGGTTGTGACTATAACCGGTCTTAATTTTTTTTGTTTTTGCTTTCTTGTTTTAGATTTTTATTTTATTTTATGTACTGACTTTTTACCTGGCTATTTCCATATATATATAAAACTTATTTTTGTGTTCCTCTTGCCTTATCGCTTCGGCAGCACAATCCATCCAATCTTTGAAACCTTTCTTTGGCTCCTTGGTTTATTCTCTGTTTTTATGTGTTGGGTGTTGACGCATATAGCCAGCTACATCATAAAAAAAACATATTTCTTTGTATTTTCCTCAGAATTCGCTTAATTATTTATTTTGTTGTTTCTTACGTTTTATTTTTCTTCTCTTTATTTTTCACTATGGTATAGCTTTAGCAAGGCATTTATTTTTTTATTATGGGATTCAACCCCAAAAGTCACAAAAGTTACTTTATTTATTTTTTTAAAAGAACAACACTATTACTTTTTACTTTTTTTCAGTTTGTAATATTTTTTTTAATGTGCGATCACTTTGGTCTTTTGATCTTTCCCCACACAATTTCTTTCCTCTTGAGCCATGTTTTTCATTGCTATTTTCCAGCCTGGATTATATTTTCCTACATTTCGATTTCGCTAGACTTTTCTTTGATACCGCCAAATCGCCATCTTTTTCAATCCTATTGTATATATAAAAACTTGTTCTAGAATCTTCCTTTTTCTCTAAATTTTTAATAAACTGTATTATGTCCCTTGTTTCCACTACCTTCTTTTCCTATTTTTCCACTCTAATTTTCCGTGGTCATCGACTTTCGTCCTCGCAAGAATTTTCTTTTCATAGGGTCTCATGAATTTAGCAAGTTCTTGAATTTTCTTTTCAAATTAATTTGCCTGTCATTTAAACGTTTATTTTCATGATGTCCTCCCTGACCTGAATGAAAATTGCAACCCTGTGTTCGTAAAAATATTAGGTTCCACAAGATTTCATGCTGGCAACGGTATCATGTGTAATTTGACATTTCACAATTGTCTAAGCCACACATATTTTGATATTTTAATTTAATTTATAAATCACAAATGACAAAACTAAGCCTTCCATTTGAACGACGTGTAGAACCTAAATAGTTTTTCCATTTTCGCATGCTACTGGTAAGAGGTGATTAAAGGTTTGTCCAGAAAAAACTATACATATGTATGTACTTGCAAAACTCCAATTGCACAAACGTTCACACATGTTTGGCATACTTAAGGACGGGTCAAGTGATTTAATTTGAACAAATGGACGAAGCTACAACATGGTAAGTTGGATATTTTATCTATGACGGACACGAGAATTATAGGCCTAGCTAGAGACAACAACGACACTGTAGTGGTGGTGGTTTTTTTTGTTTGTTTGTTTGTACATATGTATGTACATATCTTTCTTCTGCTAGCGTAGCTATATTTCTCTTGTCTAAATCTTTATTTTTCTTTAGAGTTTTTGACAAAGCCATTGTGGAGTATGTTAGTGCCGTGATACGGGTAAGCACGCCGCAACAAAACTCCGTGTCCGACAAGTGTTCGACGTGGGAGACGGTGTGCGGTGATTCTGTATCAGAGTCTAACGTGATCATGAGCCTGACGAGTCTCATTCTCTACCCTGAATTAGACGGGCTATTATAACTACTTTACTAGGTGCTATTTACCTTCACATAAGAATTATTTGTATACTTTTTGCTTTTTGTTTTTCAGTGCCATATTTCCATCCCTTATACTTCCTTCAATCTCGCTGCAATCCTTATCCCTATCTTCAAGCAGTTACCAACTCTAAAAAATTTTCTTGGGAAAGAAAATATTTAGTGGCATCCCATATCTATTGACTAAAGGGTAATTGTCTTACAATTGAAAATATGTATCAATCTGCAATTAGTGTTTGAAATCTCAAATCGAACGCCTACAAACGCATATGTTTTGAGGCCAAGAGTAAAACTCCTTAATTTCGTTATTTACAATATTTAAATTATAATCGTAAATTTGAGTATACATATCTGTACATCGTATATTTATTTTTTTTGTTATTTTTATTTTTATATTTTTAGGTATTATAATTGGGTACCGCCTCTATTAATTCATTTCCTTCCATGGAAAATGACTGCTCTATATAGGTACATCAGTATTTAAATTTCTAAAATTCTTATCTTACGTATGTAAGTAAAAGACTTAGAAACTGCGTTTCTTTCCGGGATATGCGGCGAAATTAATTTTCTACATTTTACGGGAAGTAAATATTTTTTTTTTTTGTTATTTATTTAAGAGTTTACTTTGTCTCTTTTCTTCCTCTTTTTTTTTAGATTCGTTAAAACTTGGTTTATATGTTACCTCCAATCTAAATCTCCTACTGCTATTATTTTGTTTTAAATAAGAAGAAAACGGGACGACGCAATAACATCAATATCACAGATGGAATATACGAAATACTATTGCACTGGAAATCGTAAGTATGTTTGTTTTTGTGTACTATACTATGTTTATCAGGTACTAAGGATATTTATCACAGTTTGTACTAAACTTTGGTTGTAGAGATTAGAAAAAATATGGGACAACACAACAAACATTTTATCAATAATTAAGAAAAATAATCACGGCTTATATCCTACTTTATATTGCACTTCGGTTACGAGTTAGACTCATGAATATACGTAGATATGAATGTATTTCATTGATCAGTTTAAGCTTTTATATCTTTACTGTGATATACTCCTATAGCTTTACCTCTTAGCGTTTCTAATTCATACATATTATTACCGACAGGTCGCACCACTCTACATTTGAGAAATTTTCGATAAAATTTTGCATTGATATTCTTTGAAAAGCTGCTCTGCACGATATTCCTCCTATAAACTTCCTGTCCGGGTACAAATCTAATCATTCTAGCTCTCTTGTTATAAATTGCTGCACTCTTTTCGTAAGCCTTGTTTTATTGTTTCTCTTATTACCTCTCGTTTGTCGTTTGGCTGTGAAAGGATTTGGTGATCAGTTAATGAGTTTAATTTTTTTGTTAATTTGTATTCTGCACCGCTAGAGTACATGCGATAGCCAAATAATTCGAAAAAGGGTGTAAATCCTATTGCACTATGGAAAGAATTACGTAGCGCGCAATCGATTTCCGACAAATAGAGATACCAGTCTCGGTGGTCCTCCTTAAGATATGCCCGAATAGATGACAGTGTACTTTGATTTACCCTCTCTGACGCATTACTGCTGGGTTGATACACGGGAGTTTTTATGTGTTGTATCTGATAACTGCCAACTAGATTTTGGAAAAATTTTGACGTAAATTTTACCCCATTGTCAGTGTGAATCGTTTCGGCGACACCAAATTTGTGGAATATCTCATGGGTTAGAAACTCGACTACGTTTTCCGCTGTCGCTTCTCTCATAGCTTTTATAAAGGTATACTTAGAGAAATTATCTAGAACAATAAAAACATAGCAATTACCACTTTTAGAACGCGGATATTTCCCCAAAAAGTCCAAATATAGTTTTTGAAACGGCCTTTCACTTAAAACTTGGTTTCCGATTTCTGGTCGTAGATTCTGGTTTGATGGCTTGATCTCCTGCAGGTTTGACAATTCTTTTATATAGTCTTTTACTTGAGTGTACATTTTTGGCCAATAGAAAAACCTTCTTAGGCGTTCTAATGTTTTCACTACTCCACCGTGTGCTGAGGTCAACGTGGAATGAGCCTTTTCTATCAAAACCTACGTGATATTTGTAGGAATCCACAACTTCCATGGCTGTTCTTGCTCATCTCCCCTGTCAGAGTCCATCTTTTTGAGCACCCTATTATCTTCCACCTTTAAATCTGGTAGGATTTTTTTCCACGTGCTCAATTAAATCTAGATATTAATCGTTCTGAAATTCTGTTGTCTCGAAACAAAACATGTCTTCCCAGTTTATCTCATCGACATTCAATTCATTGTTTTGCATTCTAGATAATGTATCGGCCACAATATTTTCCGCTCCTTTCCGATGCTCTATCTCGAAATCGTAAGCCTGCAACTGGAGTGACCATCGTGCCAATCTTCCGGTCAAGTCCTTCAATGACATTAGCCATTTCAAGCTGGCGTGGTCTGTGACTATAGTAAATGGCATCATCTTTACATACGGACGAATTTTTTTTACAGACATGACTGCTGCCAAACACTCCTTTCGCGTCACGCTGTAATTCTTCTGGCACGAATTCAATTTCTGGCTATAGAATGCGATTGGATGTTCCTCATTATTCTCGTGTACCTGGTACAAGACAGCTCCTATTCCGTAATCACATGCATCACACTGAATAAAAAATCGTTTAGAAAAATCAGCATGTCTCAACACCGGTGCTGAAGTTAACGCTTTTTTTAATTCTCAAATGCCTCTATTGCCTCGTTATTTATTACAAACTTTTTCGCTTTCTTTAGGGTATCAGTCAACGGTGCAGCTAGTGTCGCAAAATCTTTTATAAATCTTCGGTACCAGCCGGCTATACCTAAAAACCTGCGTACTTCGCGCGGTGATTTTGGTTTCCTAATTTCTTTTATGGCCCTTACCTTTTCTGGATCCGTTTTTAAGGTTCCTCCGCCTATAATAAAACCTAGATATTTCAGCTGTTGGAAATAAAATTGGGATTTCTGAAGACCTATGGTCAATCCTGCTTTCCTGAGGCACGACGCTACTTCCTCTAAAAGCTTTATATGCTTCTCAAAACTATCAGCAATAACAAGGAGGTCGTCCAAATATATAAAGACATTTTCCTTAAGTTTTGCTGGTATGACTTTATCCATCAGCCTGCAGAGTCGTTGAGCAGCATTCCAAAGTCCAAATGGCATCATTCGGAATTGATAGAGTGGGCGACCTGCTACGGTGAACGCAGTGTACGGTCTACTTTCGGCCTCTAACTCTATCTGCCAAAATGCGAATTTTAAGTCTACACTACTGATATGATAAGTCTCGTCGATTCGGCTTAGTATACCATCAATATTTTGTATTAAGTTTTCTGGCATCCAGGCAAAACCTATTTTTACCGGGTTTCCTAACCACTGTCGTTCGGTTTGCCCAGGGACTTTCACTCTCTTCAATAACGTTCAATGCTAACATTTTATCAATTTCCTCATAGACCAATTTTTGCCTTGCTGGCGATAAAGGGTAATGACGGTCCTTAAAAGGTACCGCACCTTCTACCAATTTTATGGTATGTCTTTCTAAAGGAGTGCATCCTAAACCTTCCTTTTCGAAAGCTGGAAATAACGCAATTACTCTATTTAGCTCCTGCTGTTGTAATTTATCCAGCTCGTGTGGAGCTGGATAAATTCTTCCTGCATTTTCTCAATACTTAATTCATCATTCCTTAAAACTTAAGGTGCGAGGTCAAAAGCTTTCCAGAAATCTATTCCCAGGTACGCTTCTTGCTCTAAATCAGGACATAAATAGAATAAAATTTTCTCTGTTCTTTTCTTAAATGTTATTATTAACTCTATTTTGCCTAATATTCTATGCTGTTTCCCAGCTGCTGTAGAAATTACTGAGAAAACGGGCTTTAAACTCAATTTTAATATCCATAAGTTCTCTACAAACTTTTCCTAATAAACTCACCGATGCTCCAGTGTCTAACAGGCCTGTGATAATGGCATTTTCTATCATTATTTCCGCAAATACGCGAGGATCACCTTTCCTATCTACCGCTCTTATTGTTTCAATTACGATCTTTCTTAATTTCCTTTTTTCTGTAAATTTAGCTCTTAATTTTTTTATTCTATTTGAGATTCCTAATACGTTTCCTGTTTCATTAAAAATTCTGTTTCTTACTTTTTTATAATTATTTTTTCGTTCCTCAAGTGTGTAGGCATGACGCATTTCTGGAAAAAATTTATTTGCATTTATAACTTTTAAATTAATTTATGTGGGAGGTACTGGCGGATTTTCCTTCGAACGATGGTTCCCCACTGCTACACCGCTCCTGAAAAAATTTCTATTTTTGCAGTTCGTACAGTTTGGTGCTTTAACTTTAGGTTTTCCGCATCGATAGCAGAATAAGGTTCTTTCAGATGACGGGCAATCCATAAACAGATGTCCCACTTGTCTACAATTCCAACACGTCATGTTTTTGAAGGACTCCTGATCTTGTAATGTATTTGCTTCAATCGCTGCTACTTCCTCGTAGGATTCTGGAGAATTTATTACGAACTCTGCCGGTTTTTCGAAAATCTCATTAACCTGTCTTGTATATCTGTTCACGGGAGTTGACTACTGTATGTTTTTATTATCTTTTCTGCTAAAGACCTCTTCCGCCTCGACGCATTCCTGTTGTAATTCCTCTACCGAGTTGACAGACATAGGGTAAATTCTGCATCTTATATCTTCCCTTAAGTTTTTCTTAATCATTCTTATCATCTCCCTTTCAGGTACTGACATTTCGGGAGCGCATTTGTATCATTACGAAGAAGAAAGCATCAATACTTTCGCCAGGCAGCTGTCTCCTTTCTACCATGTCGCTCATTAATTCGAAATTGGATCTAGTGATTTGGTATTGTTTCAATAATGCCTCTTTCAGGGTTGACCATTCAGTGACATAGTTAGTTTTTACAAATAACCAATACCATTTTTCGGCTATACCTTTCACAAACAAATGAAAATTATCCAGTACTTCAGCCCATGGTACCCCGTATTGTCTCTGTAGACGTTCCACGCGAAAAACGAAATCTTCTACGGCCAACTTGTTCGTGTTGCCGTCAAATTCCACTCCCCATTTGTCAATTCTTATGCTTTGATGACTTTGCGAGTTCCTGGTGGATAAATTCTCCAATGAACCTCTTAAAGATTCGTTCGATTCTCTTGGGGAAATGTCTGTCGAATTAAGAGCGCGGCCATTGTTTTTGATTAATTTAGGCAATGGCCCCATCTCGCAACTTTATATTTTCCTGCTGGGTGTGTTGCAGAACTACGCTAACTTTGCCTACGGATGCGGTCAATGTGGCCATTTGCCTCCTCATTTCACTCACTTGTGCGGCTATACTCTGTTCCAAGTTGTTCCCCGCCAGTTCCTCCATAGTTACATCGCCGACGGGTTGTGACAATCTAGCAGATTCAAGCGCCTTCCGTGACGCAGCACTAGTACTGGGTTGATTTGCATTTATTGTTTGGAACATATCTATAAACTGTTGACTATTATCTAGTACCTGACTCATCTCTTCATTTATATTCCTACTTGCACTGGGTTTTCTACTTGGAGTATTGGACTTATACTTTTTCTCGAAATCAAGAGGGGTCGATCTGTTTAAATCAAAATGAAAGTGTCGGGATCTTTTTCTATTTCTCAAATCGTACGGACTTAGTGGCATACCCTGCAATTGTTCCCCTAATTTTCTGTTTCCATTTACTATTTTAATTTTTTTTACTTTAATCTTTTAATTTATAATATTCGCGATCAGAAAGGAATCCAAGTGTTTTCAATATATTATAAATATCTAAATAATTATACCCTAATTATATTTAAAATTATTAAATTTACTATAATTAATTATTATATATTTTATTATTATTTTTTTTTGTAATATCTATAAAAATGTATATATGTTGCTATCTCTTCTTTTGATACAGGTTTGGCATGAAAGTAAGCATTGGCGATCGTCGAAGTGGCTATTTATTCTTTGCATAATTATACGTGTCATTTACGATACGCCAGCCATTATCAAAAAAAATTATTGCATCCATTAGAATATGTTCTCATACATCTTACGAGAGCAAAACTTGCCTACGCGGTTATGAGTTTGTCTTTCCGTCATTTGATTCTCGATACTACGGACCCTGTGATATATGTTATTCATTTTATCTCAGGCGGTTATCAGAGTCATCTCTTTACCAAGAAATACATATTCTAACGCATAGATATATAAGACTTAAACAAAAAAAAACTAGAAAACTGCACAATACTATTAGACACTCAACATAAAAAAAAGTATCTAAGCTATTGGCATTATTTCTTGATCGAATCAATTTTTTTTTTTTTTTTTTTTTTTTTTTTTTAAAGAGAAGTAACACTCAGGCAATTAATGCCTACTACTATTACTAGGTGTTACCTTCTTTAGGAAAGGGATAGTGAGAGAGAAGACAGGTGGTGAAGGAAGAGATAGAGGAAAGCTTCATTCTTTTGCAACTCTGCTTTTTCGCACGTTTTGAATAATGCAGTGTTGCAGCGCCTCTCTGATGTTAAATGAGGCGTATTAATTTTTTGAAGCTGTGTCTTGTAGCCATTTTATTGATTATTTTACTTCGCCAATGATTTTGCTACACAACGAAGGAGGGCGCTCTGATGTTACATTAGGATTAGTATCTGCTGAAGTCGGTATAGTTCAGTGACCAGTGACTATGCCTTCATCACTTGAACTTTCCTACAACAACTGACACAAAGGGACACTAATGCACATCAGAAAAATGCGTGGTGTTGTTATTTAATGACTGTCGGATACAGGGATTGAACCCAGGACCTTCGGTTTTGTAGTCAACGTGCTAACTACTTCAGCCAACGCCACACTCTTCTTTTTTCAGCAAAAAAAAATTTATAACTTTTCATACTACCTCAAAATTAATAATGATTTCTCTTTTAATTTTTTTAGGGTTACAAAAAGCTATACAACCTTCTTACTGATTCATCAATTCGTTTGTTGGGCTATTTCTTACCGTTAGTGGACTATTGCCAAGTGCCTGGATGTTCTACACTCTTCAAAGCGAATTAAGTTTGGACGATACTACTATGAAAACGCCAAACGTTTAAGTTCTAATTTGGGCGCCATTTAATGTTACAGGCGTTTGGCCCAGTGAGGTGCAAACTAGCTCATACATCCGGTAAAAAAAATTCCCAGGAGGTTCCAACCCTACTCACTGGGGACGCTGCACATTAAACTTTGAGACAACTACAACAAATAAAAACTGAAATACTAAAATCAAACACGTATTACATAAATGACACTGCAAAGTTTTATGGGAGTTAGTTGTTATACCCCTTATGTAGCCCTCCCAACCGTGTCACAAGTAAATCCAAACACTTATTCGTTTGTGACCCAATACCTATCCGACTTCTCCTTCCTTAACTTACCTTCATGCCTTCTCCCTTTTTATTTATTCCAATTTCTTTATTTTAAGTTTTCTTTCACTCAATAATATACATCTTTAGTTTTATTTAAATATTCTTAATCCTATACAATATGAGTACCTTACTACTAATTTGACACTTTTCTAAGACAATTAAATTTTAATAAATCAGACAAAAAAATAACTTTAAATTATAAACAAGCTATATATCTTTTTCTCTTTTTATTTTTTTATTTTTAGCGCAAAGCAAAAATATCAAATATTCAAATGCACAAATAATCTTTTTTCTAATTGTTTTCCATATATTTCAATAACACCAAAATTTTTTTTTTGTCGAAAAATTTTTAATTCTTCTGGCCACTCTAACCTTTTAAATTTACCCAATCTATTGCCTATCCTGAGGGAGCTATCTTAGGTTAGTACTTGTGTTTTTAGCACATTCAAAGCTAATTACTGCAAAACAAATTATCTACCATAAAAATGGCCTGCTCCTTAAAAACTTTTCCCGGTAAAGGAACGGGAACGGGACTTTTTTCTTATTTTTGCTTTACTATAAAAAAAAACTTAGTTCAATTTTTACTTTTACTATAAATTGCACTAGACTCTATTTTTACGATACACAAATGAAATTTATGACACTAATGATCAAGGTATGTTTTAATAAATCTATAATAAATAATTAAATAATTTATAATTGAAATCTTTATTTTATTTTTCCTGGATTCGCTCGCGTATGGTTGTGACTATAACCGGTCTTAATTTTTTTTGTTTTTGCTTTCTTGTTTTAGATTTTTATTTTATTTTATGTACTGACTTTTTACCTGGCTATTTCCATATATATATAAAACTTATTTTTGTGTTCCTCTTGCCTTATCGCTTCGGCAGCACAATCCATCCAATCTTTGAAACCTTTCTTTGGCTCCTTGGTTTATTCTCTGTTTTTATGTGTTGGGTGTTGACGCATATAGCCAGCTACATCATAAAAAAAAACATATTTCTTTGTATTTTCCTCAGAATTCGCTTAATTATTAATTTTGTTGTTTCTTACGTTTTATTTTTCTTCTCTTTATTTTTCACTATGGTATAGCTTTAGCAAGGCATTTATTTTTTTATTATGGGATTCAACCCCAAAAGTCACAAAAGTTACTTTATTTATTTTTTTAAAAGAACAACACTATTACTTTTTACTTTTTTTCAGTTTGTAATATTTTTTTTAATGTGCGATCACTTTGGTCTTTTGATCTTTCCCCACACAATTTCTTTCCTCTTGAGCCATGTTTTTCATTGCTATTTTCCAGCCTGGATTATATTTTCCTACATTTCGATTTCTCTAGACTTTTCTTTGATACCGCCAAATCGCCATCTTTTTCAATCCTATTGTATATATAAAAACTTGTTCTAGAATCTTCCTTTTTCTCTAAATTTTTAATAAACTGTATTATGTCCCTTGTTTCCACTACCTTCTTTTCCTATTTTTCCACTCTAATTTTCCGTGGTCATCGACTTTCGTCCTCGCAAGAATTTTCTTTTCATAGGGTCTCATGAATTTAGCAAGTTCTTGAATTTTCTTTTCAAATTAATTTGCCTGTCATTTAAACGTTTATTTTCATGATGTTCCTCCCTGACCTGAATGAAAATTGCAACCCTGTGTTCGTAAAAATATTAGGTTCCACAAGATTTCATGCTGGCAACGGTATCATGTGTAATTTGACATTTGACAATTGTCTAAGCCACACATATTTTGATATTTTAATTTAATTTATAAATCACAAATGACAAAACTAAGCCTTCCATTTGAACGACGTGTAGAACCTAAATAGTTTTTCCATTTTCGCATGCTACTGGTAAGAGGTGATTAAAGGTTTGTCCAGAAAAACTATACATATGTATGTACTTGCAAAACTCCAATTGCACAAACGTTCACACATGTTTGGCATACTTTAGGACGGGTCAAGTGATTTAATTTGAACAAATGGACGAAGCTACAACATGGTAAGTTGGATATTTTATCTATGACGGACACGAGAATTATAGGCCTAGCTAGAGACAACAACGACACTGTAGTGGTGGTGGTTTTTTTGTTTGTTTGTTTGTACATATCTTTCTTCTGCTAGCGTAGCTATATTTCTCTTGTCTAAATCTTTATTTTTCTTTAGAGTTTTTGACAAAGCCATTGTGGAGTATGTTAGTGTCGTGATACGGGTAAACACGCCGCAACAGTAGAAAACATATCAGTTCTGCTTTTTCCGTTGAGCAACATATTTAATTCAACAACAAGGATGTCTGATAATTTGTAATGTTGTAATCCTGTCCCATGCAGTATGTATTCTTCATTTTCTTCGTCATCTGCACGTTTATTATATTAGGGCTCATGCACTTGGCTGTAGTAGCGTTGCCTGTTGGCTTGAATCAATTTGCGATAAGCCTTCTTTATTGTTTCCGATTTCTCGTGTGGCAGTATTAGGATCGTGGAATAGAATCTGCATCACCGCTGCGTGCAGGTGTATCCAAACCGTGGGCAGAGGCATGAATGACATTTATGAAATCAGTAACGTCCCGCTTAAGTAGTCAGATAGATGAATATCGAACTACCGAAGATTCCGTAGACGATTCTTATACAATAATTTTCTTCTGTATTGTTAGTGAGACTTGACTTCCCGGAGCAATCTGATCGTGCAGACTGCGGGGGTTTCTGTTATGGTGATCAACAATGCTGCTCACGTGTAGCCTTGGTCCATTATCAGTAATCAATGGAGTGCTACGCCGGTTGTGCACCACTGTTACTTGGTGTTGTTTAAAGTGTTGTTATTGTTGAATTTGCTTTGTTATAACGTAACGAGTAGCGCTGCAAGCTGTCAAGAGTTAAAAACGGATGTCTTAAATGGTGCTGAATTTGCTGTCGTGGCTTAGCATTGGACTTAAGTTTTGGTAGCAGATGCCTATGCATGGCGCCTTGTATTATCATCATTAAACGACGGCTATTGTTGTTGCTCTTTAAGACTGTTGTTTTGACTGGATTTGTTTGAACTGAGTTGCTGTTGTTGCTGTGTCTTCTATTGGTTATGTTGTTTTGATGAGATTTCTTTGAATCTTCTTGATGTGAGTTGCTGTTTCTTCTGTTGTTGCTGGAGATTGTCGTTGAGCCGTTGTTGAACTTATTTTTATAGTGTAATGGTCAGCATAGTTTTAACAATATACATTTCAGTTTTGTTTTATATACAATTTATTTGGTTATTATTACATGTCTTTAAGTGCAAAATTTATATTGTTATTATTATTATTTTTTCTTTAATAATTAGTTTTCCTTCTTTCTTAATTTACAATTTCATATTTCCAAATGTTAATTCTTGTTTTTAAATGAGAAATCAAAATTAAGGGTGTCAGTAATTTTTCTTTTTCGAATTGATATATTCAACTGACACAAAGAAATAAGTATTAAAGGTTTTCCATATATTTTTCTTTTTCACTTCAACCTATTTTACCTTCAGTGAAATTAATCTAATTTTACAATAGCTACCACCAATTAAAAAAAATTTTTTTTCTTTCTACGTTGTTTTAGCATAATGTTTTAATTACTTAGTTTTAAAGTTTTCAACAAATTCATAAATTTAATATACGGGTCTGTTCTGCAAATCACGACATGCCAAATCACGGTGATCTCAAAAATTTCATAAAAGCTAAATCATTACTTTTGTAAATTTCACGATTTATAGCTTTGAAAGTTGGAAGAAAATATTGTATTATAAATGTAAAAAACTTAAAACGCAAGAAAAACCCACTATCAAGTCAGCTATTAATAATTTACTTTTTAAATCACCGTGATTTTCAGAACAGGCCCGATAATTTCAGATTTAGAGGAAATTTAAACGAAGCTTGTCTTAATTGTGTATACTATTTTTTTTTGTATAACTGAACTAACTTAAAAAGTACAAAATTTTGCTTCGTCTGCTTATTTGTTAACTGACCTACCGCAAGAAAACCTTGAAAAGCTCATATTACATACTCATAATGTATGATTTTAATTTTTGTTAATTTTTTTTTTTTTTTTCGTTGCACAAGCTGTATTTTTTGTTTCTTCAGTAAGCTTGCTGCAGTCTGAAAATTTGAAACAATATATTTTTGTTTATTTTCATGAGAAAATCTGCTTTAAAAAAAAAGAGAAGAAGAAATTGTCATTTGCTTATGGGTGCATTTTTGTCTATGCAAAATATGTATAAAGAATATAATTCTTTACAAATATTTCATGACCATGATATTGACACACTTTTTCCTTTTGTTTGTTTTCCCGTTATTACCACTTTGCAGTAATTTGTATTTATATTTGTTCCTTTTGTTTTTGTTTCTTTGCCCAACCAACATTTTATATCAAATCAATTAAATTCATCATTATTTGATTTTTATTATTTAATTTTTTATAAAATGAAAAAAGAAAAATTCAATACTTAAGCAATGATCAATATTTTGAGCAATAACGTATTTTATTTGATTAAAAAAATGAAACAAAAGAACAATTACAAATCGTTACAAGATTTTATGAAGAGCTTGTTGGGTTGCACAAAAATAATAACATTTCGAAGTTTTGCATTTTAAGCAAGTGCCGATGTATGCAATTTTTTTTAACATGTAATCCAAACCAATGCTTTGCTAATACTGTGAAAATGTCACGTTCGGTTTTGTCAAACAACCCGAATGAGATTATTTGGAAATTATAATGGTCTTACCGTAACATTCCCCTGTCTGTCAACAGTCAATCGGTAAGTAATGTCATTCACTTCTATATCTTTCCTCATATACTTTTCCTTTGTCCATCTTACCTCCATGTTTCGCAGAACCACCTGGACTGTGTTGTTGACGTTTGGGTTAATATTGTCGCTGGCCCCCAGTGACCGCAAATTCGTTGTTAATGAATCTATTATTCAGATCCCCAATGTTCTTGATGTATTCTGAGACAATCTCTCTGTCGTACGTGATAGCTTCCTTTATGTTCATGATGGATTTGTTAAATGCGTCGTTAATCATTATCTGCTGGTTCATCCCCTGTATCAACTGATGGTTATTTTCATCGATCACTTTCTGATGTTCTTCTATTAATCTCCTATTTTCGTCATCCATTACACCCCAAATAAATTTTAACATTGATCCACCCGTTTATTAATCCCCTTTTATGGCGATGAGTCTTCAGTTCGTGACTCCTGAATATTTGCAGGATTTTTCTCATTTCTGTGACTTCTTCCTTGGCTAGTTTACCGTAGACCGTATCCTTTTGTAATTCCGTTGTTTTCTCCTTACCATGTCGTCCAGTTCTCCTATGTTTA
This sequence comes from Tachina lurida, assembly GCA_944452675.1. NCBI lineage: Eukaryota > Metazoa > Arthropoda > Insecta > Diptera > Tachinidae > Tachina > Tachina lurida. The sequence goes on along the minus strand of OX101753.1, from coordinate 90,557,994 downwards.
TTGTGTGAACAATGAAATTATATTTACAAACCACCCTGGCATCCCCTATGTTAATTTCCACAAAACCATTGGCCGTTTGTAGTTTCTCCATATATAAGCTTTTCTTTGCGAAGACTTCCATCGTCATCTAAACCATGAGTACCTGGAAAAAAAAGAAAAAATTATTGTACCTCCCGGAGTCTTCCTTTATTTCCTTCATTTTTATTCTTTGTAGGGCTTCACCAGGTTACGATGTAAGGTGGGAAAACTTTTAACTTCATAAGGGCCTTCCCATAAGGGCGACAATTTGTTTTTCCGAAGTTGATTTTTTAAAAGCACTTTTCCCCCTATCTTAAGTGTTATTGGCTTACTGTTTCTGTCATATCTTTCCTTTGGGGCTGTTTTAGCCTTGTTTTGACATGGCTTGGCTATCTCGTAGGGTTTTTGGATTTGATTTTTAATGCCTTCTGATAATCATATGGGTTGTATAGTGGTCTACTGTTTCTGAGGTTTGCTGGTAAGGGTGTGTCAAACCCGTACAGTACCTTAAACGGCGTCTGGTTGGTGGACATATGCGTTGTATGATTATGCACATGCATTGCTGGTGCCAACCATTGGTTCCAGTTTGAGCCATCCTCTTTCGCGAAACTTCGCAAGTACTCGGCCAAGGGCCGATGACTCCTTTCTAAGGATCCATTAGCCTGGGGGTGATAGGGAGTGATATGTTTTTTCTCAATTTTCAGCAGTTTACACACACTCCCAAAAAGTTTGGAGGTAAAATTTGTGCCGTTGTCTGTAACTAATTTAGTTGGGAGATCATATTTCGCTATGATCTCGTTATAAAAAAGTTTTGCCGCTGTTTCTGCCTCCGAGTATTGCATCGGGGCGCAAATAAAAAATTTTGACAAATCGTCTTGAAAAGTGAGGATATACTTGTTACCCGCAGTAGTTGTTGGTAGTGGCCCGACCATGTCCATATAAACCTTTTCAAACGGTCTTCCTGTGGTGTCTGTTAAGACCATTGGCTCCTTGTTCAAGTGCCCACTTTTGTTTTTCTGGTATTTTGGACATCGTCTTATGTACCCTCTAATTTCCTTCAGCATACCCTTCCATTTGTATTGTTTCCCTATCCATTTAAAGGTCTTCCTGACCCCCTGATGTCCACCTAAAGGCGAGTCATGAAAACTTTTCAGAACCTCCCGAATGTCCTTCTTCTCAGTTAAAGTTACAGCTGTGTCCGTAGCTTCTTGATTTACAGTGGTATCTTCAATATCCTGCTCTGTTATACTTTCGTCCCTTGTATCCCCCTTTTGACCATTGGTATTCTCTAATAATTTCTGTTGTGCCCTAGTCAATACTTGTATTTGATGTCTTTCCACCGGCAGGCGGCTTAAATCATCTGCATTCAAATTGTATTTCCCCGGCTTGTAGATGATATCAAATTCATATTCTGATAGTTTATGTCTAAACCCTGCAAGCCTCGATGTCTGGTCTTTGAGATTCGCGATTCCTCTCAGAGGTTGATGGTCTGTAAAAACGGTGAAAGGCCGACCCAAAACGTATGGTCAAAACGTATGCGTTGCCCATACCACACCCAACATTTCCTTCTCTATCGTTGAGTATCTATTTTCCGTGTCACTCAGGGATCTGCTTGCAAATGCGATAGGGTGGTCTTTGCCATCTCTCACCTGCGATAACACCGCCCCTAGAGCTACATTGCTTGCGTCCGTGGTTACCCTGAAAGGCTCTGAAAAATCTGGGTAAATCAGAATGGGAGGATTAGATATACTTTCTTTCAGATGATTCAATGCTTCCTCGCATTCTGGTGTCCAAACAAATTTGCTGCCCTTTTTTAGCAACCTCGTTATGGGCAATGCTAATTTTGCCATTCCGTTACAAACTTTCGGCAATAATTAACTAATCCCAACAAGGCTTGTACTTCTTTGATATTTCTGGGCGGCTTCAAATTTCTCACGTTCTCTACCTTAGCTGGATCTGGAAGGGCCCCTTTTTCTGAGCACTTGTGCGCCAGGTAGACTATTTCCCTTCTTAGAAAATGGCATTTTTTGGTGTTTAATTTAAGACTACTTTCGCGTAACCTGGATAGTACGTTGCATATTTTCCTCTCATGGTCTGCTATATTTCTTCCGTAGACCACGATATTGTCCAGATATAAGAACTATTCCATGCCCTGCAGACCTGTTAGTATTGTATTCATAATCATTTGAAACGTTGCGGGTGCACTTGTGAGACCGAAAGGCATTCTGTTAAACTCGAAATGTCCCTTGTCAGTTCTAAATGCTGTTTTCTCTTTGTCATTTTCGTCCAAAAGCACATGGTATCCACTGGCCAGAGCCAATGTTGTGAAATACCTGCTATTCCCCAACTGGTCCAGAATTTCGTCAATCCTTGGAATTGGGAAAACCTGCTTGATTGTGACTTCATTTAGTTTTCTGAAGTCAACGACCATTCTATATTTTTTCTGTCCATCCTGCGATTTTTTGGGAACCGATAGAAGAGGTGAATTCCATGAAGATGCACAAGGGCTTACTATTCCAATTTCTAGTAAGTCTGACACCTGACGGTTGATTTCATCCTTATGGATTTGTGGGAGACGGTATTGCCTTTGGTTAATGGGCGTCTGATTCTCTCTAATCGGAATCTTATGTTTCATTCGTGACGTGAACGGCAGTTTATCTCCCTCCAACATGAATACATCGTGGTACTGTTCACATATCCTGTTCATTGATTCTTTTTCATCCCTGTTCCAATCTTCCTTGACTAACATATTCGATAACTCCTGTATTCTCTCTAAACAAGTGTTTTCTGATGATCTAGTTCCCTTATATTCAGTATAATAATTAAAATTTGAGAACTCTACTTCAATTTCTTTCTCCAAAGGAACTTTGTTATCCGTCGAGTTAAGTATGGGTACTGCAGCTTTTCCATTCCTTACGTTGACCACCGTATTTCCCTTATAAACCTCTGGAAGGATTTCTTGTTTGTGTTGTGACTGGTACTATTGTCACTGTTCTTCCGCCGACACTCAACCTTTTCTGATTTAAAGTTGTAAAATCTGTCATTTCTTTGTGAAGTTTGAAGGTTTATCCATTGCCTGCTTTCATTAAATAGCTTCAACGTGCCATTAACTGAGTTTATTATACTCTTCTTCCAAATGTTATTCCTTCCGAGAATGCCATCCCCTGGGAATTTGCTGTTATTAGATAGTACACCGAAATCCCACTGTATATGCTCTTTAGCGTGTATGTCAAACGTCAAAGAAAATAATGTCGTGGCGGCTCCTCCAAATGCGCCCTTCAGTGTTTTTGTTTCCCTGAAACTCTTGTTAGGGTAAGTCTTCATTGCTCCTTCATTTATTAGACTGGAGTCCGCTGCAGTATCCACTAACAACACGAGTTTTCCTTCCTTGGCCTCTTTGCAAGGAATAGTAATGAAAACTGTATCCGCTAGTGCTGCACCACTGTTGCTAATATTTATATGTTGTGAAATTTTCCCAATGACAATTCCTGTGTCCTCTTCTACCGATGCATTTTCCCTATGAAATGCATGGCCAGGATTATGAGGAGAGTTCTCCTCTCTTTCCATATGTACCACTGCTTTATGCGTTAATAGCACAGGTACATCTTCTTCCGAGTCACTATCTGACTTCCTTTGCTTCCACTTTCACCTTTTGCGCCTCTTTCCCAATATTCTCCGTTAACCCATTCGCAACCCTTTTATATTGCACCGTCTCTATTAATTCCTCACACTCATTCTCATCGCCCTCACATATTCCGCCCTTGTTATCCTTTTGCCAATTAAGTTCGTTAATTTTTTTTTGGTTCCCCGGCTATTGGCTGTAGCCGGGCCGCATAAAGTTTCCCGAAATGTCACCGGTACTATTTTCTTTATTCCTGACCTTATTATTATTTGTAAAATCTCTGTCATTTGGTTCTCTGCCTGCGACAAATCTGTTCCGACAGGCACGCGCAAAATGCCCTGTTTGTTTGCATTTGTAGCATTTCATCTGTGGAGATCCCTTAGAATGTTGTGGTATATTTCCATTTCCATTTCTTCCTTGTGCTTGGCCCGTATCATTGGATTCATATCTGTGCCTTTGGTTCACTCTTTCGAGCTGTCGTGGTTTACAAAACTGATTTTCGCTGTGGCAGCTTATCCTACAAGTTCTACAGTAGAGTGGTGATAACCTCCTACTACAGTTGTCGAAGGAGTGTCCTTTATTTCTGCAGTAAGTGCAAGTGCTGATAAACTTTTCCCTATTCCCGAATTGGGGGCCTACTTCATGGCCATATTTCCCACAGTTAATGCAATACAGTGCATTTAATCGCTCCTTACAATTTAACCTCTCATGTCCCTTTTTGTTGCAAAAACTACATGGGGATGCTTCCAACACTGTATTGACTGTGCCTTGGTTTTCTCCAAACAACTCCTCCGCTTTTTCTACTATGGCTACGAGGGATCTCAGTTTCTGTCTTTCCTGTCCAATAAATCTTGCTCTGAGAGCTTGATCTCTAAGCTCTGTAATAAAACTCTTCACAGCTATTCTTTTGAAGTCCCTTATCATAAACTCAATAGTGTCTGCTGACCGCTCTTCCTTTATTGTGTTGATTGCGTCATTGAGCAAGACCTCAATACGGTCTCCGAATCCACTGGCTGATTCTCTGATGCTCTGCCTGTATCCTAATATCTGCTCCCTAATCTGATCCAGGCTTTTCTTCTTCAAATATGATTTCTTGATGGCGTTACACAATGCATCCACGGATTCAAATTTTTGTTGCGAGATTCTAGCATATGCCATACCCATAAGGCGTAATTTTAGGCATTCGATGACATTATCCCGTGTGCTACTATCCCCTCCCGACAAAATTTCTCTTCCCACCATTTTACATCCCTGGATGTATCTGAAGATCTCAGACGATAAATCAGGTCCATCAGTGCCAAAGAATGTTGGCACTATGTTATTTACTACTTTAGTAATTTCCGATAAAGTTGGCATCCTGCTTGTTTGTTGTACTATATTTTCCCTATTTAATACTTGTCTAGGTGGGGCTGTTTGTGTTTTCAAATAATTCTTTGTATTTGATATTAATTTATAAAATTCCCCAATAATGTCAACGTCGGATATTTTTGCCTTTTCCAATCTATTAAATTCCGCTTTGTTCCGTTCAAGCTCTTCTAATTTTCTTGCGCTAGTTTCGGCCGTGTAGCCTCTGCTGTCTGCCTTTTTTGCCTTACTCAAAATTATTTTAGTTTTCTCTAATAACTCTAGAGCAACTGCCTGCTCCCTATAAGTTTCTATTTTGTCTACCACTCCTTTTTGCTCTTGAGTTATAATTATTGTCGGAATTTGTTTATTTCCTGCTTCTGATAACTCCTCGTGCAACGATGGTGTAGGTGACCTAGACCTATGTATTGTATTTAATTCGTGTCGGGCGTTTTCTAGTGCTATTCGAAGTCTTTGAACCGTGTCATCCTGTGTCTCTATCAGTTGTTGTTTTTTTTAGCTGTTTCTTAAACTCCTTTTCACTGAACTCCTTTTGTTTTACCTGGCTAACAAGTTCTGTATTTTCTCTGACTACTTCCTCGAGTAAGAAGCCTGCGATTCCTAAGTGGACCCTCCAGGTTATATAAATAAAATAAAGTGTTTTTGATTTGATAATTATAAACTTAATAATTCCTGCGAATCCCACGGGACCATCCAGGATTATAATATTGGCGCAACCGGTAGGATATATATATATAAAAAAAATTAATGCAGAAAAATGTTATTAAGCAAGAAAACTTTGCAATCCAGAAAATCATTACTAGGCTGCGCCGTCTCGGGAAACACCATGGTGTTTGAAATTGGAGTTAAACGTCTTGAGCATTTTTTCTTGCTGATTAAGTATATTAATATACAGAAAGTCGCTATTAATGCTGAATAACCGACAGTCATGTGGTGGTAATTATGAGTGTCAATTCTGTTTGGAAGCTGTAGTATCTCCCGGGGGTCGATTCTGTTTCTGTAAAATCGTGAAAATGAAAAATAAAATATCACTTCATTGAAAATGCGATTCTGATTTTAGTTTTTATGAGAACTACCTGTCAAGTGAAGTGAATATGATAAATTTTTTATCACTTCATTTTTATCATAAATTCAGAATCGACCCCCTGTGCCTTTAGTGAGTTTTGTAAATCTGTTATGTTTTGTATTTGTGAATTGTACTCGCTTGTGCATATTTTATCTCAAGCGAGCTGGAGATTGTCTGTTAAGCTTGGAGTGACATGAACTTGTGTTTGAGAGTACATTCTGGTTCCAAATAAAGTACGCCTGACCCTTGGAGTGTAAATTGAGTGATATCTCTTTTACACACAGCCGTTGTATGAATAACCGTTGGCATATTTTGGTGATGGAGGGGTATCTCGCAAGCGGATGTTGGAGAACCTGATTTATAACGTATCTGTACTTTGAAATATACAACACTATCTTCATTGATGACAGCGCATAAATTCAGTTCAGTTTTATCAATCAGTTCTCGTTGTACCTTCATAGTGAACAGACGTAATAGCGGAATTTTTCTTATATACAAACTAAACAAAAAAAAAGCATACAAAAAATATTCGTAGTACATATTAACTTTGATAAATAAGCATTTTTTTGCTTTGATAATATTTTTACATATAGAAATAACAAAAATAAAAAAAACCGTAAACAAAAAAACATACAAAATACCCTTGAGGAATACTCTTTATGAGTACCCCAGAGGAAAAAAATAGTGAAGTGAGTTCTAACGGCAGAAATGCCTATTTTACTGTGAGTTTTGATGCTCATAATGATAACAATAAAAATAAAAAATCTGATAATAGACTGGTTTGAGTTCTGAAGCTCTTAATAAAAATCAAAAATCTGATAATAGACTTTTACTAACGGCAAAACCACAGTTTCGTCAGCGATCAACTTCGCTTTGTCCAATGCCAACTAGTGAATCGTTGACATTATTGCCTAGTACTTCTACATTTAACTCAGCGATATCATCCGCTTCGGGCTCGTGGTCAACAATTAAACAAGTTGTTACTGAAGACAACAGTAGTACAAAACCAAAGGTACAAGTAGGAATGGACAGATATATAACCATTTTAAAGCGCGGGCGAAGCCCAAATTCTACTAAAATTGGATCCGCCCCAAAGATGTCTAGGGATAACAGCACATCTTCTATCAATCGTCAAAATCGTTTTTCATTATTGCAAGAGAAAAACGACAAGCCCGCTGCATCATCGCAAAAGTCTTTTAAGCCACCACCTATTTATCTGAGAGAAAAAAATTCAAACGCGCTTCTAAAAAATCTACTGTCGACCATTGCTGAAAATTCATTCCAATTAAACGAGGTAATATTGATGAAACTAAAATCCAAATATATGATGAAAAAGATTTCCGAAAAATTGTTAGTGAATTTGAAAAAAATAAAACAAATTTTTATACATATCAACTTAAGAGTGCTAAAGGCCTACAAATAGTATTAAAGGGCATAGATTCATATGTTGAGCCTGAAGAAGTAAAATGTGCACTTATCGAACAAGGATTTAAAGTAAAAATTGTTACCAATATAATCAATAGAGAGAAGATTCCCCAGCCTCTATTTCGTGTTGAACTGGAGCCGAATGATATACAGTTAAAGAAAAATGAGACGCACCCAATTTATAGTCTAAAATACCTTTTACACCGAAAAATCACAGTTGAAGAGCCACGTAAGCGTTCAGGTCCCGTACAGTGCCATAATTGCCAAGAATATGGCCACACAAAAACCTACTGCAAATTACCTACAGTTTGTGTTACCTGCGGTGAATTGCATGGTACTGCTAACTGTACCAAGCCAAAAGTACAAGCAGAAAAAAATGCAGTAATTGTGGAGGTAATCACACCGCTAACTACAGAGGATGTCCTGTATATTATTTCGTTAAACAGACTATGGGTCAAAAACCTAAATTAGCTCCAGTTCAATCAACAAATGCTTACTCCGCCACTCTTCCTCAAACTAGCCAACTAGTTACTTCACGTGTATCGTATGCCGATGCTGCTAAGACTAGTTCTATTCCCACACAAAATGTTCCACCGCCAAGTAATTCAACGAATGCAAACTCTAGCTTTAACTTTAGTCGTCTTGAAGCTACTATTGAGAATCTGGTGCTAACTATAAACAACTTTACAACAAATATGACTAGCATGATGCAAGAAATGTTGAGAATGCAGAATACTCTGCTTCAAGCATTAGTCAACAAACCATGAACACGCCAAAACTATGTTTCTGGAACGCAAACGGCATTCGCCAACATAAAAATGAACTTGAGCACTTCCTCTGTCCTCCGATCACTCTTCCACAATAGTTACAATTTTCAACCCACTAAGGAGTGATTTAACTAACTCATATGCGAAAACGATTAACAGGGTCAACTGGCTAGGATTCAAAAAATATATTAGTAGTCACTGCGTAGAAAACATTCAGCTAAGATCACCTGATGATATTGAATTTAATATTGCCAATCTTAACGAATATATTAAACAGGCTGCTGAACATGTCACTACTTCCTATCCGCAGACTGGCTTTAATAGAATTTATTCTATGGAAATTGAACGTCTTGTATGTAAAAAAAGGAGAGCTAGAAGAGAATGGCAACAACACCGATCACCCCTAAATAAAATCAGACTTAAAGAATGTACTAAACGACTCAAAGAGCTGCTATCGTCGGAAAAGACTGCATTACTGGAAAAGTATTTAGAAGGTCTTGATGTAACGTCAATATCTAATTACTCTTTATGGCGCGCTACTAGAAATCTTAAAAGACCCGTTGATCTCAAATCACCATTGCGTACTTCGACTGGAGGCTGGGCAAGAAGCGATAGTGAGAAAGGTAACTTATTTTCTGAGCATTTAAAATCTGTATTCACTCCCAATTCATGTACGGGTGCTGCCGATTTACCGAGTGTAGTCTCTCTACCCCCTCGTCCCTTAAGGTTTAAGATGCGTGAACTACAAAAAATAGTTGCTGAACTCGACCCTAAGATAGCTCCAGGTATTGATGGCGTTAGTAACAAGATGCTGATGAACTTGCCTCATATTGCAATAAGAATTTTGCTATTTATTTTTAATGCCATTTTACGAATGCAGTATTTTCCACATAACTGGAAACTTGCCAAGATTAAAATGATTCCAAAGCCAGGCAAAGATCTTACCAAGGCTGAGTCATATAGGCCTACAAGCTTACTTTCAACAATTTCAAAGCTTTTCGAAAAGCTGCTCATGACTAAATTGTCCACAATTTTAGCTGATAGTGGGTGCATCCCGGACCATCAATTTGGCTTTAGAAGTCAGCATAGCACTATTGAGCAAACGCATAGATTGGTTCAAATTATAAGGAGGACTTTTGAAGAAAAGAAGTATTGTTCTGCCCTTTTTATCGATGTTTCTCAGGCATTTGACAAAGTATGGCACAAAGGCCTAGTTTTAAAATTGAAGACATACCTACCGATAAATATACAAAAGCTTTTGTAAAGTTATATTGTTGATAGGACATTTACCGTTGTGGAAGCAGACTTCATGAGTGTACCCGAATCTATATCTTCTGGTGTGCCACAGGGTAGTATTCTGGGGCCAGTCTTGTATCTAATATATACTTGTGATATGCCTGTGAGCAATAACATCCACACTTCTACATTTGCCGATGATACAGCCTGTTTGAGTATTCACAAAAATCCTGATGAGGCATCCCGCAATCTCCAAGCACACATTACCCAGCTTGAAATATGGTTGAACTTATGGAGAATTAAAGTCAATGAACAAAAGTGTGTTCATATAACGTTTACCCTAAGAAAAGATACCTGTTCCCCCATTCGAATCAACAATCAAAATATTCCTCAACATTCTCAAGTCAAATACCTTGGCATACACCTTGATCGAAGGCTTACATGGAAATATCATATTGACTCTAAGTTAACCCAAATGAAACTTAAATTGACTCAAATATATTGGTTAATTGGCAGAAATTCAACACTCAGCCTAGACTGCAAACTTTTGATATACAAGTCGCTTTTGAAGCCAATATGGTGCTATGGAATTCAGCTGTGGGGCACTGCTTCAGCTTCAAAAGTCGAGAGAATCCAACGAAGGCAAAACAAAATTTTACGTTTGATAACATCTGCTCCATGGTACGTTAAAAATTCAAATATTCATCGTGATTTAAATATGCCACTAGTGAGTGAAGAAATTGCAAAATACGCAGGCAAATATTTAACTAAACTCGAGTCACATCCTAATCCACTTGCCCGTAATATTTTGAGCTTTACTGGACACATCCGCTTAAAAAAAAGGGACACAAGGGCTCTTATACCCAACACTCCAGATGGGACTGCTTAAAAATACTTCTTTTTGATTATCACTACTTATGTATTATTTATAACTATCACTAAGCTTATGTCCGATATTGGTCGGACCTAATAATTATATTTAGATTTAAGATTTGATTACTTATTGTTAGTTCATTTTTGAAGATACAATAAATAAATATGTATATGAAAAAAAAAAAAAAAGTTTTATCAATGGTAAAATAATGGCGATGAATAATATCGACGGCCAACAGGGACGAGCATGGCTTTATTGATACTAGGGTATCGTTGATCTAGTTTGGCACTGGTACAATGTTGAATATTGTAAACTGAATGCGTTCAACTAAGGGTAAATTAATGCAAAACACGACTGTGTTGTTCGTGAGTCCACCTTGGACCTTCATCAGTTTGTACAATTGTAATACATCATCCTGTTTTACAGGCAACTCAAGTGACTCTATTTCCTGTTGTAATTGATACGGAGTAAGGATAAGCGGACTTATGATGCCATTGTGAGTGTTTGTAAGAATATCCAGTATTGAAGATTGTGTGTGTTGTAAGTTTGACGCAGTAATTGTTAGTTGAATACACAGTGATGAGAAAATTCGGTATATTCGTTCTTGATAAAGTTCTTTACTATCATTGTGTATCTTGTTCTATATTTGTGATATTTGAAGGTCAATTTGGTCAAACTTTTTCTTTATTTGAACTTGGTCTGACTTCAGGATATTCATGGTAGAGTCTACAATTGACGTCTGATTTCTTAAAAGGCTGATCAGATGTGCCTCATTTTCCTTAACTTGTGAAATGGTGTTTGTCATCTCTTCCGCGTATTTGGAATCCAGTACGCCAAAAAGTGAATGCGATATGCTCCCGACTAAATCGATTGCTCCCCTTTTGTATCTTCTGCCTGAAAGTAGGGTGCTGCTCATGTGCAACTCACTCTTAGTATGTTCAAAGTATTTGACTAGGGTTTTGCATGTAGAATTTTTTTGTATGTCGTCACATAAATTACTTAACGCCCTAGTCCCTTCTGCAAACATTTCCGATTCGGCCCAAAATTCTTTCAAGTCATAATAAAATAAAATTTGCCAATCTGAGGAGGAAATTGCTGTTGATCCAATTTCTTCAAAATGAATGCCCAGCTGATTCCCAAGCTGCATGTTATGGACTTGAGCGCCTAAGAGTAATGGCAGTAACATTAAAACTATCAACGCAGTGTTGATACTATTTAGAATAGATATTCGCCTTTTCTTTGTAGCATTCTCAGACGTATTAATTTTATCCGTATCTAAATCGTCATGGTCGAACGATTCATCCGACTCTGTGCTGTCAATTGGCAAAGGTGCCAGCCGAGCTATTGGCCTTCTACCAATCCCGGATGCTGTCTTGACATCAGCCACCAAAACCAGACCATCATTTCCTTGTTGGACCTTCACTATTCTAGGCAACGCCCACCTCAAAGGAGGTGTGTTGTCCTCCTTAACTATTACCATATCGGCTGGCTTAGCGTTGACGTTGCGTGTTTTCCACTTGTGCCGATACTGTAATTTGCACAAGTATTCCCGTGACCATCTCCTCCGAACTCCTCTTTCAAGTGGGTGACCAATTTCCACCTGGTCAAGAGACTCACTTTTGTTTGTTTAGAGCTTACGTTTATCTGGGAATTCAAAGGTTCCCCAATTAGAAAGTGACCAGGTGTCAAGGCATTCAAATCATTTGGGTTGTTTGATATTAGAGTAGTTGGCCTTGAATTAAGAATGCCTTCAATTTCAAATTACAACGGTATCGAGTTCCTCATACGTTAACGATGCCGTTGCTACACTTCTGAGCAAAAGATTCTTCGCTGATTTCACCGCGGCTTCCCATAACCCTCCAAAGTGTGGTGCTCGTGGAGGTGTAAAGTGGAACGTTATGCCTCTGGATGAACATTCCTTGCTGATTTCACTTACGGCCGGAATAGAATAAATCGAGTCTGCTAATTCTGTAAGCTGATTTTTTGTACCAACAAAATTAGTCACATTGTCACAGTACAGCTCTCTACAATGACCTCATCTGCTCATGAATCGCCTTAGTGCGCCTATGAATGCTTCGGTGGTTAGATCGGTAACCAATTCCAGATGAACAGCCTTTGTAGCAAAGCAGCAAAATACGGCAATGTATGCTTTATGAGGTTTCTTCCCTCTTAATTTGTAATGCACCCAAAGGAGTCCACAAAAGTCAACACCAGAGTTTATAAAAGGTCTAGCTTGTGTGACGCGTGTTGACGGCAAGTTACCCATTATTTGATTGAGCAATCTTGGTTTGGCTCTGGTGCATCTTATGCAATGTTGTATGATTGATCGTGCTGCTGTCTTGCCCTTGATTGGCCAATACCTTTGTCTTACATGTGATAATAGGGCTTGAGGCCCACAGTGGCGATTTTTTTCATGTGTCATTTGCATTATCAACTTCGTTATTGGATCATTGTAGGGAATCAGCATTGGATGTTTTACATCATATTGCAGTGTTGATGATTTTAACCGTCCCCCAACTCTGATGATGCCGTTATTATCTAAGAAGGGGGTAAGATTGCCATATTGGCTCCCTCTACTTACTTCTCCATACCTCTGCAACTTCTTCAAATCGTTTTCAAAATCGGATCGTTGCATTCCACGTACAATGACTATGAGAGCCTGTTCCAATTTTTGAGCTGTTAAGTTTAGATCGGGATGTTGTTTGATCCTTCTCGTACGGTTAATGAATCGCAGCATATAAGCCACGACTCTCTGGAGTGTTCGAAATGAACCACTGTGTTGTATTTTGTAGATGATATCTGTTGATGTTTCATCTACGGTCGCCACTGTAATCAACTTCTTTCGTTCCATATCGTGCTCATTTGCGTTTATTGTGAGTGTGTTGGAAGTATTTGTCGGCCAAACTTCCTCTCTTCCATGCAAAAATATGGGCCCATAGAGCCATAAAGTGTTTGCAGCTAGTTTTGACGGGGAGAGACCTCGTGAAATAATATCTGCCGGGGTTTCCTTTGAATTGACGTGCTTCCACTGCTCAGCTATGGATAATTCCTGTATTGCAGTGATTCGATTAGCCACAAACGTTTGGTACGCTGATGATTTTGAGTTGATTCAGGCTAAAACGATCTCTGAGTCTGTCCATAGGTAAGTGGGTGTCTTCTCAAGATTTAAATCACTCTTTGCTCTTGCTGTTAGTTGGGCGCATAAGAGTGCTGCGCAAAGTTCGAGACGAGGCAAGGTCTGGCGTTTTAAAGGAGCAACACGGGATCTTGCACATAGCAGCTGTACGATTACCTGCCCGTTCTTAATAACGGATCTGATGTATACAGCTGCACCGTATGCCATTTCTGAAGCATCCGCAAAGGCATGAATTTGTGTGTTTGATGACATATGCCCTTCAAAAACATGTCTTGAAAATTCTAGGTTGTTTAGTTGCTTTAATTCAGTACGGCATGTCAACCATCTTGTGTGCAAGTTTACTGGCAATGCTTCATCCCACTCCAATTTTGTTTGCCGGTTATAACAATTGTTTGGCGGTTATAACAATTGGTGCAAGTATACCTAACGGATCGAAGAGTCTAGCTAGATCCGACGTTACTGTTCGCTTAGTAATTTGTTTTACATCTCCTGGACATACCTTCACACAAAACTTGTCAGTCCTTGGCATCCAGGTTAAGCCCAAGATTTTTACAGTTTGACACTCTGTGTGCTGTTGAAGTCAATATTTACTTCTTGCTCTTTCTTTTGAATGCCTTGAAGTAATTTTGGATGATTGGCATTCCATTTTTGTAGATTCAGACCATGTTTCTTTAATATATGTGTCAGCTCTTGTTGCATTGTCAGTGTCTCATTCAAATCATCACTCCCGCCTATTCCATCATCCACATAGAAAATTTTAAGTAAAAATTGGCTTCCATATGGATACTGTGTCATGTTATCCTTGGCAATCTTTTCCAAACATTTTGTAGTCAAATATGGTGCAGATCGGGTACCGTATGTAATGGTGTTGAGTTGATAATATTTGATTTGTGTAGATGGGTCATGTCTCCATATAATAATTTGTAACCTTCTCTCGGCTGGATGTATTAGCATCTGGCGATACATTTTATCAATGTCTGTTGTGGTAGCCGAAAGTGAAGCAGTATTGAAAATAGCTCGCTTTGATTGGTGGGACCTGAGTGCATCAGATCATTAAGGGCCAAGCCTGAAGCAGTTTTCGTTGATGCATCGAAGACCACTCGTAATTTTGTAGTTAAACTATCGGGACTGTGGTGTGGATTGAAGTAGTTTGGTTTGCATGTGGAATTTATATCAATTTGTGTCATGTGACCCAATTCCTCGTACTCTTTAATTAATTGTATGTATTGCGCCTTGACATTTGGTGCCTTTGCTAGTCGACGCTCCAGTGATAGGAATCGATTGAACGCTATCCCATGTGACTCACCTAATGCTTCGAGATTATCACAAAACGAAATTCTCACAATAAATCTTCCATTTTTATCAATGCTGTAGGTCTGAGCAAAATGAGTTTCGCACTGTCTTTCTGATACTGACAGCGTTTTCTGCACCGCCTTCACCTTTTCTAACTCCCATAGTTGAGCGATGTCTTCCTTTAAAGTTGTTTAATTTTCGATGCACATTCCACATACTGCAGATGATCCAACCCAGCAAGGTATTTTGTAAGATGGGCAAGTTGTTGGCCAACTTAATTTGTCCATCGGTCAGTAATTGATGATGGAATTCCGCACCCAATAAAATATCTATATTGTCAGGATGATGGAAATCAGCTAGATTGATGTTATTAGGAATGTTCCAGTGATTGATGTTAATTATTTGTGATGGTTGAGGCGAGATTATTTAGTTAAGAACTGCTGCTTCAAGTCGTGTGGTGTAGTTATTGTACCTGGAATACAACTCGACGTTGACTCGATGATTTACCTTGGTGTTGCTGGACCCAATTCCGCTTATAGCGATTGACGTTGGGTTCATTGGAATTCCAAGACGTTTGACTAGACGTTTACTTACGAAGTTAATTTGTGATCCCTAGTCAAAAGCGCTCTACATTGAATTTCTTTTTCACCGGCTCTTATGAGGACCACGGCTGTGCTAAGTAAAATATAGTTATTTGATACCGTATATTTTTCTGCACTTAGGCTGCTTGGGTGAATTGTGTGGGTTTTGTAGCCTCAGCTGAGTGATTGGATGTAACCCTTGAACTTGGTTGTTGACTGTTGGTGTTTGAGTCTTTTAAATGCAGCAAGGTGTTATATTTGTTGGCAATCTTCATACATCTTCTTAGGCTACAATTTTTTGCGTTATGTCCCGGTTTTAAACAGTTAACACAATAATTTTGTTTTTGAACAAATTGAAGTCGCGCTGATGGTGACAGCTTCAAAAATTCTGGGCATGTGAATAATAGGTGTCTTCCATATTTGCACATTGAACAGACTTCATTGTTTTGTTTTCCGATTGTGATAGAAGTACATACTTTTGCCCTTGGGTTTGAAAATTTGTCCCTTTCGGACATTGCTTCCACTGATTGAAAATTTCTCTCTAAGAAATTTAGAAAGTCTTTGATAGTTGGCACTTATCGTGGCTGTGGAAGAGACTGCTCATAACGGAGTCGTGTGACCTGATCCAGTCGTTTAAGAAGCAAATGAATGAGCAATGGATCCCATGTTGATGTGTTGATATCAAGATTTTGAAGTGCTAATAAACACTCCTTTGATTGGCCTACTACCAGTGAGGAAAATAAGTCGTAAAATTCTTGCCATTTTAAATAATTGCCGTCAAATTTTGGTAATGTTATTTTTGTTATTGAAACTGAATCGGGCTGACTATTATTTTGTCCAGAAGGTGGTTGAGTAGTTGCATGGTTGTTAACGATTCTTAATGCATTTCGTACATCATTTCGTAAATTGTTATATTTTGTATCCTTGATTAACGGGGTCATCACTAATTTCACATATTTGTAGGTGGAGGTCTTCAATGTTTTGCCATAACTTTGTGGTAATTGGCACATACTGATTTGTTAATTTGGTTTTTAACAAACGTTCCAGAGATGCCATTATTGCTGCTTGTCTACGAATAGTTTTCAACATCTTATCTGTGTCTGCTGATGTCACGTTAGCACATGCATTTTGGTTTTGTTGTGGAAGTGGGCCTTGTGGTTTGGCCGAAGGCTGTGGCACCTTCAGCATAGATGATTCGAATATCTCTTTGTATTGTAGGACGGCATTCATAATTGCGTTGTAGTACTCATCTGGGAAATACTAGTGGTCTAGCTGAATGTTTTTTGTCAGCCGAATTTTATTGTCATTGGGTTCGAATTCTGGCCATTCTCCGTCCAGCCTTTGAAGTCTCTCTTGAAAGTAGTCTATGGAACCCTTTCTTGTAGCGGAGTCCTTTTTGTAGTTTCGGATGATCGTTTCAATCCGTTCTCCTATTTCCTTTTGGTTGTTGACCAACTCCTCGAAGGATACCATGGTGTATTGAGTTATCGTGCTACTTCAAATGTTAAAATCCTGTGGCTGGTTACAGCATCACGTCGGGGTCACCAAAAATGTTAATGTTAATTGTGAAGTATTTTCTTGCAAGCACTTGTAGCTTGAAGAATTGTGGTTATTTTGGGATTCTCACAAGCACTTGAACTTGGAGATAGTTGTGGTATAGTTTTTTGTCCTCACAAGCACTTGAACTTGGAGGCAGTGTTCAATAAAACAATTGATTTATTATTCTACTAAACATAGAACAGAGTGTTGCCACACAAGTATTTTTTTTTACCGGGTGCAGTCAAGTTAATAATTATTGAAATTATTATTAATACAAATTATTTTTAATAAAAAATATTTTACTTAATAAGGAAAATAATAATTTGGGATTATTAGTGCGTTTAAAAATGTTAAACTTAAATTTTATCAATTCCCATAAAAAATACTAATTATTAACTTGACTGCACCCGGTCAAAAAAAAAAAATAATTGTGTGGCAACACTCTATTCTTTAATAGCTGTTGTTGTTATTTACATTTATTTTCTTTTACATACTCTTACAACTACAATTTGAAGGTGAAGAAAAGTCAGCCAATGTAGCAATGGTAAAGTAAGAAAATAAAAAAACATGTTGATTATTGAGTTCTTGTTTCAACTTTGTTATTTGTTGTTAGGCTTCTCATTTGTTTAAATGAAAGTTTATAACATAATATTAATGTATTTTTAATAAAAAATATTTTACTTAATAAGTAAAATAAATAATAATTTGGGATTATTAGTGCGTTTAAAAATGTTAAACTTAAATTTTAACAATTCCCAAAAAAAACACTAAATAAAACAAGTAAGAGTGCTATATTCGGCTGTGCCGAATCTTATATACCCTTTACCAACGTATGTACATATATATAGTATACAGACACATACATACATATTTGTTTTGTGAAAAAATTTATCATTTTTTTAAAGTTTCCATCTTTGGAGCTATAATTTTCATTTTTCAAATTTCATACGCCAAACTTTTCTTTGAGAAGCATAAAATATATTCAATTTATAAAGAAAAAGAAAAAAAATTAGACCTATTTAATTTTACATAACACAAAAAGTGTGAGTTTTCTAACCCTGGAGTCATAATTTTGGATTTTCCTGATTATTGATACCAATCTAGTTCTGTAAAAAATACATAAAATATGTTAAGTGAACAAAGCAAAAACGAAATAAGGAAAAACTTAGTTTCATTTAATTCCTTTAATATTGAAAAATTCAGTAAAGTGCGACTTTGAATCGCGCACAAAAGGTAGGCTTTTTTGCTTTTTTGAAGTTTTTTTCAGTTAAAACGATTTTTTCAGTTTTGTCGCTTTTTTCTCGTTTTGGCGATTTTTTTCTGTTTTTGGAGGTTTTTTTCAATTTTTTCTGTTTTTGGGAATTTCTTCGTTTTGGCGATTTTTTTCATTTTGGCGATTTTTTTTTTCATTTTGGCGATTTTTTTCATTTTGGCGATTTTTGTTCTAATTTTGGCGATTTTTTTCTGTTTTTTAGGTTTTTTTTCGTTTTAATGATTTTTTTTCATTTTGTCGATTTTTTTCATTTTGGTGATTTTCTTTCATTTTGGCGAGTTTTGTTTTCATTTTAGCAATTTTTCCGTTTTTTTACGATTTATTTTAGTCTTAGATATTTTTTTTAATTTGGTGCTTTTTTTCGTTTTGGCGATTATTTTTTCATTTTGGCGATTTTTTTCTGTTTTTTTGGGGTTTTTTTCGTTTTTGGCGTTTTTTTCATTTTGGCGATTTTTTTTCATTTTGGCGATTTTTTCTGTTTTTTAGGGTTTTTTTCGTTTTGGTGATTTTTTTAATTTTGGCGATTTTTTTTCATTTTGGCGATTTTCTTTCATTTTGGCGATTTTTGTTTTAATTTTAGCAATTTTTCCGTTTTTTTCCGATTTATTTTAGTCTTAGAAATTTTTTTGGATTTGGTGTTTTTTTTTCATTTTGGCGATTTTTTTTTGTTTTTGGCGATTTTTTTGGTTTGACGATTTTATAATTTTTTATTTTTTTACTTTTACCGTTTTTGAAAATTTCAAGAGTTTTGCTCTTACGGTTTCCAAGATACAGCAATTTATCAAAATTACATAGTCGAAATTACATTAACTGATGGTACACCCTTTAATTAAATTTTTTTAAATTTTAGTGTTAATTGTTGTAGTCTGTATAAAAATACACTAACTTTACAAATTTCAAGTGCATATACATACAATTGTATGTATATTACATGGGATTTTAACATTTTTCGTTGCTCGTTTTGGCACACCCTTTAATTTCCAATTCTCATGTATTTGTTGTTGTAGCGGCCAAGGGTCTACACACTGTGTCTAAATTTCAGGTCTGTAGCTCTTACGGTTCTCGAGAAAATACTAATATAGTTTTAGACATAGTTAATGTTACATAACACAAAAAGTTAAAGTTTTCCAACCCTGGAAACGTCTTTTTATTTTTTTTTTTATTTTTTTAATTTAAAATTCCAATTTTAGTCGTACTGAAGTGTAAAATAAGTTCATTTATTAAAAAAAAATAAAAATTTGTTTTCGGTAGTTACTTTTATATGGCAAAATTAAGTTTAAGTTTCCCAGCTCTGCAATCGTCTGCTCGATTTTGCTGAATTTCAATACCAATCTATTTTGGAAAATTTCTGACACACCAGTCCAAGAACGAAGTCTCTAGCTTTTCTGGGAGCTTCGGAAAACCGATTTCACGTACAGACAGACGGACAGACGGACAGACGGACATCGCTTATTCGTCTTCCCTATGCATAAGGATCCAGAATATATATATTTTATGTGTCGCTTATTGATATTATAGAAATTACAAACGGAATGACAAACCTATATATACCCTTTTACCATTTTTGTGGTAAAGGGTATAAAAAAATTTTTGATAATAAATATCGAGCCTTTTTTCGATTTTATCATAAGCGACAAAAGTTAAATTTTTTAGAAGGTTTTTTTTAAATATTCAAATATGTTTTTGTATGTAAATTGTCGCTTACGATAAAATTATACAGCCTGTATCTTAAAAGTTATCAACAATTTTGCCATTTTGATAATTCTAATTCTAGGCCCATAAAATTTTAATTTCAATAAAAAAGTATATTTCCGATAACATGTCGCTTACGATAAAATCGAAAAAAGAGCTCGATATATCTCATAATCAGGTAAGGATTTTTATATCATATGGCTAGTTTTTGAGATATGGTCACTTTTAACATATTATTACATAGGGGTTCCGATAAAAAATTGGTCATATATGTATAACTTTTAAACTGTCAATCAAATAGAAATGTTATGTATGGACCAAGTAAGGGTTGAACTAACAGGATGTAAAGGTTAGTCCTAGCGTGTAGTAGTGTTTGTGGTAGATTTGCCCTATAGTCCCTTGGTTAGATTATACAGCTGCCAGGGAGACCAGCTCAATCAGTATGCGCTCAAAAGAGGTGCCAAAAGATTAGAGAATTTAATTGAAAAAAGGCAAGTTATTGCCGAATTACGTTAACAAATTAAAGTCTGATTTATTGAATATTTTATTCTACTTATATGCTTTTTTACATTTTACTATTTGTATGTTTCTTGATATCTTTACTTTTGCTGACCATCTATAACAACACGATTTTGTAATGAAAATAAAAGTGTGTCATTTAAATTTAATAAAGTAAGCGTTTTGTTAATTATTACAATGAACTGTGTTGCAATGCAACTATATTATGACACAGTGTATTACAGTTAGTGAGGTACACTACAGACCGCTTATAGTCAATGATATAAGCTTTTGAATTTGAAAATTTGGAGTGACCTTGCTGCAAAAGAGATTTAGTTAGAGAGTGCCAAAGCTGACCACCTCGAGATGGAAGAGGCTTCAGTCAGGCTTATGTTATAATTTTTATGGTATTTTAGGTTTTTTTCTTGTACACAGAGAAAAAACTGCTTCATAGAATCAAAAAGATTTTCTCTATGAAACGTTTTTAGGCTAAGGGGTATCCCAGCAGAGAGAAGCGAAGATTTTTTCATAGAGTTTCCTTATTGTTTTTATATGGTAAATCTTATTAATTTTATCAAGAAGAAAACCACATAAAATCAAGAAAAAATCTTATTATTCACAACTTTTTTTTACTCAATTTCCGTTATTTTTGGCACCAAAAAAACAATCCATAGAAAAAAACTTCTTGATTCTATTAGGTTTTCTTATAAATTGTAAACTATAAGGATTTCTTATTGATTTTATTAGGTTGCTTTATTGATTTTTTTAAAAAGGGTTTCTTCTTGATTTTAGTAGGTTCCTATCTGAGTATGTGTAAAGCATCTTATTGATTTTTTAATAAGCAAATCTTCTTGATTTTATGAGGTGTCTTGTTATTTCAAATCTATAAATAGACATAGAGAAAATTTTTTTCATGATCTTTTTAATTTTTGTATAAGAATGTTCGCACAATAATTTCAACCCTTATTCAGGCTGCTTGTTAGCATATTGGGTAGAGTGCTTGTCTATCAGGTAGAAGTTTGCTGGTTCAATACTTGGTGAGTAAGTTAGTTAAGAGTATAACATAATGTGCATGTATGTATGCATAAATAAATAACATCTACAATATACTACATACATACATATATATATATATGTATATGGTATAGAATTCAAATGAAAATACATAAGTGCAGAGAATAAAGACGAATTTTTTTTTAATTTTTATGAGGTCGCCTAATAAAAACAAGAAGAAAACCTTATTAAAAAAATCAATAAGATAACCTAATAAAAGCTAGAAGATTTCTTCTAGATTTCTTCAAAAAGGTTTTCCCTATGAAATTAATAAGATTTTCCTATTGAAAAAGATCCATAGAGATTTCTTATTAATTTTGTTTGTTTGCAAAAGATTTCATAAACTGATTAAAAAATAAATAAATTCAAAAAACTCATAATTTTTTCCCAGAAAATATGCTAACTTAAAAAAATACTTGTTTTTTTGATCAACTAAAATATGCTACTCGCATCTCAAAATAATATGCAAACCACATGCAAAATAATTCTTTTTTTGCAGACCTACATATAAATAAGCAAGCATATTTAAAGCATATTATGAAAAAATATCAACTAAAGATTTTGATGCTTCTATTGTTGATATAACAAATTTAAATTTTTCTAATCTATTAAATTACTCAACAAAATTATTTGTTAAATTATATCATAACGGAATACGCATATGTAGAAGAACTCGTATTTTTTGTGTATTCATTATTTGCTTATCTAATAACGATTTGCTCTTTAGCTGAGTGGTAAGTACGTCAGTCTATTAGTCAAGAGATTGCCGGTTCTATTCATCCCAAACAACTTAAAAATTTAACACAAAACCAAGTTCTAGAAAAAAAAAACAAACAAAGAAACAACACATTAGAATTTGAAAAACAAATTCATCAAAAAATTTTGTTTTCTGTTAACAACTCAATTGTGAATAACACGATCACTTTAATTGGAAATAATTGAGTTGATTTTGTTTTCTTATGTTACAAATGCGTGTTTGTATTTACAAAAATCACTGTAGGTGCCTTTTTAAATAGTATTTTAACTGTATTCACAAATAAATTACTTATATTTACAAATCTTTTGTTGGAGAACCTGATTTATAACGTATCTGTACTTTGAAATATACAACACTATCTTCATTGATGACAGCGCATAAATTCAGTTCAGTTTTATCAATCAGTTCTCGTTGTACCTTCATAGTGAACAGACGTAATAGCGGAATTTTTCTTATATACAAACTAAACAAAAAAAAAAGCATACAAAAAATATTCGTAGTACATATTAACTTTGATAAATAAGCATTTTTTTGCTTTGATAATATTTTTACATATAGAAATAACAAAAATAAAAAAAACCGTAAACAAAAAAACATACAAAATACCCTTGATACTCTTTATGAGTACCCCAGAGGAAAAAAATAGTGAAGTGAGTTCTAACGGCAGAAATGCCTATTTTACTGTGAGTTTTGATGCTCATAATGATAACAATAAAAATAAAAAATCTGATAATAGACTTGCTGTGAGTTCTGAAGCTCTTAATAAAAATCAAAAATCTGATAATAGACTTTTACTAACGGCAAAACCACAGTTTCGTCAGCGATCAACTTCGCTTTGTCCAATGCCAACTAGTGAATCGTTGACATTATTGCCTAGTACTTCTACATTTAACTCAGCGATATCATCCGCTTCGGGCTCGTGGTCAACAATTAAACAAGTTGTTACTGAAGACAACAGTAGTACAAAACCAAAGGTACAAGTAGGAATGGACAGATATATAACCATTTTAAAGCGCGGGCGAAACCCAAATTCTACTAAAATTGGATCCGCCCCAAAGATGTCTAGGGATAACAGCACATCTTCTATCAATCGTCAAAATCGTTTTTCATCATTGCAAGACAAAAACGACAAGCCCGCTGGATCATCGCAAAAGTATTTTAAGCCACCACCTATTTATCTGAGAGAAAAAAATTCAAACGCGCTTCTAAAAAATCTACTGTCGACCATTGGTGAAAATACTTTTCACATCATTCCAATTAAACGAGGTAATATTGATGAAACTAAAATCCAAATATACATATGATGAAAAAGATTTCCGAAAAATTGTTAGTGAGTTTGAAAAAAATAAAACAAATTTTTATACATATCAGCTTAAGAGTGCTAAAGGCCTACAAATAGTATTAAAGGGCATAGATTCATATGTTGAGCCTGAAGAAGTAAAATGTGCACTTATCGAACAAGGATTTAAAGTAAAAATTGTTACCAATATAATCAATAGAGAGAAGATTCCCCAGCCTCTATTTCGTGTTGAACTGGAGCCGAATGATATACAGTTAAAGAAAAATGAGACGCACCCAATTTATAGTCTAAAATACCTTTTACACCGAAAAATCACAGTTGAAGAGCCACGTAAGCGTTCAGGTCCCGTACAGTGCCATAATTGCCAAGAATATGGCCACACAAAAAACCATGGTACTGCTAACTGTACCAAGCCAA
The DNA here is from genome assembly GCA_944452675.1 of Tachina lurida. Taxonomy (NCBI): domain Eukaryota; kingdom Metazoa; phylum Arthropoda; class Insecta; order Diptera; family Tachinidae; genus Tachina; species Tachina lurida. The sequence continues at coordinate 90,534,082 of OX101753.1, read as the reverse complement.
AAGTACAAGCTGAAAAAAAATGCAGTAATTGTGGAGAAAATCACACCGCTAATTACAGAGGATGCCGTGTATATTCTTTCGTTAAACAGGCTATGGGTCAAAAATCTAAATTAGCTCCAGTTCAATCAGCAAATGCTTACTCCGCCACTCTGCCTCAAACTAGCCAACTAGTTAATTCACGTGTATCGTATGCCGATGCTGCTAAGACTAGTTCTATTCCCACACAAAATGTTCCACCGCCAAGTAATTCAACGAATGCAAACTCTAGCTTTAACTTTAGTCGTCTTGAAGCTACTATTGAGAATCTGGTGCTAACTATAAACAACTTTACAACAAATATGACTAGCATGATGCAAGAAATGCTGAGAATGCAGAATACTCTGCTTCAAGCAGTCAACAAACCATGAACACGTTAAAACTATGTTTCTGGAACGCAAACGGCATTCGCCAACATAAAAATGAACTTGAGCACTTCCTCACGGAAAAAAATATTGATATAATGATGGTCTCTGAGACTCACTTGACTTCGAGAAGCTGCTTTAAAATAAATGGTTACACTCTATATGATTCAAAGGACCCGAGAGGGAGAGCATGCGGTGGATCAGCAATTCTAATTAAGTCAAGACTCAAGCACTATATCCTTGAGAACGTTAGTGAAGAATATATGCAAGCTACGAATATTTTCGTAGAAAATTTTTGTGCGAACTTCGTGATATCATCAATTTACTCACCTCCCAGATTTTCAGTTACCGAAGATCAGTATGAGAAGTTCTACAAATCGCTTGGATCTTGTTTCGTGGCAGCTGGTGACTACAATGCAAAACATACGTACTGGGGCTCGCGTCTTGTTACACCTAGAGGTAGAGCGTTGTTTAATACAATTTCAAAAATGGGCTTAGATGTCATTTCGAGTGGGGAGCCTACTTACTGGCCTACTGACGTAAGAAAAATTTCAGATGTTATAGATTTTGGCGTCACGAAAAATATCCATAGGGACTTAATTCACGTAGAGGGCTCTGTAGATCTGTCCTCCGATCACTCTCCCACAATAGTTACAATTTTCAACCCACTAAGGAGTGATTTAACTAACTCATATGCGAAAACGATTAACAGGGTCAACTGGCTAGGATTCAAAAAATATATTAGTAGTCACTGCGTAGAAAACATTCAGCTAAGATCACTTGATGATATTGAATTTAATATTGCCAATCTTAACGAATATATTAAACAGGCTGCTGAACATGTCACTACTTCCTATCCGCAGACTGGCTTTAATAGAATTTATTCTATGGAAATTGAACGTCTTGTATGTAAAAAAAGGAGAGCTAGAAGAGAATGGCAACAACACCGATCACCCCTAAATAAAATCAGACTTAAAGAATGTACTAAACGACTCAAAGAGCTGCTATCGTCGGAAAAGACTGCATTACTAGAAAAGTATTTAGAAGGTCTTGATGTAACGTCAACATCTAATTACTCTTTATGGCGTGCTACTTAAATCTTAAAAGAACCGTTGATCTCAAATCACCACTGAGTACTTCGACCGGAGGCTGGGCAAGAAGCGATAGTGAGAAAGGTAACCTATTTTCTGAGCATTTAAAATCTGTATTCACTCCCAATCCATGTACGGGTGCTGCCGGATTACCGAGTGTAGTATCTCTACCCCCTCGTCCCTTAAGGTTTAAGATGCGTGAACTACAAAAAATAGTTGCTGAACTCGACCCGAAGAAAGCTCCAGGTATTGATGGCATTAGTAACAAGATGCTGATGAACTTGCCTCATATTGCAATAAGAATCTTGCTATTTATTTTTAATGCAATTTTACGAATGCAGTATTTTCCACATAACTGGAAACTTGCCAAGATTAAAATGATTCCAAAGCCAGGAAAAGATCTTACCAAGGCTGAGTCATATAGGCCTATAAGCTTACTTTCAACAATTTCAAAGCTTTTCGAAAAGCTGCTCATGACTAAATTGTCCACAATTTTAGCTGATAGTGGGTGCATCCCGGACCATCAATTTGGCTTTAGAAGTCAGCATAGCCCTATTGAGCAAACGCATAGATTGGTTCAAGTTGTAAGGAGGACATTTGAGGAAAAAAGTATTGTTCTGTTCTTTTTATTGATGTTTCTCAGGCATTTGATAAAGTATGGCACGAAGGCCTAGTTTTAAAATTGAAGACATACCTACCAATAAACATACAAAAGCTTTTGGAAAGTTATATTGTGGATAGGAAATTTACCGTTGTGGAAGGAGACTTCATGAGTGTACCCGAATCTATATCTTCTGGTGTGCCACAGGGTAGTATTCTGGGGCCAGTCTTGTATCTAATATATACTTGTGATATGCCTGTGAGCAATAACATACACACTTCTACATTTGCCGATGATACAGCCTGTTTGAGTATTCACAAAAATCCTGATGAGGCATCCCGCAATCTCCAAGCACACATTACCCAGCTTGAAATATGGTTGAACTTATGGAGAATTAAAGTCAATGAACAAAAGTGTGTTCATATAACGTTTACCCTATGAAAAGATACCTGTTCCCCCATTCGAATCAACAATCAAAATATTCCTCAACATTCTCAAGTCAAATACCTTGGCATACACCTTGATCGAAGGCTTATATGGAAATATCATATTGACTCTAAGTTAACCCAAATGAAACTTAAATTGACTCAAATATATTGGTTAATTGGCAGAAATTCAACACTCAGCCTAGACTGCAAACTTTTGATATACAAGTCGCTTTTGAAGCCAATATGGTGCTATGGAATTCAGCTGTGGGGCACTGCTTCAGCTTCAAATGTCGAGAGAATCCAACGAAGGCAAAACAAAATTTTACGTTTGATAACATCTGCTCCATGGTACGTTAAAAATTCAAATATTCATCGTGATTTAAATATGCCACTAGTGAGTGAAGAAATTGCAAAATACGCAGGCAAATATTTAACTAAACTCGAGTCACATCCTAATCCGCTTGCCCGTAATATTTTTAGCTTTACTGGACACATCCGCTTAAAAAAAGGGACACAAGGGCTCTTATACCCAAAACTCCAGATGGGACTGCTTAAAAATACTTCTTTTTGATTATCACTACTTATGTATTATTTATAACTATCACTAAGCTTATGTCCGATATTGGTCGGGCCTAATAATTATATTTAGATTTAAGATTTGATTACTTATTGTTAGTTCATTTTTGAAGATACAATAAATAAATATGTATATGAAAAAAAAAAAAAAAAAAAGTTTTATCAATGGTAAAATAATGGCGATGAATAATATCGACGGCCAACAGGGACGAGCATGGCTTTATTGATACTAGGGTATCGTTGATCTAGTTTGGCACTGGTACAATGTTGAATATTGTAAACTGAATGCGTTCAACTAAGGGTAAATTAATGCAAAACACGACTGTGTTGTTCGTGAGTCCACCTTGGACCTTCATCAGTTTGTACAATTGTAATACATCATCCTGTTTTACAGGCAACTCAAGTGACTCGGGCAGATGCACTTTTATTTTTTCTATTTCCTGTTGTAATTGATACGGAGTAAGGATAAGCGGACTTATGATGCCATTGTGAGTGTTTGTAAGAATATCCAGTATTGAAGATTGTGTGTGTTGTAAGTTTGACGCAGTAATTGTTAGTTGAATACACAGTGATGAGAAAATTCGGTATATTCGATCTTGATAAAGTTCTTTACTATCATTGTGTATCTTGTTCTATACTTGTGATATTTGAAGGTCAATTTGGTCAAACTTTTTCTTTATTTGAACTTGGTCTGACTTCAGGATATTCATGGTAGAGTCTACAATTGACGTCTGATTTCTTAAAAGGCTGATCAGATGTGCCTCATTTTCCTTAACTTGTGAAATGGTGTTTGTCATCTCTTCCGCGTATTTGGAATCCAGTACGCCAAAAAGTGAATGCGCTATGTTCCCGACTAAATCGATTGCTCCCCTTTTGTATCTTCTGCCTGAAAGTAGGGTACTGCTCATGTGCAACTCACTCTTAGTATGTTCAAAGTATTTGACTAGGTTTTTGCATGTAGAATTATTTTGTATGTCGTCACATAAATTACTTAACGCCCTAGTCCCTTCTGCAAACATTTCCGATTCGGCCCAAAATTCTTTCAAGTCATAATAAATTAAAATTTGCCAATCTGAGGAGGAAATTGCTGTTGATCCAATTTCTTCAAAATGAATGCCCAGCTGATTCCCAAGCTGCATGTTATGGACTTGAGCGCCTAAGAGTAATGGCAGTAACATTAAAACTATCAACGCAGTGATGATACTATTTAGAATAGATATTCGCCTTTTCTTTGTAGCATTCTCAGACGTATCAATTTTATCCGTATCTAAATCGTCATGGTCGAACGATTCATCCGACTCTGTGCTGTCAATTGGCAAAGGTGCCAGCCGAGCTATTGGCCTTCTACCAATCCCGGATGCTGTCTTGACATCAGCCACTCGAACCAGACCATCATTTCCTTGTTGGACCTTCACTATTCTAGCCAACGCCCACCTCAAAGGAGGTGTGTTGTCCTCCTTAACTATTACCATATCGGCTGGCTTAGCGTTGACGTTGCGTGTTTTCCACTTGTGCCGATACTGTAATTTGCACAAGTATTCCCGTGACCATCTCCTCCGAACTCCTCTTTCAAGTGGGTGACCAATTTCCACCTGGTCAAGAGACTCACTTTTGTTTGTTTAGAGCTTACGTTTATCTGGGAATTCAAAGGTTCCCCAATTAGAAAGTGACCAGGTGTCAAGGCATTCAAATCATTTGGGTTGTTTGATATTAGAGTAGTTGGCCTTGAATTAATTATAATAATGAATTTCAAATTACAACGGTATCGAGTTCCTCATACGTTAACGATGCCGTTGCTACACTTCTGAGCAAAAGATTCTTCGCTGATTTCACCGCGGCTTCCCATAACCCTCCAAAGTGTGGTGCTCGTGGAGGTGTAAAGTGGAACGTTATGCCTCTGGATGAACATTCCTTGCTGATTTCACTTACGGCCGGAATAGAATAAATAGAGTCTGCTAATTCTGTAAGCTGACTTTTTGTACCAACAAAATTAGTCACATTGTCACAGTACAGCTCTCTACAATGACCTCATCTGCTCATGAATCGCCTTAGTGCGCCTATGAATGCTTCGGTGGTTAGATCGGCAACCAATTCCAGATGAACACCCTTTGTAGCAAAGCAGCAAAATACGGCAATGTATGCTTTATGAGGTTTCTTCCCTCTTAATTTGTAATGCACCCAAAGGGGTCCACAAAAGTCAACACCAGAGTTTATAAAAGGTCTAGCTTGTGTGACGCGTGTTGACGGCAAGTTACCCATTATTTGATTGAGCAATCTTGGTTTGGCTCTGGTGCATCGTATGCAATGTTGTATGATTGATCGTGCTGCTGTCTTGCCCTTGATTGGCCAATACCTTTGTCTTACATGTGATAATAGGGCTTGAGGCCCACAGTGGCGATTTTTTTCATGTGTCATTTGCATTATCAACTTCGTTATTGGATCATTGTAGGGAATCAGCATTGGATGTTTTACATCATATTGCAGTGTTGATGATTTTAACCGTCCCCCAACTCTGATGATGCCGTTATTATCTAAGAAGGGGGTAAGATTGCCATATTGGCTCCCTCTACTTACTTCTCCATACCTCTGCAACTTCTTCAAATCGTTTTCAAAATCGGATCGTTGCATTCCACGTACAATGACTATGAGAGCCTGTTCCAATTTTTGAGCTGTTAAGTTTAGATCGGGATGTTGTTTGATCCTTCTCGTACGGTTAATGAATCTCAGCATATAAGCCACGACTCTCTGGAGTGTTCGAAATGAACCACTGTGTTGTATTTTGTAGATGATATCTGTTGATGTTTCATCTACGGTCGCCACTGTAATCAACTTCTTTCGTTCCATATCGTGCTCATTTGCGTTTATTGTGAGTGTGTTGGAAGTATTTGTCGGCCAAACTTCCTCTCTTCCATGCAAAAATATGGGCCCATAGAGCCATAAAGTGTTTGCAGCTAGTTTTGACGGGGAGAGACCTCGTGAAATAATATCTGCCGGGGTTTCCTTTGAATTGACGTGCTTCCACTGCTCAGCTATGGATAATTCCTGTATTGCAGTGATTCGATTAGCCACAAACGTTTGGTACGCTGATGATTTTGAGTTGATTCAGGCTAAAACGATCTCTGAGTCTGTCCATAGGTAAGTGGGTGTCTTCTCAAGATTTAAATCACTCTTTGCTCTTGCTGTTAGTTGGGCGCATAAGAGTGCTGCGCAAAGTTCGAGACGAGGCAAGGTCTGGCGTTTTAAAGGAGCAACACGGGATCTTGCACATAGCAGCCGTACGATTACCTGCCCGTTCTTAATAACGGATCTGATGTATACAGCTGCACCGTATGCCATTTCTGAAGCATCCGCAAAGGCATGAATTTGTGTGTTTGATGACATATGCCCTTCAAAAACATGTCTTGAAAATTCTAGGTTGTTTAGTTGCTTTAATTCAGTACGGCATGTCAACCATCTTGTGTGCAAGTTTACTGGCAATGCTTCATCCCACTCCAATTTTGTTTGCCGGTTATAACAATTGTTTGGCGGTTATAACAATTGGTGCAAGTATACCTAACGGATCGAAGAGTCTAGCTAGATCTGACGTTACTGTTCGCTTAGTAATTTGTTTTACATCTCCTGGACATACCTTCACACAAAACTTGTCAGTCCTTGGCATCCAGGTTAAGCCCAAGATTTTTACCGTTTGACACTTTGTGTGCTGTTGAAGTCAATATTTACTTCTTGCTCTTTCTTTTGAATGCCTTGAAGTAATTTTGGATGATTGGCATTCCATTTTTGTAGATTCAGACCATGTTTCTTTAATATATGTGTCAGCTCTTGTTGCATTGTCAGTGTCTCATTCAAATCATCACTCCCGCATATTCCATCATCCACATAGAACATTTTAAGTAAAAATTGGCTTCCATATGGATACTGTGTCATGTTATCCTCGGCAATCTTTTCCAAACATTTTGTAGTCAAATATGGTGCAGATCGGGTACCGTATGTAATGGTGTTGAGTTGATAATATTTGATTTGTGTAGATGGGTCATGTCTCCATATAATAATTTGTAACCTTCTGTCGGCTGGATGTATTAGCATCTGGCGATACATTTTATCAATGTCTGTTGTGGTAGCCGAAAGTGAAGCATTATTGAAAATAGCTCGCTTTGATTGGTGGGACCTGAGTGCATCAGATCATTAAGGGCCAAGCCTGAAGCAGTTTTCGTTGATGCATCGAAGACCACTCGTAATTTTGTAGTTAAACTATCGGGACTGTGGTGTGGAATGAAATAGTTTGGTTTGCATGTGGAATTTATATCAATTTGTGTCATGTGACCCAATTCCTCGTACTATTTAATTAATTGTATGTATTGCGCCTTGACATTTGGTGCCTTTGCTAGTCGACGCTCCAGTGATAGGAATCGATTGAACGCTATCCCATGTGACTCACCTAATGCTTCGAGATTATCACAAAACGAAATTCTCACAATAAATCTTCCATTTTTATCAATACTGTAGGTCTGAGCAAAATGAGTTTCGCACTGTCTTTCTGATACTGACAGCGTTTTCTGCACCGCCTTCACCTTTTCTAACTCCCATAGTTGAGCGATGTCTTCCTTTAAAGTTGTTTAATTTTCGATGCACATTCCACATACTGCAGATGATCCAACCCAGCAAGGTATTTTGTAAGATGGGCAAGTTGTTGGCCAACTTAATTTGTCCATCGGTCAGTAATTGATGATGGAATTCCGCACCCAATAAAATATCTATATTGTCAGGATGATGGAAACCTGGGTCAGCTAGACTGATGTTATTAGGAATGTTCCAGTGATTGATGTTAATTATTTGTGATGGTTGAGGCGAGATTATTTAGTTAAGAACTGCTGCTTCAAGTCGTGTGGTGTAGTTATTGTACCTGGAATACAACTCGACGTTGACTCGATGATTTACCTTGGTGTTGCTGGACCCAATTCCGCTTATAGCGATTGACGTTGGGTTCATTGGAATTCCAAGACGTTTGACTAGACGTTTACTTACGAAGTTAATTTGTGATCCCTAGTCAAGAAGCGCTCTACATTTTTTTTTTTTTTTTTTGAATGCATGATTTTTTATTTATTGTATCTTCATATATGAACTAACAATAAGTATTCAAATCTTAAATCTAAAAATATAATTAGGCCCGACCAGTGTCGGACATAAGCTTAGTAAGAGTTATATATAATACATAAGTAGTGATAGTCAAAAGGAAAAAAATAAAGTATTTTCAAGAAGTCCCATCTGGAGTGCTATGAATAAGAGCCCATGTGTCCCTCTTTTTTAGGCGGATGTGTCCAGTAAAGTTCAAAATATTACGGGCAAGCGGATTAGGATGTGACTCGAGTTTTGTTAAATATTTGCCAGCGTATTTTGCAATTTCTTCAGTCACTAGTGGCATATTTAAATCACGATGTATATTTGAATTTTTTATATACCATGGAGCCAATGTTATTAAGCGTAAAATTTTGTTTTGCCTTCGTTGGATTCTCTCGACATTAGAAGCTGAGGCAGTGCCCCATAACTGTATTCCGTAGCACCATATTGGTTTCAAAATCGTCTTGTATATTAAAAGTTTACAATCTAGACTGAGTGAAGAATTTCTACCAATCAGCCAGTGTAGCTGAGTTAATTTCAGTTTCATTTGTGTTAGCTTTGAGTCAATATGGGGCTTCCATGTAAGCCGTCGATCAAGGTGTATACCAAGGTATTTTACGTGTGAATGTTGAAGAACAACTTGATTGTTGATTCGAATAGGGGAACAAGTATCTCTTCGCAGGGTAAATGTTACCTGGACACACTTTTGCTCGTTTACTTTGATTCTCCATAAATTTAACCATAGTTCCAGTTGTGTAATATGTTCTTGTAGATATCGGGAAGCCTCGTGAGGGTTTTCGTGCATACTAAGGCAGGCTGTATCATCGGCAAACGTAGATGTATGAATATTGCTGCTCAAAGGCATATCACAAGTGTAAATCAAATACAAAACTGGCCCCAGTATGCTCCCCTGTGGCACACCGGATGATATAGATTCGGGCACACTCATGAAGTCTCCTTCCACAACCGTAAACTTCCGGGTAGTAATATAACTTTCTAATAGCTTCAGAAAATTTATTGGTAAATATGATTTCAATTTTAAAATAAGACCTTCATGCCACACTTTATCAAATGCCTGAGAAACGTCGATAAACAGCGCAGAACAATACTTCTTTTCTTCAAATGTTCTTCTTATAAATTGAACCAATCTATGAGTTTGTTCGATGGTGCTATGCTGACTTCTAAAACCAAATTGATGGTCCGGTATGCACCCATTACTAACTAGAATTGGGGACAATTTTGTCATGAGCAGTTTTTCGAAAAGTTTTGACATTGTTGATAGCAGACTTATTGGCCTGTATGACTCAGCCTTGGTAAGGTCTTTGCCCGGCTTTGGAATCATTTTAACTTTGGCAAGCTTCCAGCTATTTGGAAAATACTCCAGTCGTAAAATGGCGTTAAAAATAAATAATAGGATTCTAATTGCAATACGAGGCAACTTTATTAGCATCTGGTTACTAATTCCATCAATACCCGGAGCTTTCTTCGGGTTAAGTTCAGCAATTACTTTTTGTACATCACACGTTCTAAATTTTATGGGTCGAGGGGGTAGCGCCACTACATTCGGCAAATCAATAACACCAGTACACGAGTTAGGGGTAAATACTGATTTTAAATGCTCAGCAAATAGTTTACCTTTTTCAGTATCGCTTCTTGCCCAACCCCCTGTAGATGTACGCAGAGGTGGTTTAAACGCAACAGGTGTTTTAAGCTTTCTAGCAGCGTGCCACAAGGAGTAATTAGATGATGGTGTGGCATCAAGACCTTCCAGATAGTTTTTAAAAGATGCAGTTTTTTCAAATGCAAGCAAGTCTTGGAGTCGTTTAGTGCACTCTTTAAATCTGATTTTATGTTGTGGTGATCTGTGCTGTTGCCATTCCCTTCTAGCTCTTCATTTTTCACTTACAAGACGTTCAATATCCGTAGAATAAATTCTATTAAATCCAGTCTGCGGGTAGGAGGTAGTCGCATGTTCAGCAGCCTGTTTTATATTTTTGATAAGATTGCCAATGTTAAATTCAATATCTTCGGATGTTCTTAGTATAATGTTTTCCGTACAATGAGTACTGAGATATTTTCTGAACCCCAGCCAATTAACACGGTTGATCGTCTTCACATACGGGTGAGGTAAGTCACTACTTAGTGGGCTACAAATTGTAACGATCGTGGGAGAGTGATCGGAGGAAAGATCTTGAGACGCTTCAACATGAACTAATTCCCTAGAAATATTTTTCATGACTCCAAAATCTATAACATCCGGAATTTTTTGTATGTCCGTAGGCCAGTAAGTGGGCTCCCCACTCGAAATGACGTCCAAGCCCATTTTTGAAATTGTGTTGAACAATGCCCGACCTCTAGGTGTAATAAGACGCGAACCCCAGAACGTATGTTTTGCATTGTAGTCGCCAGCTGCTACGAAGCAAGGGCCAAGGGATTTGTAGAAATTCTCGTATTGGTCCTCAGTAATTGCGAACCTAGGAGGGGAGTAAATTGATGATATGACAAAATTAGTGCAAAAATTTTCGATACAAATATTCGTTGCTTGTAAATGTTCTTCGCAAATGTTGTCAATAATATAATGCTTGAGTCTTGACTTTATTAAAATTGCTGATCCACCGCATGCTCTTCCTCTCGGGTCCTTTGAATCATATAAGGTGTAGCCATAAATTTTAAAAAGGCTTCTCGAAGTCAAATGAGTCTCAGAGACCAACATTATATCAATATTTTTTTCCGTGAGGAAGTGCTCAAGTTCATTTTTATGTTGGCGAATGCCGTTTGCGTTCCAGAAACATATTGTTAACGTGTTCATGGCTTATTAAGTATTGCTTGAAGCAGAGTATTCTGCATTCGCAGCATTTCTTGCATCATGCTAGTCATACTTGTTGTAAAATTGTTTATAGTTTGCACCAGATTTTCAATAGTAGCTTCAAGGCGATTAAAATTAAAGCCTGAGTTTGTATTTATTGAAGTATTTGGCCGTGAAACATTTTGTGTGGGAATAGAGCTTGTTTTTGCAGCATCGGCATACGATACACGTGAATTAACTGGTTGGCTCACTTGGGCAAGAGTGGCGGAGTAAGTGTTTGCTGTTTGTGCTGGAGCTACTTTAGGTTTTTGCCCCATTGTCTTTTTAACGAAAGAATATACACGACAACCTCTGTAGTTAGCAGTGTGATTTTCTCCACAATTACTGCATTTTTTGTTACTTTGATCTTTCGGTTTATTGCAACTAGCAGTACCGTGCAATTCACCGCAAATAACACAAACTGTAGGTAATTTGCAGTAAGTTTTTGTGTGGCCATATTCTTGACAATTATGGCACTGTACGGGTCCAGAACGCTTGTGTGGTTCTTCAACTGCTATTTTTCGGTATAAAAGATATTTTAAATTATAAATTGGGTGCGTCTCATTTTTTCTCAACTTTATATCATTCGGCTCAAGTTCAACGCGAAATAGAGGCTGGGGGATCTTCTCTCTATTTATTATATTTGAAACATTTTTTACCTTGAATCCCTGGAGGACGAGTGCGTCTTTTATTTCTTCGGGAACAACATAAGAATCTATGCCCTTCAATACGATCTACATTGAATTTCTTTTTCACTGGCTCTTATGAGGACCACGGCTGTGCTAAGTAAAATATAGTAATTTGATACCGTATATTTTTCTGCACTTAGGCTGCTTGGGTGAATTGTGTGGGTTTTGTAGTCTCAGCTGAGTGATTGGATGTAACCCTTGAACTTGGTTGTTGACTGTTGGTGTTTGAGTCTTTTAAATGTTATATTTGTTGGCAATCTTCATACATCTTCTTAGGCTACAATTTTTTGCGTTATGTCCCGGTTTTAAACAGTTAACACAATAATTTTGTTTTTGAACAATTTGAAGTCGCGCTGATGGTGACAGCTTCAAAAATTCTGGGCATGTGAATAATAGGTGTCTTCCATATTTGCACATTGAACAGACTTCATTGTTTTGTTTTCCGATTGTGATAGAAGTACATACCTTTGCCCTTGGGTTTGAAAATTTGTCCCTTTCGGACATTGCTTCCACTGATTGAAAATTTCTCTCTAAGAAATTTAGAAAGTCTTTGATAGTTGGCACTTATCGTGGCTGTGGAAGAGACTGCTCATAACGGAGTCGTGTGACCTGATCCAGTCGTTTAAGAAGCAAATGAATGAGCAATGGATCCCATGTTGATGTGTTGATATCAAGATTTTGAAGTGCTAATAAACACTCCTTTGATTGGCCTACTACCAGTGAGGAAAATAAGTTTTAAAATTCTTGCCATTTTAAATAATTGCCGTCAAATTTTGGTAATGTTATTTTTGTTATTGAAACTGAATCGGGCTGACTATTATTTTGTCCAGAAGGTGGTTGAGTAGTTGCATGGTTGTTAACGATTCTTAATGCATTTCGTACATCATTTCGTAAATTGTTATATTTTGTATCCTTGATTAACGGGGTCATCACTAATTTCACATATTTGTAGGTGGAGGTCTTCAATGTTTTGCCATAACTTTGTGGTAATTGGCACATACTGATTTGTTAATTTGGTTTTTAACAAACGTTCCAGAGATGCCATTATTGCTGCTTGTCTACGAATAGTTTTCAACATCTTATCTGTGTCTGCTGATGTCACGTTAGCACATGCATTTTGGTTTTGTTGTGGAAGTGGGCCTTGTGGTTTGGCCGAAGGCTGTGGCACCTTCAGCATAGATGATTCGAATATCTCTTTGTATTGTAGGACGGCATTCATAATTGCGTTGTAGTACTCATCTGGGAAATACTAGTGGTCTAGCTGAATGTTTTTTGTCAGCCGAATTTTATTGTCATTGGATTCGAATTCTGGCCATTCTCCGTCCAGCCTTTGAAGTCTCTCTTGAAAGTAGTCTATGGAACCCTTTCTTGTAGCGGAGTCCTTTTTGTAGTTTCGGATGATCGTTTCAATCCGTTCTCCTATTTCCTTTTGGTTGTTGACCAACTCCTCGAAGGATACCATGGTGTATTGAGTTATTGTGCTACTTCAAATGTTAAAATCCTGTGGCTGGTTACAGCATCACGTCGGGGTCACCAAAAATGTTAATGTTAATTGTGAAGTATTTTCTTGCAAGCACTTGTAGCTTGAAGAATTGTGGTTATTTTGGGATTCTCACAAGCACTTGAACTTGGAGGCAGTGTTCAATAAAACAATTGATTTATTATTCTACTAAACATAGAACAGAGTGTTGCCACACAAGTATTTTTTTTACCGGGTGCAGTCAAGTTAATAATTATTGAAATTATTATTAATACAAATTATTTTTAATAAAAAATATTTTACTTAATAAGGAAAATAATAATTTGGGATTATTAGTGCGTTTAAAAATGTTAAACTTAAATTTTATCAATTCCCATAAAAAATACTAATTATTAACTTGACTGCAGCCGGTCAAAAAAAAAAATAATTGTGTGGCAACACTCTATTCTTTAATAGCTGTTGTTGTTATTTACATTTATTTTCTTTTACATACTCTTACAACTACAATTTGAAGGTGAAGAAAAGTCAGCCAATGTAGCAATGGTAAAGTAAGAAAATAAAAAAACATGTTGATTATTGAGTTCTTGTTTCAACTTTGTTATTTGTTGTTAGGCTTCTCATTTGTTTAAATGAAAGTTTATAACATAATATTAATGTATTTTTAATAAAAAATATTTTACTTAATAAGTAAAATAATAATTTGGGATTATTAGTGCGTTTAAAAATGTTAAACTTAAATTTTAACAATTCCCAAAAAAAAACACTAAATAAAAAAAAATTTTTTATAATAAATATCGAGCCTTTTTTCGATTTTATCATAAGCAACAAAAATTAAATTTTTTAGAAGGTTTTTTTTTAAATATTCAAATATGTTTTTGTATGTAAATTGTCGCTTACGATAAAATTGTACAGCCTGTATCTTAAAAGTTATCAACAATTTTGCCATTTTCATAATTGTAATTCTAGGCCCATAAAATTTTAATTTCAATAAAAAAGTATATTTCCGATAACATGTCGCTTACGATAAAATCGAAAAAAGAGCTCGATATATCTCATAATCAGGTAAGGATTTTTATATCATATGGCTAGTTTTTGAGATATGGTCACTTTTAACATATTATTACATAGGGGTTCCGATAAAATATTGGTCATATATGTATAACTTTTAAACTGTCAATCAAATAGAAATGTTATGTATGGACCAAGTAAGGGTTGAACTAATAGGATTGTTAAGGTTGCTGTTAAATTCTAGGTACATAAACCAAGAATTTGTTTGGTGTCACAAGGTACTTGGGACCATGTAACAAAGAAAGGTGCAGTAAAACAAGTCAATTTGTCTACTACGCTATGTCTTTATTTTTCTTCTATATTTATACAAAATATTATAGCTAACTAAACTTATACGCTAAATAATTAGGTCACTTATTAATGCAAGGTAAAAGGAAAATAACTAAAAATGCTGAATTTGTAAAGTCGCTGACCACTGAAGACATTGAACTTATGTTCTTTATTTTGGTCATTGGCTGGTGTTGAATAAACAAAAAAAAACTTATTGGTAATATGACTACACATGTGTATGCATGGGTGTATGTTATGCTGTGACTGCAATATGATTCTTCGGTCACTAAGCATTAATGCATTGCACTTATTGTTTATGTTTGTTTATAAACAAATAATTGCAAATGCATTTACATACATACACATGTGTTTGGATGTTTATGAATTTAATTTTAATGAGTTGAATAATTATGATGAACTTAATTTAAAGGTTGCCAACATTCTCCCCCCGTTGAACCATGTAATGTTCAAATACTGCCGCTGCACTTCAGGTATCTTGTAGTTCGATAACGTATTTGGATGGTGAGCTTTGTCGAGGAGTTGGAGTAGGTATCGCTTCGGGTTGGTCCTTCCTTCTACAAGATGATCGGTTTTTCCAGACCAGATAAAGGACAACTAAGGCGAAAACTAAGCTGAGCGTAAAGTAGCTTATTGCTTGATGGTGCCGATTTTTGTTGTTGATGAGTTTATGCAGTTGTGACATGTCGGCCTCCTGAAGTTGGGCTTGTAGCTCATTTAGTTGATCAGTATGAGTTTGTAGAACCTGCCGCGTGCTGTTGAATATTGTTATAGGCTCACTTATGTTTGTCAGAGCATTAATATTTTTGAAACGGAAGTACGATGTTTGGATGTTACTGGATACGTCATAGTGTTCCCGAATGGTGACATCGGCTGTCTTTAGAATACAGGTTGGTTCAATCTGAAGTATACCAGAACCGTGCAATGTAAATTGCATTATTTCAGTTCCACAAACAGCATAAACTTCAGTGCTATTTATTGTGGAATAAATCCATTTGTTTTTGTTGTGTAGTTGTATCCAAACGCCTTGTTCTCTTGATGTAACTAGCTTGCAATTTCTAGCAGGTTTTTGATTAAAAAAATTAATTTCGCAGGACGAAGCCATTGATCCTTTTCCGAAGGTTGATTGTTTGTTGTCGAAGATAAAGACATCGTTGAGCCGGAATGAATTTGTTATATCATCATTCGACAGTGGAATGTATTCATCTCTGAGTGAATTAATTGCCAGATACGGTTTCTCCGGTACTATGACAAAAAGTGTGCCGTTCCTGTTTGAGGGAACTCCAAATATCTTTAAGAGTTCAAAAGGTTGTTGGTCGATCAATGGTAATTTGACTTCAAAGATGACCTTGTTTTCTGTGACTCCTGCCTTAGTTCGCATAAGTTTGTAAAGTTGAATCAAGTCGTCTTCTTTGACGGGTAGGACTCGCGACACTGGTAAATGTGCCTTGATCACGTTTAGTTCTCTCTGAAGCTGATTTGGTGATAAAAGAGAAGGACTAATTCTACCATGATGGGAGTCCGTTAAGACGTTTATTATTTCAGCTTCATTTCGGCGGAGTCGCGTTGCTGTTAAAATCAGCTCACTAGATAGAAATGTTGTTAAATATGCGATCTTTAATTGATGCTGGTCGTAAGTTACTCGATTTTGTAGCCTTGTTATTTCATTTTGTGTTTCATTTAACCTTGACTGCAACGAAAGTTCTGTTTCTTTGATAATATTAAGAGTAGAATCAACTATGGATGTTTGATTTCGTAGTAATGAGTAAAGATGCTCTCTGCCCGTTTCTGCTTGGCGTATCGTGTGTTCCATTTCGGTGGCATAATCAGAGTCGAGAACACCAAAGAGGCCTCTTGCTACGTTCCCGATGATGTTGACCAGACATGATCACGTTCTCATCTTGTATCAGATCGGCCTGAAGCTGTTTTAGGTTGCTTATGAAATCGTGACACATGTTTGCTTGTGGAGAAAATTTGCAAAGATTGGAAAACGTCTCCAATGCGGTTGAAAATGCTTTAACTTCTGATCGGAATGGAACAAGATCGTAATACACCATTATTTTCCATTCTGCTGTGATTGTTCTTGCTGTGCCTATCCCTTCAAAATACAGGCCGGGATCCTTGCTGAATACCTCAGAATTTATTGGTTTGCCGAGAACAGCAGGGAGTAAGAGAAGGGTGAGCAAGGTTGTGTATAGTAAGCTGCAGCCAACAGATTAAGGTCGCTTGGTGGGAGATGAGTCTGGTTCGGGTGACCTCTTTAAGGTTTTGTTTGCAGGTTTCTCATTTGTTTCCTCATTCATTTCCTCATTTATTAAGGGGGCCAAGCGATGAATAGCAAGTGACTTAATACCTGATGACGTTTTGACCTTGACTACTCGTACGAAGCCATCATGACCCTTGCAGATATTTACTATTCGACCAAGGGGCCATTTCATGACTGGCACATTGTCTTCTTTGATGATTACAAGTTGACCTTCTTGAACGTTTGATGAAGCTGTTCTCCACTTATGTCGTTGTTGTAATTCTGAAAGGTATTCTTTTGACCATCGATTCCAAAAGGCATGTTTCAAGTGAGACACTAATTCCCATCTTTTCGCGAGTGATGACGTTGGCTCTTTTGCCTGTCTGTCGAATTGAGCGGTTAATGGTTCTCCTATTAAAAAATGGCCTGGTGTTAGGGCCGTTAGATCATTCGGATCTGATGATATTGGTGTTAGCGGTCTTGAGTTCAGAATGGCTTCCACTTCTATAACAACCGTTTCCAACTCCTCATGGGTCAGAGAAGCCTCGGCGGTCGTTCGAAGAAGTAAGTGTTTGGCTGATTTCACGGCAGCCTCCCATAGACCTCCAAAATGGGGAGCTCTGGGCGGGATGAACTTAAATTCTATTCCTTCCTTGGAGCAGGCATTTTCTATTTTTTCTTGGGAACTGGAACTGAATATAGCTGTCTTAAGCTCTTCAAGTTTGTTTTTAGTTCCAACAAAATTTGTTGCATTGTCGGAGTACATCGTTTGGCAGCGTCCACGGCGAGAAATGAATCTTTTCAATGCCCCTATGAATGCATCAGTGGTCAAATCAGTAACTACCTCCAAGTGTGTCGCCTTGGTGGCAAAGCAACAGAATACTGCAATATACACCTTATGAGGGCGCTTTCCTCTGAGCTTATAATGTACCCAGAAAGGGCCACAGTAATCTACCCCAGTTGTGATGAATGGTCGACCTGGGCTTATTCTGCAACTTGGTAAATTGCCCATTATTTGATTGAACATTCGTGGCTTAGCTCTTGTGCAACGTATACACTGATGGACCACAGATCTTGTCATTGTTTTCCCTTTCAGAATCCAAAACCTTTGTCGTGCTGTAGCTAGTAATTGCTGTGGTCCACAATGATGATTTTCATTATGTAGGTTTACCAGGATCAGCCTTGCAATAGGATCGTTATATGGTAACACGAGCGGATGTTTGGCGTCGTATGACAGTTCTGATGCTTCTAAACACCCACCTACTCTTATTAGTCCTGCTGAGTCTAAGAAAGGGCACAAACTTTTAAGCGGACTTGCTCCTTCGACTATCTGAGACCGTTGATGTGTTTTCAATTCGTCTGGGATTCCAGTTCAATGGCAGTGATGCGACTTCCAGTTTGGGTTGAGGTTTTTCTGATTATCTGAGCGAATCTTAGTACATAGGCTACAGTGTGTTGAAGGAAGATAAATGAATTTCTGTGGTTGATGCTGTAAACCCAGTCTTCGACGTTGGATGATGCTGCAGCAGTCACGATTTGAGTCTTCATCTTAAACTCCAAATTGATAGCGTTCTGAGCGTTCTTTTTAAATGGTCCCGGCCAGATACATTCTTGGCCATGCAAGAATGGAGGGCCATAGAACCACAAGTTCAAGCTTGGTAGTTTTTCTGGAGTTACGCCTCTCGAAATGAAGTCAGCTGGGTTTTCCTTTGATTTGACGTGTCGCCATTGACAATTGATGGTTATGTCTTGTATCTTGCTGATTCGGTTAGCCACAAAAGTCTTGAGTGATGAAGACGCTGAATTTATCCAATATAAGACAATTTCTGAGTCAGACCAAAAGAAAAGCTGTTTGTCGTCGTACCGTAACTCCCTTTTTACTTTGTTGGCTAGTTCTGCTCCTAGAAGTGCTGCGCAAAGTTCCAGCCTTGGTAGGGATAACCTTTGGAGAGGCGCAATTCTGGACTTGGAGCACAACAGTCGGACTATTATTCCTCCATTTTTGAGCTTGGATCGAACGTAGACTGCTGCTCCATAAGCCCTTTCTGATGCGTCTACAAATACGTGCAATTGGACGTGCGAGGCTATTTGACCATTGAAAACATGTCGTGGTATAGGAGTGTTGTCTAATGTGTTTAGTGACTTACGGAAATCAAGCCATTTCGTTGTGAGATCTTTAGGATCCATAGCTGTTGCTAAACTATTAGAACCGCTTATTCCGTCATCAACGTAGAAGTCCTGGCCCAAGATCGTTGCACCCAGCGGATATTTGTCCATACGAGTGGCCGCTAGCCTTTGTAAACATTTCGTGGCCAGGTACGGGGCTGATGATGTGCCATATGTAACGGTGTTTAGTTGAAAATGGCGTAGAGGCTGGCCAGGATTCTCTCTCCACAGAATTAGTTGAAGGTTCCGGTCTCGTTCGTCTACGAGGATCTGACGGTACATTTTTTCAATGTCTGTGGTAAAGACAAATCTGGGTAAACGGAAACGTAGAAGCATTCCGAAGAGGTCCCCCTGCACGGTTGGACCTGTAAGTAAAATGTCGTTTAATGAACGATCTGTATATGTTTTTGCCGATGCATCAAAAACGACTCTGAGCTTAGTTGTGCTACTTTCTGGACGCAGAACGCAATGATGTGGAATGTAGTAACGTGGGCCGCAGAGAGTTTTTGGGTCGATTTGAGTCATGTGACCAAGATCTTCATATGACTTCATGAAGTCCTTGTATTGTGTTTCGAGCGTTTCATCTCGTCTGAATCGTCGTTCCAAAGCACGGAATCTGGAATATGCTGTTGGTTCTGATTCGCCAAGTGCTACCGCGTCTTCAGATAAAGGTAAACGAACAACAAATCTTCCATTGGGATTTCTGGTTGTGGTTTGATTAAAGTGAGTTTCACATGCTTGTTCAGCGGCTGTATAATTGCTTTCTGTAGGAACATCTTCAACCTTCCAGAATTTTTCAATTAGTTCGCCAGTTGACACATCCTCTTCACTTAAAACTGCGCATATCGCTTCAGTTGTGCTGTTTTCCAATACTCTGCCACTGGCGATCCATCCAAGTTTTGTGTTCAACAATATTGGAAGATTATCGGCCAACTCTATTTTCCCGTTTTGCATAAGACTGAAGTAGCATTCGGCGCCTAGCAGAATATCCACCCTTCCTGGTTGGTCGAAATATGGGTCAGCTAAGTCTACAGGATGATGGAAAACTAGGTCAGCTAGACTGATGTTATTAGGAATGTTCCAGTGATTGATGTTAATTATTTGTGATGGTTGAGGCGAGATTATTTAGTTAAGAACTGCTGCTTCAAGTCGTGTGGTGTAGTTATTGTACCTGGAATACAACTCGACGTTGACTCGATGATTTACCTTGGTGTTGCTGGACCCAATTCCGCTTATAGCGATTGACGTTGGGTTCATTGGAATTCCAAGACGTTTGACTAGACGTTTACTTACGAAGTTAATTTGTGATCCCTAGTCAAGAAGCGCTCTACATTGAATTTCTTTTTCACCGGCTCTTATGAGGACCACGGCTGTGCTAAGTAAAATATAGTAATTTGATACCGTATATTTTTCTGCACTTAGGCTGCTTGGGTGAATTGTGTGGGTTTTGTAGTCTCAGCTGAGTGATTGGATGTAACCCTTGAACTTGGTTGTTGACTGTTGGTGTTTGAGTCTTTTAAATGTTATATTTGTTGGCAATCTTCATACATCTTCTTAGGCTACAATTTTTTGCGTTATGTCCCGGTTTTAAACAGTTAACACAATAATTTTGTTTTTGAACAATTTGAAGTCGCGCTGATGGTGACAGCTTCAAAAATTCTGGGCATGTGAATAATAGGTGTCTTCCATATTTGCACATTGAACAGACTTCATTGTTTTGTTTTCCGATTGTGATAGAAGTACATACCTTTGCCCTTGGGTTTGAAAATTTGTCCCTTTCGGACATTGCTTCCACTGATTGAAAATTTCTCTCTAAGAAATTTAGAAAGTCTTTGATAGTTGGCACTTATCGTGGCTGTGGAAGAGACTGCTCATAACGGAGTCGTGTGACCTGATCCAGTCGTTTAAGAAGCAAATGAATGAGCAATGGATCCCATGTTGATGTGTTGATATCAAGATTTTGAAGTGCTAATAAACACTCCTTTGATTGGCCTACTACCAGTGAGGAAAATAAGTTTTAAAATTCTTGCCATTTTAAATAATTGCCGTCAAATTTTGGTAATGTTATTTTTGTTATTGAAACTGAATCGGGCTGACTATTATTTTGTCCAGAAGGTGGTTGAGTAGTTGCATGGTTGTTAACGATTCTTAATGCATTTCGTACATCATTTCGTAAATTGTTATATTTTGTATCCTTGATTAACGGGGTCATCACTAATTTCACATATTTGTAGGTGGAGGTCTTCAATGTTTTGCCATAACTTTGTGGTAATTGGCACATACTGATTTGTTAATTTGGTTTTTAACAAACGTTCCAGAGATGCCATTATTGCTGCTTGTCTACGAATAGTTTTCAACATCTTATCTGTGTCTGCTGATGTCACGTTAGCACATGCATTTTGGTTTTGTTGTGGAAGTGGGCCTTGTGGTTTGGCCGAAGGCTGTGGCACCTTCAGCATAGATGATTCGAATATCTCTTTGTATTGTAGGACGGCATTCATAATTGCGTTGTAGTACTCATCTGGGAAATACTAGTGGTCTAGCTGAATGTTTTTTGTCAGCCGAATTTTATTGTCATTGGATTCGAATTCTGGCCATTCTCCGTCCAGCCTTTGAAGTCTCTCTTGAAAGTAGTCTATGGAACCCTTTCTTGTAGCGGAGTCCTTTTTGTAGTTTCGGATGATCGTTTCAATCCGTTCTCCTATTTCCTTTTGGTTGTTGACCAACTCCTCGAAGGATACCATGGTGTATTGAGTTATTGTGCTACTTCAAATGTTAAAATCCTGTGGCTGGTTACAGCATCACGTCGGGGTCACCAAAAATGTTAATGTTAATTGTGAAGTATTTTCTTGCAAGCACTTGTAGCTTGAAGAATTGTGGTTATTTTGGGATTCTCACAAGCACTTGAACTTGGAGATAGTTGTGGTATAGTTTTTTGTCCTCACAAGCACTTGAACTTGGAGGCAGTGTTCAATAAAACAATTGATTTATTATTCTACTAAACATAGAACAGAGTGTTGCCACACAAGTATTTTTTTTTTACCGGGTGCAGTCAAGTTAATAATTATTGAAATTATTATTAATACAAATTATTTTTAATAAAAAATATTTTACTTAATAAGGAAAATAATAATTTGGGATTATTAGTGCGTTTAAAAATGTTAAACTTAAATTTTATCAATTCCCATAAAAAATACTAATTATTAACTTGACTGCAGCCGGTCAAAAAAAAAAAATTGTGTGGCAACACTCTATTCTTTAATAGCTGTTGTTGTTATTTACATTTATTTTCTTTTACATACTCTTACAACTACAATTTGAAGGTGAAGAAAAGTCAGCCAATGTAGCAATGGTAAAGTAAGAAAATAAAAAAACATGTTGATTATTGAGTTCTTGTTTCAACTTTGTTATTTGTTGTTAGGCTTCTCATTTGTTTAAATGAAAGTTTATAACATAATATTAATGTATTTTTAATAAAAAATATTTTACTTAATAAGTAAAATAATAATTTGGGATTATTAGTGCGTTTAAAAATGTTAAACTTAAATTTTAACAATTCCCAAAAAAAAACACTAAATAAAAAAAAAATTTTTATAATAAATATCGAGCCTTTTTTCGATTTTATCATAAGCAACAAAAATTAAATTTTTTAGAAGGTTTTTTTTAAATATTCAAATATGTTTTTGTATGTAAATTGTCGCTTACGATAAAATTGTACAGCCTGTATCTTAAAAGTTATCAACAATTTTGCCATTTTCATAATTGTAATTCTAGGCCCATAAAATTTTAATTTCAATAAAAAAGTATATTTCCGATAACATGTCGCTTACGATAAAATCGAAAAAAGAGCTCGATATATCTCATAATCAGGTAAGGATTTTTATATCATATGGCTAGTTTTTGAGATATGGTCACTTTTAACATATTATTACATAGGGGTTCCGATAAAATATTGGTCATATATGTATAACTTTTAAACTGTCAATCAAATAGAAATGTTATGTATGGACCAAGTAAGGGTTGAACTAACAGGATTGTTAAGGTTGCTGTTAAATTCTAGGTACATAAACCAAGAATTTGTTTGGTGTCACAAGGTACTTGGGACCATGTAACAAAGAAAGGTGCAGTAAAACAAGTCAATTTATCTACTACGCTATGTCTTTATTTTTCTTCTATATTTATACAAAATATTATAGCTAACTAAACTTATACGCTAAATAATTAGGTCACTTATTAATGCAAGGTAAAAGGAAAATAACTAAAAATGCTGAATTTGTAAAGTCGCTGACCACTGAAGACATTGAACTTATGTTCTTTATTTTGGTCATTGGCTGGTGTTGAATAAACAAAAAAAAACTTATTGGTAATATGACTACACATGTGTATGCATGGGTGTATGTTATGCTGTGACTGCAATATGATTCTTCGGTCACTAACCATTAATGCATTGCACTTATTGTTTATGTTTGTTTATAAACAAATAATTGCAAATGCATTTACATACATACACATGTGTTTGGATGCTTATGAATTTAATTTTAATGAGTTGAATAATTATGATGAACTTAATTTAAAGGTTGCCAACATTCTCCCCCCGTTGAACCATGTAATGTTCAAATACTGCCGCTGCACTTCAGGTATCTTGTAGTTCGATAACGTATTTGGATGGTGAGCTTTGTCGAGGAGTTGGAGTAGGTATCGCTTCGGGTTGGTCCTTCCTTCTACAAGATGATCGGTTTTTCCAGACCAGATAAAGGACAACTAAGGCGAAAACTAAGCTGAGCGTAAAGTAGCTTATTGCTTGATGGTGCCGATTTTTGTTGTTGATGAGTTTATGCAGTTGTGACATGTCGGCCTCCTGAAGTTGGGCTTGTAGCTCATTTAGTTGATCAGTATGAGTTTGTAGAACCTGCCGCGTGCTGTTGAATATTGTTATAGGCTCACTTATGTTTGTCAGAGCATTAATATTTTTGAAACGGAAGTACGATGTTTGGATGTTACTGGATACGTCATAGTGTTCCCGAATGGTGACATCGGCTGTCTTTAGAATACAGGTTGGTTCAATCTGAAGTATACCAGAACCGTGCAATGTAAATTGCATTATTTCAGTTCCACAAACAGCATAAACTTCAGTGCTATTTATTGTGGAATAAATCCATTTGTTTTTGTTGTGTAGTTGTATCCAAACGCCTTGTTCTCTTGATGTAACTAGCTTGCAATTTCTAGCAGGTTTTTGATTAA
This sequence comes from Tachina lurida, assembly GCA_944452675.1. Taxonomy (NCBI): domain Eukaryota; kingdom Metazoa; phylum Arthropoda; class Insecta; order Diptera; family Tachinidae; genus Tachina; species Tachina lurida. The sequence goes on along the minus strand of OX101753.1, from coordinate 90,509,848 downwards.
AAAAATTAATTTCGCAGGACGAAGCCATTGATCCTTTTCCGAAGGTTGATTGTTTGTTGTCGAAGATAAAGACATCGTTGAGCCGGAATGAATTTGTTATATCATCATTCGACAGTGGAATGTATTCATCTCTGAGTGAATTAATTGCCAGATACGGTTTCTCCGGTACTATGACAAAAAGTGTGCCGTTCCTGTTTGAGGGAACTCCAAATATCTTTAAGAGTTCAAAAGGTTGTTGGTCGATCAATGGTAATTTGACTTCAAAGATGACCTTGTTTTCTGTGACTCCTGCCTTAGTTCGCATAAGTTTGTAAAGTTGAATCAAGTCGTCTTCTTTGACGGGTAGGACTCGCGACACTGGTAAATGTGCCTTGATCACGTTTAGTTCTCTCTGAAGCTGATTTGGTGATAAAAGAGAAGGACTAATTCTACCATGATGGGAGTCCGTTAAGACGTTTATTATTTCAGCTTCATTTCGGCGGAGTCGCGTTGCTGTTAAAATCAGCTCACTAGATAGAAATGTTGTTAAATATGCGATCTTTAATTGATGCTGGTCGTAAGTTACTCGATTTTGTAGCCTTGTTATTTCATTTTGTGTTTCATTTAACCTTGACTGCAACGAAAGTTCTGTTTCTTTGATAATATTAAGAGTAGAATCAATTATGGATGTTTGATTTCGTAGTAATGAGTAAAGATGCTCTCTGCCCGTTTCTGCTTGGCGTATCGTGTGTTCCATTTCGGTGGCATAATCAGAGTCGAGAACACCAAAGAGGCTTCTTGCTACGTTCCCGATGATGTTGACCAGACATGATCACGTTCTCATCTTGTATCAGATCGGCCTGAAGCTGTTTTAGGTTGCTTATGAAATCGTGACACATGTTTGCTTGTGGAGAAAATTTGCAAAGATTGGAAAACGTCTCCAATGCGGTTGAAAATGCTTTAACTTCTGATCGGAATGGAACAAGATCGTAATACACCATTATTTTCCATTCTGCTGTGATTGTTCTTGCTGTGCCTATCCCTTCAAAATACAGGCCGGGATCCTTGCTAAATACCTCAGAATTTATTGGTTTGCCGAGAACAGCAGGGAGTAAGAGAAGGGTGAGCAAGGTTGTGTATAGTAAGCTACAGCCAACAGATTTAGGTCGCTTGGTGGGAGATGAGTCTGGTTCGGGTGACCTCTTTAAGGTTTTGTTTGCAGGTTTCTCATTTGTTTCCTCATTCATTTCCTCATTTATTAAGGGGGCCAAGCGATGAATAGCAAGTGACTTAATACCTGATGACGTTTTGACCTTGACTACTCGTACGAAGCCATCATGACCCTTGCAGATATTTACTATTCGACCAAGGGGCCATTTCATGACTGGCACATTGTCTTCTTTGATGATTACAAGTTGACCTTCTTGAACGTTTGATGAAGCTGTTCTCCACTTATGTCGTTGTTGTAATTCTGAAAGGTATTCTTTTGACCATCGATTCCAAAAGGCATGTTTCAAGTGAGACACTAATTCCCATCTTTTCGCGAGTGATGACGTTGGCTCTTTTGCCTGTCTGTCGAATTGAGCGGTTAATGGTTCTCCTATTAAAAAATGGCCTGGTGTTAGGGCCGTTAGATCATTCGGATCTGATGATATTGGTGTTAGCGGTCTTGAGTTCAGAATGGCTTCCACTTCTATAACAACCGTTTCCAACTCCTCATGGGTCAGAGAAGCCTCGGCGGTCGTTCGAAGAAGTAAGTGTTTGGCTGATTTCACGGCAGCCTCCCATAGACCTCCAAAATGGGGAGCTCTGGGCGGGATGAACTTAAATTCTATTCCTTCCTTGGAGCAGGCATTTTCTATTTTTTCTTGGGAACTGGAACTGAATATAGCTGTCTTAAGCTCTTCAAGTTTGTTTTTAGTTCCAACAAAATTTGTTGCATTGTCGGAGTACATCGTTTGGCAGCGTCCACGGCGAGAAATGAATCTTTTCAATGCCCCTATGAATGCATCAGTGGTCAAATCAGTAACTACCTCCAAGTGTGTCGCCTTGGTGGCAAAGCAACAGAATACTGCAATATACACCTTATGAGGGCGCTTTCCTCTGAGCTTATAATGTACCCAGAAAGGGCCACAGTTGTGATGAATGGTCGACCTGGGCTTATTCTGCAACTTGGTAAATTGCCCATTATTTGATTGAACATTCGTGGCTTAGCTCTTGTGCAACGTATACACTGATGGACCACAGATCTTGTCATTGTTTTCCCTTTCAGAATCCAAAACCTTTGTCGTGCTGTAGCTAGTAATTGCTGTGGTCCACAATGATGATTTTCATTATGTAGGTTTACCAGGATCAGCCTTGCAATAGGATCGTTATATGGTAACACGAGCGGATGTTTGGCGTCGTATGACAGTTCTGATGCTTCTAAACGCCCACCTACTCTTATTAGTCCTGCTGAGTCTAAGAAAGGGCACAAACTTTTAAGCGGACTTGCTCCTTCGACTATCTGAGACCGTTGAAGTGTTTTCAATTCGTCTGGGAAATCAGATTGTTGCATTGCTCGCACTATGATGTGAAAAGCATTCTCCAGTTCAATGGCAGTGATGCGACTTCCAGTTTGGGTTGAGGTTTTTCTGATTATCTGAGCGAATCTTAGTACATAGGCTACAGTGTGTTGAAGGAAGATAAATGAATTTCTGTGGTTGATGCTGTAAACCCAGTCTTCGACGTTGGATGATGCTGCAGCAGTCACGATTTGAGTCTTCATCTTAAACTCCAAATTGATAGCGTTCTGAGCGTTCTTTTTAAATGGTCCCGGCCAGATACATTCTTGGCCATGCAAGAATGGAGGGCCATAGAACCACAAGTTCAAGCTTGGTAGTTTTTCTGGAGTTACGCCTCTCGAAATGAAGTCAGCTGGGTTTTCCTTTGATTTGACGTGTCGCCATTGACAATTGATGGTTATGTCTTGTATCTTGCTGATTCGGTTAGCCACAAAAGTCTTGAGTGATGAAGACGCTGAATTTATCCAATATAAGACAATTTCTGAGTCAGACCAAAAGAAAAGCTGTTTGTCGTCGTACCGTAACTCCCTTTTTACTTTGTTGGCTAGTTCTGCTCCTAGAAGTGCTGCGCAAAGTTCCAGCCTTGGTAGGGATAACCTTTGGAGAGGCGCAATTCTGGACTTGGAGCACAACAGTCGGACTATTATTCCTCCATTTTTGAGCTTGGATCGAACGTAGACTGCTGCTCCATAAGCCCTTTCTGATGCGTCTACAAATACGTGCAATTGGACGTGCGAGGCTATTTGACCATTGAAAACATGTCGTGGTATAGGAGTGTTGTCTAATGTGTTTAGTGACTTACGGAAATCAAGCCATTTCGTTGTGAGATCTTTAGGGAGTTCCTCATCCCAAGATCTTTTACCTTCCCACGGTTGTTGAATGAATATTTTGGCTAAAACCACGATTGGGCCTGCAATACCCAAAGGATCGTAGATTCGTGCCACATCTGATATGACAGATCGTTTTGTTATAATTGAGGTTGGCTGAAGATTTGCCTTTAGGCAAAATTGATCCGAAGATGGGCTCCATATTAGTCCTAGTGCCTTGATTGATGCATTTTCGAAATCAAGGTTGACTTCTTGATCTTCTTGTGGTACATCTTGGCGTAGATGGCGATGGTTTGCACACCATTTACGTAACTTGAAACCAGCTTCCTTGAGCAAGTCTGTTAGTTGGGATTGCATTTCCATAGCTGTTGCTAAACTATTAGAACCGCTTATTCCGTCATCAACGTAGAAGTCCTGGCCCAAGATCGTTGCACCCAGCGGATATTTGTCCATACGAGTGGCCGCTAGCCTTTGTAAACATTTCGTGGCCAGGTACGGGGCTGATGATGTGCCATATGTAACGGTGTTTAGTTGAAAATGGCGTAGAGGCTGGCCAGGATTCTCTCTCCACAGAATTAGTTGAAGGTTCCGGTCTCGTTCGTCTACGAGGATGTGACGGTACATTTTTTCAATGTCTGTGGTAAAGACAAATCTGGGTAAACGGAAACGTAGAAGCATTCCGAAGAGGTCCCCCTGCACGGTTGGACCTGTAAGTAAAATGTCGTTTAATGAACGATCTGTAGATGTTTTTGCCGATGCATCAAAAACGACTCTGAGCTTAGTTGTGCTACTTTCTGGACGCAGAACGCAATGATGTGGAATGTAGTAACGTGGGCCGCAGAGAGTTTTTGGGTCGATTTGAGTCATGTGACCAAGATCTTCATATGACTTCATGAAGTCCTTGTATTGTGTTTCGAGCGTTTCATCTCGTCTGAATCGTCGTTCCAAAGCACGGAATCTGGAATATGCTGTTGGTTCTGATTCGCCAAGTGCTACCGCGTCTTCAGATAAAGGTAAACGAACAACAAATCTTCCATTGGGATTTCTGGTTGTGGTTTGATTAAAGTGAGTTTCACATGCTTGTTCAGCGGCTGTATAATTGCTTTCTGTAGGAACATCTTCAACCTTCCAGAATTTTTCAATTAGTTCGCCAGTTGACACATCCTCTTCACTTAAAACTGCGCATATCGCTTCAGTTGTGCTGTTTTCCGATACTCTGCCACTGGCGATCCATCCAAGTTTTGTGTTCAACAATATTGGAAGATTATCGGCCAACTCTATTTTCCCGTTTTGCATAAGACTGAAGTAGCATTCGGCGCCTAGCAGAATATCCACCCTTCCTGGTTGGTCGAAATATGGGTCAGCTAAGTCTACATTTGGGATTTGCCAATTTGAAATGTCAATTTGTTGATTTGGTTGTGGAGGGATGATTGTAGGGAGAACAAAAGCGTCTAAGTTGGTTGCAAAATTGTTATTTCTGGCTTGCAATTTAACATTTATACGCTTTGTGGCCCTTCTTCGTGCGTTTCCAATACCATCAATGCATAAAAGGGCTTCAGCTGAAGATAAAGACAATCTTTTTACGACACGCTCGGATACTAGATTCACCTGAGACCCGGAATCCAATATTGCTCTAAATTCTCCCGAATTTCCGTTGGCCGCTGTTAACCTTACTCTTGCTGTTGCAAGTAGTACATAACCCTGGCGCGATGGCGGGTTGTTTGTGGCAGCTGATGTAACAGTCACATTAGTAGTGTTAGGTGCAACATCTGTTTTCCGTATATCATTTGAGTGCTGATCTGCGGTTTTGACTTGATTACCATGTTTTGATGAATTGTGTGGCTTGGAATTTGAACCTAAATGCAATAATGTATTATGTTTTTTGTTACATTTTTTGCAAGGTCTTTATGTGCAGGTTTTCGAACTGTGATCAGCTCTGAAACAGTTTACACACAGTCTTTGTTGTTGTACCCAGCTTAGCCGCTTTGCTTCTGATAGTTGTAGAAATTTCTGGCAATGGAAGAGTCCGTGGTCGCCGGCCTTGCATAATTTACAGGAAACATAGTGTTCACTGGCAGTGGTTGCAGATGATGACACAACTTTAGGTGATGACTTATCCCTTTGGCGGATTGATTCCATTGATTGAAACTCAAATTCCAAGAATGATAAAAACTCAGCTAGAACTGGCACGTTCCTTGGATTAGTTAACGATTGCATGTACCTTACATGTGTGCTTCTATCAAGTTTTCTCATCAGAAGCTGAATAAGAATTGCATCCCATGAGGCTGTTGCAATTCCTAAATTGTTTAAAGCCAACATACACTCCTTGGTGGTGTCATGAAGAGTCTTAATCGCTGAAGCAGATGACGTAGCTGCAGGCTGATCAATTAATTTCTCTACCAGGTTTGCCACAAGAACTCTTTTATTGTTGTAGCGGTCCTTGAGTGTTTGCCAAGCAGTGGCATAATTTGTTTCTGATAATGACAACTGACTTATTAGACGTTCAGCTTCGCCGGATAAGTTACTTTTCAAATACCACATTTTCTGAATAGCTGGTATTGGTTGCTTGTCTACCATTTCAGAAAATAAGTCATGGAATTGACGCCATTTCAGGTAATCCCCACTAAATTGAGGTATAGTTAAATTTGGCAGTTGTAACGACTTGACTTTACAACTGTTTGTCATTAATTCTGGTGCTGCTGTTTGAGTGTGCATACCATTCGGTTGAAGGTTGTCTGCCTGCACGAAAAGATTAACTAGAGTTTGCTGCATCAAATCATATAACGCTTCATATTCATTCTGATCAAGTCCATGCGCAGCTGGAATTGTAAACTGCTCATGAACTTCATCATATAGAATTTCTATTTTCTCCCATAATTTCTTTATGTTACTTATGTTCAGGTCAAAAAACTGTTTTGGTTTATCCTCTATAAATATCAATGAATTTAACAGCTGTTTCAGAGCTGCTAAACGCATATTGAATTTGCGGATGATGCCAGGAGTACTATTAGGATCGTCAGGCATCGGTGTAACTCCTTGTGCTTTAGTTGTAGCCTTCGAAATTCCGCTGGACCTAGTGGGAGCTTCAGGTTGATCTTTAGGTTCGGCCCTAAGACGTAAAGTTTCCTTATTAAATATTTCCAAGTATTCCTCGGCTATTTTTTGGATTTTGTCATAATAGCCCTCCGCGAAGTAGTCTAATTTCATTGGGTCATCGCAATCTTCCCGAATATCCGAATCCGTGTTTTGAAATTTATCCCAACACTCCTGAAGACGTCTCGAATGTTCCTCGAAGTAAGCAGCTGTTTTTCTTTCAGCTGGGTCTTTTTTGAAGTTTCTTATTATCTTCTGGATATCTTCGCCCGTTGAGATTTGAAGGTCCAATAATTTTTTAATTGTCTCCATTTTTACCCAGATTATTTGTTATAAAAACGTTTTGTATCACCAATGTTAATCAATCAATTGTCCTGTTAAGGTGCTTGATCGCTCAGGTAGCGTGTTGAATTTAGCAATGAGTGCTTACAAGATCCTTACCGCTGGTGGGTGGAACTTGAAGTTCAGAACTGTTTTGGGTCACCAATGTTATGGTGCTTGATCGCTCAGGTAGCGTGTTGAATTTAGCAATGAGTGCTTACAAGATCCTTACCGCTGGTGGGGGGAACTTGAAGTTCAGAGCTGTTTGGGGTCACCAATGTTATGGTGCTTGATCGCTCAGGTAGCGTGTTGTATTCAGCAATGAGTGCTTACAAGATCCTTACCGCTGGTGGGGGGAACTTGAAGTTCAGAGCTGTTTGGGGTCACCAATGTTAAGGTTGCTGTTAAATTCTAGGTACATAAACCAAGAATTTGTTTGGTGTCACAAGGTACTTGGGACCATGTAACAAAGAAAGGTGCAGTAAAACAAGTCAATTTGTCTACTACGCTATGTCTTTATTTTTCTTCTATATTTATACAAAATATTATAGCTAACTAAACTTATACGCTAAATAATTAGGTCACTTATTAATGCAAGGTAAAAGGAAAATAACTAAAAATGCTGAATTTGTAAAGTCGCTGACCACTGAAGACATTGAACTTATGTTCTTTATTTTGGTCATTGGCTGGTGTTGAATAAACAAAAAAAAACTTATTGGTAATATGACTACACATGTGTATGCATGGGTGTATGTTATGCTGTGACTGCAATATGATTCTTCGGTCACTAACCATTAATGCATTGCACTTATTGTTTATGTTTGTTTATAAACAAATTATTGCAAATGCATTTACATACATACACATGTGTTTGGATGTTTATGAATTTAATTTTAATGAGTTGAATAATTATGATGAACTTAATTTTAAGGTTGCCAACATTCTCCCCCCGTTGAACCATGTAATGTTCAAATACTGCCGCTGCACTTCAGGTATCTTGTAGTTCGATAACGTATTTGGATGGTGAGCTTTGTCGAGGAGTTGGAGTAGGTATCGCTTCGGGTTGGTCCTTCCTTCTACAAGATGATCGGTTTTTCCAGACCAGATAAAGGACAACTAAGGCGAAAACTAAGCTGAGCGTAAAGTAGCTTATTGCTTGATGGTGCCGATTTTTGTTGTTGATGAGTTTATGCAGTTGTGACATGTCGGCCTCCTGAAGTTGGGCTTGTAGCTCATTTAGTTGATCAGTATGAGTTTGTAGAACCTGCCGCGTGCTGTTGAATATTGTTATAGGCTCACTTATGTTTGTCAGAGCATTAATATTTTTGAAACGGAAGTACGATGTTTGGATGTTACTGGATACGTCATAGTGTTCCCGAATGGTGACATCGGCTGTCTTTAGAATACAGGTTGGTTCAATCTGAAGTATACCAGAACCGTGCAATGTAAATTGCATTATTTCAGTTCCACAAACAGCATAAACTTCAGTGCTATTTATTGTGGAATAAATCCATTTGTTTTTGTTGTGTAGTTGTATCCAAACGCCTTGTTCTCTTGATGTAACTAGCTTGCAATTTCTAGCAGGTTTTTGATTAAAAAAATTAATTTCGCAGGACGAAGCCATTGATCCTTTTCCGAAGGTTGATTGTTTGTTGTCGAAGATAAAGACATCGTTGAGCCGGAATGAATTTGTTATATCATCATTCGACAGTGGAATGTATTCATCTCTGAGTGAATTAATTGCCAGATACGGTTTCTCCGGTACTATGACAAAAAGTGTGCCGTTCCTGTTTGAGGGAACTCCAAATATCTTTAAGAGTTCAAAAGGTTGTTGGTCGATCAATGGTAATTTGACTTCAAAGATGACCTTGTTTTCTGTGACTCCTGCCTTAGTTCGCATAAGTTTGTAAAGTTGAATCAAGTCGTCTTCTTTGACGGGTAGGACTCGCGACACTGGTAAATGTGCCTTGATCACGTTTAGTTCTCTCTGAAGCTGATTTGGTGATAAAAGAGAAGGACTAATTCTACCATGATGGGAGTCCGTTAAGACGTTTATTATTTCAGCTTCATTTCGGCGGAGTCGCGTTGCTGTTAAAATCAGCTCACTAGATAGAAATGTTGTTAAATATGCGATCTTTAATTGATGCTGGTCGTAAGTTACTCGATTTTGTAGCCTTGTTATTTCATTTTGTGTTTCATTTAACCTTGACTGCAACGAAAGTTCTGTTTCTTTGATAATATTAAGAGTAGAATCAATTATGGATGTTTGATTTCGTAGTAATGAGTAAAGATGCTCTCTGCCCGTTTCTGCTTGGCGTATCGTGTGTTCCATTTCGGTGGCATAATCAGAGTCGAGAACACCAAAGAGGCTTCTTGCTACGTTCCCGATGATGTTGACCAGACATGATCACGTTCTCATCTTGTATCAGATCGGCCTGAAGCTGTTTTAGGTTGCTTATGAAATCGTGACACATGTTTGCTTGTGGAGAAAATTTGTAAAGATTGGAAAACGTCTCCAATGCGGTTGAAAATGCTTTAACTTCTGATCGGAATGGAACAAGATCGTAATACACCATTATTTTCCATTCTGCTGTGATTGTTCTTGCTGTGCCTATCCCTTCAAAATACAGGCCGGGATCCTTGCTGAATACCTCAGAATTTATTGGTTTGCCGAGAACAGCAGGGAGTAAGAGAAGGGTGAGCAAGGTTGTGTATAGTAAGCTGCAGCCAACAGATTTAGGTCGCTTGGTGGGAGATGAGTCTGGTTCGGGTGACCTCTTTAAGGTTTTGTTTGCAGGTTTCTCATTTGTTTCCTCATTCATTTCCTCATTTATTAAGGGGGCCAAGCGATGAATAGCAAGTGACTTAATACCTGATGACGTTTTGACCTTGACTACTCGTACGAAGCCATCATGACCCTTGCAGATATTTACTATTCGACCAAGGGGCCATTTCATGACTGGCACATTGTCTTCTTTGATGATTACAAGTTGACCTTCTTGAACGTTTGATGAAGCTGTTCTCCACTTATGTCGTTGTTGTAATTCTGAAAGGTATTCTTTTGACCATCGATTCCAAAAGGCATGTTTCAAGTGAGACACTAATTCCCATCTTTTCGCGAGTGATGACGTTGGCTCTTTTGCCTGTCTGTCGAATTGAGCGGTTAATGGTTCTCCTATTAAAAAATGGCCTGGTGTTAGGGCCGTTAGATCATTCGGATCTGATGATATTGGTGTTAGCGGTCTTGAGTTCAGAATGGCTTCCACTTCTATAACAACCGTTTCCAACTCCTCATGGGTCAGAGAAGCCTCGGCGGTCGTTCGAAGAAGTAAGTGTTTGGCTGATTTCACGGCAGCCTCCCATAGACCTCCAAAATGGGGAGCTTTGGGCGGGATGAACTTAAATTCTATTCCTTCCTTGGAGCAGGCATTTTCTATTTTTTTCTTGGGAACTGGAACTGAATATAGCTGTCTTAAGCTCTTCAAGTTTGTTTTTAGTTCCAACAAAATTTGTTGCATTGTCGGAGTACATCGTTTGGCAGCGTCCACGGCGAGAAATGAATCTTTTCAATGCCCCTATGAATGCATCAGTGGTCAAATCAGTAACTACCTCCAAGTGTGTCGCCTTGGTGGCAAAGCAACAGAATACTGCAATATACACCTTATGAGGGCGCTTTCCTCTGAGCTTATAATGTACCCAGAAAGGGCCACAGTAATCTACCCCAGTTGTGATGAATGGTCGACCTGGGCTTATTCTGCAACTTGGTAAATTGCCCATTATTTGATTGAACATTCGTGGCTTAGCTCTTGTGCAACGTATACACTGATGGACCACAGATCTTGTCATTGTTTTCCCTTTCAGAATCCAAAACCTTTGTCGTGCTGTAGCTAGTAATTGCTGTGGTCCACAATGATGATTTTCATTATGTAGGTTTACCAGGATCAGCCTTGCAATAGGATCGTTATATGGTAACACGAGCGGATGTTTGGCGTCGTATGACAGTTCTGATGCTTCTAAACGCCCACCTACTCTTATTAGTCCTGCTGAGTCTAAGAAAGGGCACAAACTTTTAAGCGGACTTGCTCCTTCGACTATCTGAGACCGTTGAAGTGTTTTCAATTCGTCTGGGAAATCAGATTGTTGCATTGCTCGCACTATGATGTGAAAAGCATTCTCCAGTTCAATGGCAGTGATGCGACTTCCAGTTTGGGTTGAGGTTTTTCTGATTATCTGAGCGAATCTTAGTACATAGGCTACAGTGTGTTGAAGGAAGATAAATGAATTTCTGTGGTTGATGCTGTAAACCCAGTCTTCGACGTTGGATGATGCTGCAGCAGTCACGATTTGAGTCTTCATCTTAAACTCCAAATTGATAGCGTTCTGAGCGTTCTTTTTAAATGGTCCCGGCCAGATACATTCTTGGCCATGCAAGAATGGAGGGCCATAGAACCACAAGTTCAAGCTTGGTAGTTTTTCTGGAGTTACGCCTCTCGAAATGAAGTCAGCTGGGTTTTCCTTTGATTTGACGTGTCGCCATTGACAATTGATGGTTATGTCTTGTATCTTGCTGATTCGGTTAGCCACAAAAGTCTTGAGTGATGAAGACGCTGAATTTATCCAATATAAGACAATTTCTGAGTCAGACCAAAAGAAAAGCTGTTTGTCGTCGTATCGTAACTCCCTTTTTACTTTGTTGGCTAGTTCTGCTCCTAGAAGTGCTGCGCAAAGTTCCAGCCTTGGTAGGGATAACCTTTGGAGAGGCGCAATTCTGGACTTGGAGCACAACAGTCGGACTATTATTCCTCCATTTTTGAGCTTGGATCGAACGTAGACTGCTGCTCCATAAGCCCTTTCTGATGCGTCTACAAATACGTGCAATTGGACGTGCGAGGCTATTTGACCATTGAAAACATGTCGTGGTATAGGAGTGTTGTCTAATGTGTTTAGTGACTTACGGAAATCAAGCAATTTCGTTGTGAGATCTTTAGGGAGTTCCTCATCCCAAGATCTTTTACCTTCCCACGGTTGTTGAATGAATATTTTGGCTAAAACCACGATTGGGCCTGCAATACCCAAAGGATCGTAGATTCGTGCCACATCTGATATGACAGATCGTTTTGTTATACTTGAGGTTGGCTGAAGATTTGCCTTTAGGCAAAATTGATCCGAAGATGGGCTCCATATTAGTCCTAGTGCCTTGATTGATGCATTTTCGAAATCAAGGTTGACTTCTTGATCTTCTTGTGGTATATCTTGGAGTAGATGGCGATGGTTTGCACACCATTTACGTAACTTGAAACCAGCTTCCTTGAGCAAGTCTGTTAGTTGGGATTGCATTTCCATAGCTGTTGCTAAACTATTAGAACCGCTTATTCCGTCATCAACGTAGAAGTCCTGGCCCAAGATCGTTGCACCCAGCGGATATTTGTCCATACGAGTGGCCGCTAGCCTTTGTAAACATTTCGTGGCCAGGTACGGGGCTGATGATGTGCCATATGTAACGGTGTTTAGTTGAAAATGGCGTAGAGGCTGGCCAGGATTCTCTCTCCACAGAATTAGTTGAAGGTTCCGGTCTCGTTCGTCTACGAGGATCTGACGGTACATTTTTTCAATGTCTGTGGTAAAGACAAATCTGGGTAAACGGAAACGTAGAAGCATTCCGAAGAGGTCCCCCTGCACGGTTGGACCTGTAAGTAAAATGTCGTTTAATGAACGATCTGTAGATGTTTTTGCCGATGCATCAAAAACGACTCTGAGCTTAGTTGTGCTACTTTCTGGACGCAGAACGCAATGATGTGGAATGTAGTAACGTGGGCCGCAGAGAGTTTTTGGGTCGATTTGAGTCATGTGACCAAGATCTTCATATGACTTCATGAAGTCCTTGTATTGTGTTTCGAGCGTTTCATCTCGTCTGAATCGTCGTTCCAAAGCACGGAATCTGGAATATGCTGTTGGTTCTGATTCGCCAAGTGCTACCGCGTCTTCAGATAAAGGTAAACGAACAACAAATCTTCCATTGGGATTTCTGGTTGTGGTTTGATTAAAGTGAGTTTCACATGCTTGTTCAGCGGCTGTATAATTGCTTTCTGTAGGAACATCTTCAACCTTCCAGAATTTTTCAATTAGTTCGCCAGTTGACACATCCTCTTCACTTAAAACTGCGCATATCGCTTCAGTTGTGCTGTTTTCCGATACTCTGCCACTGGCGATCCATCCAAGTTTTGTGTTCAACAATATTGGAAGATTATCGGCCAACTCTATTTTCCCGTTTTGCATAAGACTGAAGTAGCATTCGGCGCCTAGCAGAATATCCACCCTTCCTGGTTGGTCGAAATATGGGTCAGCTAAGTCTACAGGATGATGGAAAACTAGGTCAGCTAGACTGATGTTATTAGGAATGTTCCAGTGATTGATGTTAATTATTTGTGATGGTTGAGGCGAGATTATTTAGTTAAGAACTGCTGCTTCAAGTCGTGTGGTGTAGTTATTGTACCTGGAATACAACTCGACGTTGACTCGATGATTTACCTTGGTGTTGCTGGACTCAATTCCGCTTATAGCGATTGACGTTGGGTTCATTGGAATTCCAAGACGTTTGACTAGACGTTTACTTACGAAGTTAATTTGTGATCCCTAGTCAAGAAGCGCTCTACATTGAATTTCTTTTTCACCGGCTCTTATGAGGACCACGGCTGTGCTAAGTAAAATATAGTAATTTGATACCGTATATTTTTCTGCACTTAGGCTGCTTGGGTGAATTGTGTGGGTTTTGTAGTCTCAGCTGAGTGATTGGATGTAACCCTTGAACTTGGTTGTTGACTGTTGGTGTTTGAGTCTTTTAAATGTTATATTTGTTGGCAATCTTCATACATCTTCTTAGGCTACAATTTTTTGCGTTATGTCCCGGTTTTAAACAGTTAACACAATAATTTTGTTTTTGAACAATTTGAAGTCGCGCTGATGGTGACAGCTTCAAAAATTCTGGGCATGTGAATAATAGGTGTCTTCCATATTTGCACATTGAACAGACTTCATTGTTTTGTTTTCCGATTGTGATAGAAGTACATACCTTTGCCCTTGGGTTTGAAAATTTGTCCCTTTCGGACATTGCTTCCACTGATTGAAAATTTCTCTCTAAGAAATTTAGAAAGTCTTTGATAGTTGGCACTTATCGTGGCTGTGGAAGAGACTGCTCATAACGGAGTCGTGTGACCTGATCCAGTCGTTTAAGAAGCAAATGAATGAGCAATGGATCCCATGTTGATGTGTTGATATCAAGATTTTGAAGTGCTAATAAACACTCCTTTGATTGGCCTACTACCAGTGAGGAAAATAAGTTGTAAAATTCTTGCCATTTTAAATAATTGCCGTCAAATTTTGGTAATGTTATTTTTGTTATTGAAACTGAATCGGGCTGACTATTATTTTGTCCAGAAGGTGGTTGAGTAGTTGCATGGTTGTTAACGATTCTTAATGCATTTCGTACATCATTTCGTAAATTGTTATATTTTGTATCCTTGATTAACGGGGTCATCACTAATTTCACATATTTGTAGGTGGAGGTCTTCAATGTTTTGCCATAACTTTGTGGTAATTGGCACATACTGATTTGTTAATTTGGTTTTTAACAAACGTTCCAGAGATGCCATTATTGCTGCTTGTCTACGAATAGTTTTCAACATCTTATCTGTGTCTGCTGATGTCACGTTAGCACATGCATTTTGGTTTTGTTGTGGAAGTGGGCCTTGTGTTTTGGCCGAAGGCTGTGGCACCTTCAGCATAGATGATTCGAATATCTCTTTGTATTGTAGGACGGCATTCATAATTGCGTTGTAGTACTCATCTGGGAAATACTAGTGGTCTAGCTGAATGTTTTTTGTCAGCCGAATTTTATTGTCATTGGATTCGAATTCTGGCCATTCTCCGTCCAGCCTTTGAAGTCTCTCTTGAAAGTAGTCTATGGAACCCTTTCTTGTAGCGGAGTCCTTTTTGTAGTTTCGGATGATCGTTTCAATCCGTTCTCCTATTTCCTTTTGGTTGTTGACCAACTCCTCGAAGGATACCATGGTGTATTGAGTTATTGTGCTACTTCAAATGTTAAAATCCTGTGGCTGGTTACAGCATCACGTCGGGGTCACCAAAAATGTTAATGTTAATTGTGAAGTATTTTCTTGCAAGCACTTGTAGCTTGAAGAATTGTGGTTATTTTGGGATTCTCACAAGCACTTGAACTTGGAGATAGTTGTGGTATAGTTTTTTGTCCTCACAAGCACTTGAACTTGGAGGCAGTGTTCAATAAAACAATTGATTTATTATTCTACTAAACATAGAACAGAGTGTTGCCACACAAGTATTTTTTTTTTACCGGGTGCAGTCAAGTTAATAATTATTGAAATTATTATTAATACAAATTACTTTTAATAAAAAATATTTTACTTAATAAGGAAAATAATAATTTGGGATTATTAGTGCGTTTAAAAATGTTAAACTTAAATTTTATCAATTCCCATAAAAAATACTAATTATTAACTTGACTGCAGCCGGTCAAAAAAAAAATAATTGTGTGGCAACACTCTATTCTTTAATAGCTGTTGTTGTTATTTACATTTATTTTCTTTTACATACTCTTACAACTACAATTTGAAGGTGAAGAAAAGTCAGCCAATGTAGCAATGGTAAAGTAAGAAAATAAAAAAACATGTTGATTATTGAGTTCTTGTTTCAACTTTGTTATTTGTTGTTAGGCTTCTCATTTGTTTAAATGAAAGTTTATAACATAATATTAATGTATTTTTAATAAAAAATATTTTACTTAATAAGTAAAATAATAATTTGGGATTATTAGTGCGTTTAAAAATGTTAAACTTAAATTTTAACAATTCCCAAAAAAAAACACTAAATAAAAAAAAAATTTTTATAATAAATATCGAGCCTTTTTTCGATTTTATCATAAGCAACAAAAATTAAATTTTTTAGAAGGTTTTTTTTAAATATTCAAATATGTTTTTGTATGTAAATTGTCGCTTACGATAAAATTGTACAGCCTGTATCTTAAAAGTTATCAACAATTTTGCCATTTTCATAATTGTAATTCTAGGCCCATAAAATTTTAATTTCAATAAAAAAGTATATTTCCGATAACATGTCGCTTACGATAAAATCGAAAAAAGAGCTCGATATATCTCATAATCAGGTAAGGATTTTTATATCATATGGCTAGTTTTTGAGATATGGTCACTTTTAACATATTATTACATAGGGGTTCCGATAAAATATTGGTCATATATGTATAACTTTTAAACTGTCAATCAAATAGAAATGTTATGTATGGACCAAGTAAGGGTTGAACTAACAGGATTGTTAAGGTTGCTGTTAAATTCTAGGTACATAAACCAAGAACTTGTTTGGTGTCACAAGGTACTTGGGACCATGTAACAAAGAAAGGTGCAGTAAAACAAGTCAATTTGTCTACTACGCTATGTCTTTATTTTTCTTCTATATTTATATAAAATATTATAGCTAACTAAACTTATACGCTAAATAATTAGGTCACTTATTAATGCAAGGTAAAAGGAAAATAACTAAAAATGCTGAATTTGTAAAGTCGCTGACCACTGAAGACATTGAACTTATGTTCTTTATTTTGGTCATTGGCTGGTGTTGAATAAACAAAAAAAAACTTATTGGTAATATGACTACACATGTGTATGCATGGGTGTATGTTATGCTGTGACTGCAATATGATTCTTCGGTCACTAACCATTAATGCATTGCACTTATTGTTTATGTTTGTTTATAAACAAATAATTGCAAATGCATTTACATACATACACATGTGTTTGGATGTTTATGAATTTAATTTTAATGAGTTGAATAATTATGATGAACTTAATTTAAAGGTTGCCAACATTCTCCCCCCGTTGAACCATGTAATGTTCAAATACTGCCGCTGCACTTCAGGTATCTTGTAGTTCGATAACGTATTTGGATGGTGAGCTTTGTCGAGGAGTTGGAGTAGGTATCGCTTCGGGTTGGTCCTTCCTTCTACAAGATGATCGGTTTTTCCAGACCAGATAAAGGACAACTAAGGCGAAAACTAAGCTGAGCGTAAAGTAGCTTATTGCTTGATGGTGCCGATTTTTGTTGTTGATGAGTTTATGCAGTTGTGACATGTCGGCCTCCTGAAGTTGGGCTTGTAGCTCATTTAGTTGATCAGTATGAGTTTGTAGAACCTGCCGCGTGCTGTTGAATATTGTTATAGGCTCACTTATGTTTGTCAGAGCATTAATATTTTTGAAACGGAAGTACGATGTTTGGATGTTACTGGATACGTCATAGTGTTCCCGAATGGTGACATCGGCTGTCTTTAGAATACAGGTTGGTTCAATCTGAAGTATACCAGAACCGTGCAATGTAAATTGCATTATTTCAGTTCCACAAACAGCATAAACTTCAGTGCTATTTATTGTGGAATAAATCCATTTGTTTTTGTTGTGTAGTTGTATCCAAACGCCTTGTTCTCTTGATGTAACTAGCTTGCAAGTTCTAGCAGGTTTTTGATTAAAAAAATTAATTTCGCAGGACGAAGCCATTGATCCTTTTCCGAAGGTTGATTGTTTGTTGTCGAAGATAAAGACATCGTTGAGCCGGAATGAATTTGTTATATCATCATTCGACAGTGGAATGTATTCATCTCTGAGTGAATTAATTGCCAGATACGGTTTCTCCGGTACTATGACAAAAAGTGTGCCGTTCCTGTTTGAGGGAACTCCAAATATCTTTAAGAGTTCAAAAGGTTGTTGGTCGATCAATGGTAATTTGACTTCAAAGATGACCTTGTTTTCTGTGACTCCTGCCTTAGTTCGCATAAGTTTGTAAAGTTGAATCAAGTCGTCTTCTTTGACGGGTAGGACTCGCGACACTGGTAAATGTGCCTTGATCACGTTTAGTTCTCTCTGAAGCTGATTTGGTGATAAAAGAGAAGGACTAATTCTACCATGATGGGAGTCCGTTAAGACGTTTATTATTTCAGCTTCATTTCGGCGGAGTCGCGTTGCTGTTAAAATCAGCTCACTAGATAGAAATGTTGTTAAATATGCGATCTTTAATTGATGCTGGTCGTAAGTTACTCGATTTTGTAGCCTTGTTATTTCATTTTGTGTTTCATTTAACCTTGACTGCAACGAAAGTTCTGTTTCTTTGATAATATTAAGAGTAGAATCAATTATGGATGTTTGATTTCGTAGTAATGAGTAAAGATGCTCTCTGCCCGTTTCTGCTTGGCGTATCGTGTGTTCCATTTCGGTGGCATAATCAGAGTCGAGAACACCAAAGAGGCTTCTTGCTACGTTCCCGATGATGTTGACCAGACATGATCACGTTCTCATCTTGTATCAGATCGGCCTGAAGCTGTTTTAGGTTGCTTATGAAATCGTGACACATGTTTGCTTGTGGAGAAAATTTGTAAAGATTGGAAAACGTCTCCAATGCGGTTGAAAATGCTTTAACTTCTGATCGGAATGGAACAAGATCGTAATACACCATTATTTTCCATTCTGCTGTGATTGTTCTTGCTGTGCCTATCCCTTCAAAATACAGGCCGGGATCCTTGCTGAATACCTCAGAATTTATTGGTTTGCCGAGAACAGCAGGGAGTAAGAGAAGGGTGAGCAAGGTTGTGTATAGTAAGCTGCAGCCAACAGATTTAGGTCGCTTGGTGGGAGATGAGTCTGGTTCGGGTGACCTCTTTAAGGTTTTGTTTGCAGGTTTCTCATTTGTTTCCTCATTCATTTCCTCATTTATTAAGGGGGCCAAGCGATGAATAGCAAGTGACTTAATACCTGATGACGTTTTGACCTTGACTACTCGTACGAAGCCATCATGACCCTTGCAGATATTTACTATTCGACCAAGGGGCCATTTCATGACTGGCACATTGTCTTCTTTGATGATTACAAGTTGACCTTCTTGAACGTTTGATGAAGCTGTTCTCCACTTATGTCGTTGTTGTAATTCTGAAAGGTATTCTTTTGACCATCGATTCCAAAAGGCATGTTTCAAGTGAGACACTAATTCCCATCTTTTCGCGAGTGATGACGTTGGCTCTTTTGCCTGTCTGTCGAATTGAGCGGTTAATGGTTCTCCTATTAAAAAATGGCCTGGTGTTAGGGCCGTTAGATCATTCGGATCTGATGATATTGGTGTTAGCGGTCTTGAGTTCAGAATGGCTTCCACTTCTATAACAACCGTTTCCAACTCCTCATGGGTCAGAGAAGCCTCGGCGGTCGTTCGAAGAAGTAAGGGTTTGGCTGATTTCACGGCAGCCTCCCATAGACCTCCAAAATGGGGAGCTCTGGGCGGGATGAACTTAAATTCTATTCCTTCCTTGGAGCAGGCATTTTCTATTTTTTCTTGGGAACTGGAACTGAATATAGCTGTCTTAAGCTCTTCAAGTTTGTTTTTAGTTCCAACAAAATTTGTTGCATTGTCGGAGTACATCGTTTGGCAGCGTCCACGGCGAGAAATGAATCTTTTCAATGCCCCTATGAATGCATCAGTGGTCAAATCAGTAACTACCTCCAAGTGTGTCGCCTTGGTGGCAAAGCAACAGAATACTGCAATATACACCTTATGAGGGCGCTTTCCTCTGAGCTTATAATGTACCCAGAAAGGGCCACAGTTGTGATGAATGGTCGACCTGGGCTTATTCTGCAACTTGGTAAATTGCCCATTATTTGATTGAACATTCGTGGCTTAGCTCTTGTGCAACGTATACACTGATGGACCACAGATCTTGTCATTGTTTTCCCTTTCAGAATCCAAAACCTTTGTCGTGCTGTAGCTAGTAATTGCTGTGGTCCACAATGATGATTTTCATTATGTAGGTTTACCAGGATCAGCCTTGCAATAGGATCGTTATATGGTAACACGAGCGGATGTTTGGCGTCGTATGACAGTTCTGATGCTTCTAAACGCCCACCTACTCTTATTAGTCCTGCTGAGTCTAAGAAAGGGCACAAACTTTTAAGCGGACTTGCTCCTTCGACTATCTGAGACCGTTGAAGTGTTTTCAATTCGTCTGGGAAATCAGATTGTTGCATTGCTCGCACTATGATGTGAAAAGCATTCTCCAGTTCAATGGCAGTGATGCGACTTCCAGTTTGGGTTGAGGTTTTTCTGATTATCTGAGCGAATCTTAGTACATAGGCTACAGTGTGTTGAAGGAAGATAAATGAATTTCTGTGGTTGATGCTGTAAACCCAGTCTTCGACGTTGGATGATGCTGCAGCAGTCACGATTTGAGTCTTCATCTTAAACTCCAAATTGATAGCGTTCTGAGCGTTCTTTTTAAATGGTCCCGGCCAGATACATTCTTGGCCATGCAAGAATGGAGGGCCATAGAACCACAAGTTCAAGCTTGGTAGTTTTTCTGGAGTTACGCCTCTCGAAATGAAGTCAGCTGGGTTTTCCTTTGATTTGACGTGTCGCCATTGACAATTGATGGTTATGTCTTGTATCTTGCTGATTCGGTTAGCCACAAAAGTCTTGAGTGATGAAGACGCTGAATTTATCCAATATAAGACAATTTCTGAGTCAGACCAAAAGAAAAGCTGTTTGTCGTCGTACCGTAACTCCCTTTTTACTTTGTTGGCTAGTTCTGCTCCTAGAAGTGCTGCGCAAAGTTCCAGCCTTGGTAGGGATAACCTTTGGAGAGGCGCAATTCTGGACTTGGAGCACAACAGTCGGACTATTATTCCTCCATTTTTGAGCTTGGATCGAACGTAGACTGCTGCTCCATAAGCCCTTTCTGATGCGTCTACAAATACGTGCAATTGGACGTGCGAGGCTATTTGACCATTGAAAACATGTCGTGGTATAGGAGTGTTGTCTAATGTGTTTAGTGACTTACGGAAATCAAGCCATTTCGTTGTGAGATCTTTAGGGAGTTCCTCATCCCAAGATCTTTTACCTTCCCACGGTTGTTGAATGAATATTTTGGCTAAAACCACGATTGGGCCTGCAATACCCAAAGGATCGTAGATTCGTGCCACATCTGATATGACAGATCGTTTTGTTATAATTGAGGTTGGCTGAAGATTTGCCTTTAGGCAAAATTGATCCGAAGATGGGCTCCATATTAGTCCTAGTGCCTTGATTGATGCATTTTCGAAATCAAGGTTGACTTCTTGATCTTCTTGTGGTATATCTTGGAGTAGATGGCGATGGTTTGCACACCATTTACGTAACTTGAAACCAGCTTCCTTGAGCAAGTCTGTTAGTTGGGATTGCATTTCCATAGCTGTTGCTAAACTATTAGAACCGCTTATTCCGTCATCAACGTAGAAGTCCTGGCCCAAGATCGTTGCACCCAGCGGATATTTGTCCATACGAGTGGCCGCTAGCCTTTGTAAACATTTCGTGGCCAGGTACGGGGCTGATGATGTGCCATATGTAACGGTGTTTAGTTGAAAATGGCGTAGAGGCTGGCCAGGATTCTCTCTCCACAGAATTAGTTGAAGGTTCCGGTCTCGTTCGTCTACGAGGATCTGACGGTACATTTTTTCAATGTCTGTGGTAAAGACAAATCTGGGTAAACGGAAACGTAGAAGCATTCCGAAGAGGTCCCCCTGCACGGTTGGACCTGTAAGTAAAATGTCGTTTAATGAACGATCTGTAGATGTTTTTGCCGATGCATCAAAAACGACTCTGAGCTTAGTTGTGCTACTTTCTGGACGCAGAACGCAATGATGTGGAATGTAGTAACGTGGGCCGCAGAGAGTTTTTGGGTCGATTTGAGTCATGTGACCAAGATCTTCATATGACTTCATGAAGTCCTTGTATTGTGTTTCGAGCGTTTCATCTCGTCTGAATCGTCGTTCCAAAGCACGGAATCTGGAATATGCTGTTGGTTCTGATTCGCCAAGTGCTACCGCGTCTTCAGATAAAGGTAAACGAACAACAAATCTTCCATTGGGATTTCTGGTTGTGGTTTGATTAAAGTGAGTTTCACATGCTTGTTCAGCGGCTGTATAATTGCTTTCTGTAGGAACATCTTCAACCTTCCAGAATTTTTCAATTAGTTCGCCAGTTGACACATATCGCTTCAGTTGTACTGTTTTCCGATACTCTGCCACTGGCGATCCATCCAAGTTTTGTGTTCAACAATATTGGAAGATTATCGGCCAACTCTATTTTCCCGTTTTGCATAAGACTGAAGTAGCATTCGGCGCCTAGCAGAATATCCACCCTTCCTGGTTGGTCGAAATATGGGTCAGCTAAGTCTACATTTGGGATTTGCCAATTTGAAATGTCAATTTGTTGATTTGGTTGTGGAGGGATGATTGTAGGGAGAACAAAAGCGTCTAAGTTGGTTGCAAAATTGTTATTTCTGGCTTGCAATTTAACATTTATACGCTTTGTGGCCCTTCTTCGTGCGTTTCCAATACCATCAATGCATACAAGGGCTTCAGCTGAAGATAAAGACAATCTTTTTACGACACGCTCGGATACTAGATTCACCTGAGACCCGGAATCCAATATTGCTCTAAATTCTCCCGAATTTCCGTTGGCCGCTGTTAACCTTACTCTTGCTGTTGCAAGTAGTACATAACCCTGGCGCGACGGCGGGTTGTTTGTGGCAGCTGATGTAACAGTCACATTAGTAGTGTTAGGTGCAACATCTGTTTTCCGTATATCATTTGAGTGCTGATCTGCGGTTTTGACTTGATTACCATGTTTTGATGAATTGTGTGGCTTGGAATTTGAACCTAAATGCAATAATGTATTATGTTTTTTGTTACATTTTTTGCAAGGTCTTTATGTGCAGGTTTTCGAACTGTGATCAGCTCTGAAACAGTTTACACACAGTCTTTGTTGTTGTACCCAGCTTAGCCGCTTTGCTTCTGATAGTTGTAGAAATTTCTGGCAATGGAAGAGTCCGTGGTCGCCGGCCTTGCATAATTTACAGGAAACATAGTGTTCACTGGCAGTGGTTGCAGATGATGACACAACTTTAGGTGATGACTTATCGTTTTGGCGGATTGATTCCATTGATTGAAACTCAAATTCCAAGAATGATAAAAACTCAGCTAGAACTGGCACGTTCCTTGGATTAGTTAACGATTGCATGTACCTTACATGTGTGCTTCTATCAAGTTTTCTCATCAGAAGCTGAATAAGAATTGCATCCCATGAGGCTGTTGCAATTCCTAAATTGTTTAAAGCCAACATACACTCCTTGGTGGTGTCATGAAGAGTCTTAATCGCTGAAGCAGATGACGTAGCTGCAGGCTGATCAATTAATTTCTCTACCAGGTTTGCCACAAGAACTCTTTTATTGTTGTAGCGGTCCTTGAGTGTTTGCCAAGCAGTGGCATAATTTGTTTCTGATAATGACAACTGACTTATTAGACGTTCAGCTTCGCCGGATAAGTTACTTTTCAAATACCACATTTTCTGAATAGCTGGTATTGGTTGCTTGTCTACCATTTCAGAAAATAAGTCATGGAATTGACGCCATTTCAGGTAATCCCCACTAAATTGAGGTATAGTTAAATTTGGCAGTTGTAACGACTTGACTTTACAACTGTTTGTCATTAATTCTGGTGCTGCTGTTTGAGTGTGCATACCATTCGGTTGAAGGTTGTCTGCCTGCACGAAAAGATTAACTAGAGTTTGCTGCATCAAATCATATAACGCTTCATATTCATTCTGATCAAGTCCATGCGCAGTTGGAATTGTAAACTGCTCATGAACTTCATCATATAGAATTTCTATTTTCTCCCATAATTTCTTTATGTTACTTATGTTCAGGTCAAAAAACTGTTTTGGTTTATCCTCTATAAATATCAATGAATTTAACAGCTGTTTCAGAGCTGCTAAACGCATATTTAATTTGCGGATGATGCCAGGAGTACTATTAGGATCGTCAGGCATCGGTGTAACTCCTTGTGCTTTAGTTGTAGCCTTCGAAATTCCGCTGGACCTAGTGGGAGCTTCAGGTTGATCTTTAGGTTCGGCCCTAAGACGTAAAGTTTCCTTATTAAATATTTCCAAGTATTCCTCGGCTATTTTTTGGATTTTGTCATAATAGCCCTCCGCGAAGTAGTCTAATTTCATTGGGTCATCGCAATCTTCCCGAATATCCGAATCCGTGTTTTGAAATTTATCCCAACACTCCTGAAGACGTCTCGAATGTTCCTCGAAGTAAGCAGCTGTTTTTCTTTCAGCTGGGTCTTTTTTGAAGTTTCTTATTATCTTCTGGATATCTTCGCCCGTTGAGATTTGAAGGTCCAATAATTTTTTAATTGTCTCCATTTTTACCCAGATTATTTGTTATAAAAACGTTTTGTATCACCAATGTTAATCAATCAATTGTCCTGTTAAGGTGCTTGATCGCTCAGGTAGCGTGTTGAATTTAGCAATGAGTGCTTACAAGATCCTTACCGCTGGTGGGTGGAACTTGAAGTTCAGAACTGTTTTGGGTCACCAATGTTATGGTGCTTGATCGCTCAGGTAGCGTGTTGAATTTAGCAATGAGTGCTTACAAGATCCTTACCGCTGGTGGGGGGAACTTGAAGTTCAGAGCTGTTTGGGGTCACCAATGTTATGGTGCTTGATCGCTCAGGTAGCGTGTTGTATTCAGCAATGAGTGCTTACAAGATCCTTACCGCTGGTGGGGGGAACTTGAAGTTCAGAGCTGTTTGGGGTCACCAATGTTAAGGTTGCTGTTAAATTCTAGGTACATAAACCAAGAATTTGTTTGGTGTCACAAGGTACTTGGGACCATGTAACAAAGAAAGGTGCAGTAAAACAAGTCAATTTGTCTACTACGCTATGTCTTTATTTTTCTTCTATATTTATACAAAATATTATAGCTAACTAAACTTATACGCTAAATAATTAGGTCACTTATTAATGCAAGGTAAAAGGAAAATAACTAAAAATGCTGAATTTGTAAAGTCGCTGACCACTGAAGACATTGAACTTATGTTCTTTATTTTGGTCATTGACTGGTGTTGAATAAACAAAAAAAAACTTATTGGTAATATGACTACACATGTGTATGCATGGGTGTATGTTATGCTGTGACTGCAATATGATTCTTCGGTCACTAACCATTAATGCATTGCACTTATTGTTTATGTTTGTTTATAAACAAATAATTGCAAATGCATTTACATACATACACATGTGTTTGGATGTTTATGAATTTAATTTTAATGAGTTGAAAAATTATGATGAACTTAATTTAAGGGTTGCCAACAAGGATGTAAAGGTTAGTCCTAGCGTGTAGTAGTGTTTGTGGTAGATTTGCCCTATAGTCCCTTGGTTAGATTATACAGCTGCCAGGGAGACCAGCTCAATCAGTAGGCGCTCAAAAGAGGTGCCAAAAGATTAGAGAATTTAATTGAAAAAAGGCAAGTTATTGCCGAATTACGTTAACAAATTAAAGTCTGATTTATTGAATATTTTATTCTACTTATATGCTTTTTTACATTTTACTATTTGTATGTTTCTTGATGTCTTTACTTTTGCTGACCATCTATAACAACACGATTTTGTAATGAAAATAAAAGTGTGTCATTTAAATTTAATAAAGTAAGCGTTTTGTTAATTATTACAATGAACTGTGTTGCAATGCAACTATATTATGACACAGTGTATTACAGTTAGTGAGGTACACTACAGACCGCTTATAGTCAATGATATAAGCTTTTGAATTTGAAAATTTGGAGTGACCTTGCTGCAAAAGAGATTTAGTTAGAGAGTGCCAAAGCTGACCACCTCGAGATGGAAGAGGCTTCAGTCAGGCTTATGTTATAATTTTTATGGTATTTTAGGTTTTTTTCTTGTACACAGAGAAAAAACTGCCTCATAGAATCAAAAAGATTTTCTCTATGAAACGTTTTTAGGCTAAGGGGTATCCCAGCAGAGAGAAGCGAAGATTTTTTCATAGAGTTTCCTTATTGTTTTTATGTGGTAAATCTTATTAATTTTATAAAGAAGAAAACCACATAAAATCAAGAAAAAATCTTATTATTCACAACTTTTTTTTACTCAATTTCCGTTATTTTTGGCACCAAAAAAACAATCCATAGAAAAAAACTTCTTGATTCTATTAGGTTTTCTTATAAATTGTAAACTATAAGGATTTCTTATTGATTTTATTAGGTTGCTTTATTGATTTTTTTAAAAAGGGTTTCTTCTTGATTTTAGTAGGTTCCTATCTGAGTATGTGTAAAGCATCTTATTGATTTTTTAATAAGCAAATCTTCTTGATTTTATGAGGTGTCTTGTTATTTCAAATCTATAAATAGACATAGAGACAATTTTTTTCATGATCTTTTTAATTTTTGTATAAGAATGTTCGCACAATAATTTCAACCCTTATTCAGGCTGCTTGTTAGCATATTGGGTAGAGTGCTTGTCTATCAGGTAGAAATTTGCTGGTTCAATACTTGGTGAGTAAGTTAGTTAAGAGTATAACATAATGTGCATGTATGTATGCATAAATAAATAACATCTACAATATACTACATACATACATACATAAGTACAGAGAATAAAGACGAATTTTTTTTAATTTTTATGAGGTCGCCTAATAAAAACAAGAAGAAAACCTTATTGAAAAAATCAATAAGATAACCTAATAAAAGCTAGAAGATTTCTTCTAGATTTCTTCAAAAAGGTTTTCCCTATGAAATTAATAAGATTTCCCTATTGAAAAAGATCCATAGGGATTTCTTATTAATTTTGTTTGTTTGCAAAAGATTTCATAAACTGATTAAAAATTAAATAAATTCAAAAAACTCATAATTTTTTCCGAGAAAATATGCTAACTCAAAAAAATACTTGTTTTTTTGATCAACTAAAATATGCTACTCGCATCTCAAAATAATATGCAAACCACATGCAAAATAATTCTTTTTTTGCAGACCTACATATAAATTAGCAAGCATATTTAAAGCATATTATGAAAAAATATCAACTAAAGATTTTGATGCTTCTATTGTTGATATAACAAATTTAAATTTTTCTAATCTATTAAATTACTCAACAAAATTATTTGTTAAATTATATCATAACGGAATACGCATATGTAGAAGAACTCGTATTTTTTGTGTATTCATTATTTGCTTATCTAATAACGATTTGCTCTTTAGCTGAGTGGTAAGTACGTCAGTCTATTAGTCAAGAGATTGCCGGTTCTATTCATCCCAAACAACTTAAAAATTTAACACAAAACCAAGTTCTAGAAAAAAAAACAAACAAAGAAACAACACATTAGAATTTGAAAAACAAATTCATCAAAAAATTTTGTTTTCTGTTAACAACTCAATTGTGAATAACACGATCACTTTAATTGGAAATAATTGAGTTGATTTTGTTTTCTTATGTTACAAATGCGTGTTTGTATTTACAAAAATCACTGTAGGTGCCTTTTTAAATAGTATTTTAACTGTATTCACAAATAAATTACTTATATTTACAAATCTTTTTTTTTTTGTGCCTACTGAAAAGTTAGCTTTTTATACCCTTTACCACAAAAATGGTAAAAGGGTATATATAGGTTTGTCATTCCGTTTGTAATTTCTATAATATCAATAAGCGACACATAAAATATATATATTCTGGATCCTTATGCATAGGGAAGACGAATAAGCGATGTCCGTCTGTCCGTCTGTCCGTCTGTCTGTACGTGAAATCGGTTTTCCGAAGCTCCCAGAAAAGCTAGAGACTTCGTTCTTGGACTGGTGTGTCAGAAATTTTCCAAAATAGATTGGTATTGAAATTCAGCAAAATCGAGCAGACGATTGCAGAGCTGGGAAACTTAAACTTAATTTTGCCATATAAAAGTAACTACCGAAAACAAATTTTTATTTTTTTTTAATAAATGAACTTATTTTACACTTCAGTACGACTAAAATTGGAATTTTAAATTAAAAAAATAAAAAAAAAATAAAAAGACGTTTCCAGGGTTGGAAAACTTTAACTTTTTGTGTTATGTAACATTAACTATGTCTAAAACTATATTAGTATTTTCTCGAGAACCGTAAGAGCTACAGACCTGAAATTTGGACACAGTGTGTAGACCCTTGGCCGCTACAACAACAAATACATGAGAATTGGAAATTAAAGGGTGTGCCAAAACGAGCAACGAAAAATGTTAAAATCCCATGTAATATACATACAATTGTATGTATATGCACTTGAAATTTGTAAAGTTAGTGTATTTTTATACAGACTACAACAATTAACACTAAAATTAAAAAAAATTTAATTAAAGGGTGTACCATCAGTTAATGTAATTTCGACTATGTAATTTTGATAAATTGCTGTATCTTGGAAACCGTAAGAGCAAAACTCTTGAAATTTTCAAAAACGGTAAAAGTAAAAAAATAAAAAATTATAAAATCGTCAAACCAAAAAAATCGCCAAAAACAAAAAAAAAATCGCCAAAATGAAAAAAAAACACCAAATCCAAAAAAATTTCTAAGACTAAAATAAATCGCAAAAAAACGGAAAAATTGCTAAAATTAAAACAAAAATCGCCAAAATGAAAGAAAATCGCCAAAATGAAAAAAAATCGCCAAAATTAAAAAAATCACCAAAACGAAAATAACCCTAAAAAACAGAAAAAATCGCCAAAATGAAAAAAAATCGCCAAAATGAAAAAAACGCCAAAAACGAAAAAACCCCAAAAAAACAGAAAAAAATCGCCAAAATGAAAAAATAATCGCCAAAACGAAAAAAAGCACCAAATTAAAAAAAAAATATCTAAGACTAAAATAAATCGTAAAAAAACGGAAAAATTGCTAAAATGAAAACAAAACTCGCCAAAATGAAAGAAAATCACCAAAATGAAAAAAATCGACAAAATGAAAAAAAATCACCAAAACGAAAAAAAACCTAAAAAACAGAAAAAAATCGCCAAAATTAGAACAAAAATCGCCAAAATGAAAAAAATCGCCAAAATGAAAAAAAAAATCGCCAAAATGAAAAAAATCGCCAAAACGAAGAAATTCCCAAAAACAGAAAAAATTGAAAAAAACCTCCAAAAACAGAAAAAAATCGCCAAAACGAGAAAAAAGCGACAAAACTGAAAAAATCGTTTTAACTGAAAAAAACTTCAAAAAAGCAAAAAAGCCTACCTTTTGTGCGCGATTCAAAGTCGCACTTTACTGAATTTTTTAATATTAAAGGAATTAAATGAAACTTAGTTTTTCCTTATTTCGTTTTTGCTTTGTTCACTTAACATATTTTATGTATTTTTTACAGAACTAGATTGGTATCAATAATCAGGAAAATCCAAAATTATGACTCCAGGGTTGGAAAACTCACACTTTTTGTGTTATGTAAAATTAAATAGGTCTAATTTTTTTTCTTTTTCTTTATAAATTGAATATATTTTATGCTTCTCAAAGAAAAGTTTGGCGTATGAAATTTGAAAAATGAAAATTACAGCTCCAAAGATGGAAACTTTAAAAAAATGATAAATTTTTTCACAAAACAAATATGTATGTATGTGTCTGTATACTATATATATGTACATACGTTGGTAAAGGGTATATAAGATTCGGCACAGCCGAATATAGCACTCTTACTTGTTTTAGTTGACGTATTTTGAATATAGGCTCTCGATATATACCAGCCTAACACACAACATAAAATATGTTTTTGAAAACTATATTATTATTATAAAAGTCTGTTACAAACAGTAAATAAATACATTAAAATAATTCAATATTTGTTATACTATACAGTAATTAAAGAGAAATATACAAAAAACTTTACATAATAAAAAGCAACATAAAAATCTTAAAGTAATAAGGTCATTAGAACTTATTTAAATTTTTATTACTATTGTTTAGGAGAGGTTTAAAATTATTAGTGCCGTTTTTCTGTATGCCTTCTTTAAATAATAAAATTGCAGCAACGGTATCAGACTATAATTTATTATCTATATAAAGGGTGTTTTTTTAGAGGTATAGAACTTCGAATTGAAATAAAACACAAGAAAATCGTTTTAATGTCCATCAATTTGGCTTTATTGGAAGGATAATTTTATGCCATTAATGTTTAAATATGATTTCGGGCATGTGGCCGCCGCGGCTGGCTCGAATAAAGCCAATTCGGCTTTTTTAAAGCCAATTCGGCTGGCTCGAATAAAGCAAATTTGCACGATTTTTTTAGAGGTATAGAACTTCGAATTGAAATAAAACACAAGAAAATCGTTTTAATGTCCATCAATTTGGCTTTATTGGAAAGATAATTTTATGGCATTAATGTTTAAATATGATTTCGGGCATGTGGCCGCCGCGGCTGGCTCGAATAAAGCCAATTCGGCTTTTTTAAAGCCAATTCGGCTGGCTCGAATAAAGCAAATTTGCACGATTTTTTTAGAGGTATAGAACTTCGAATTGAAATAAAACACAAGAAAATCGTTTTAATGTCCATCAATTTGGCTTTATTGGAAAGATAATTTTATGGCATTAATGTTTAAATATGATTTCGGGCATGTGGCCGCCGCGGCTGGCTCGAATAAAGCCAATTCGGCTTTTTTAAAGCCAATTCGGCTGGCTCGAATAAAGCAAATTTGCACGATTCGTAAGCGTTGTTCTTTTGTCAATCTGTTCATGATGAAATGGCAAACCAAACTAAATATTAATCACTTGACAGCTGACAAAATGGCCGCCAGTTAAAAAAGTGATGCCAACTTAAAGTCCTATACCTCAATAAAAAGCACCCTATATATAAAAAATTTTTGCAAGTGTGTTGTGACTTTATAACTCACGAACGGTCAAACCGAATTCGATCAAATTTTTATGGTTTGTTCGTATGGTCGTGTAGATGGTTTATCTAAAGTTTTCACGAAATCGGACGACGCGTTTGTGATTTATGATTTTTCATGTCAACATGTGATTTTGTCCATATAAAAAAAACACCAACAAATACGTAGGTGCCTATGAGCGTTTGTGGTATGTATACGTGTCAGTGTCACTTTGTATAGTTATTTTTCGTCGCAGTGGCCCATATATGGTTTATATGAAGTTTGGTTGAAATCCGATAACCCCGTCCGACAGATGGCGCCATATTTAGTTTTTTTGTGTTTTTGCACCGTAACTCAAGAACTACTGCACCGATGTTGACAAAACTTTATATATGTACATGCTCTATGGGGCGTAAGGAGTGTTTCTGTGTAGTTTGAAGGTCGTCCGACAGATGGCGCAGTATTTATTATTTTTGTGTTTTTGCTCCGTAACTCAAGAACTACTGCACCGTAACTCAAGAACTACTGCACCGTAACTCAAGAACTACTGCACTTATGTTGACTAAACTTCATATACATGCTTTCTAGGGCGTAAGTAGTGTTTCTGTGTAGTTTGAAGTTTGTCCGACAGATGGCGCCATATTTAGTTTTTTTTGTGTTTTTGCACCGTAACTCAAGAACTACTGCACCGCTTTAGACCAAACTCTATATACATGCTCTATGGGGCGTAAGGAGTGTTTCTGTGTAGTTTGAAGTTCGTCCGACAGATGGCGCAGTATTTATTATTTTTGTGTTTTTGCTCCGTAACTCAAGAACTACTGCACCGTAACTCAAGAACTACTGCACCGATTTAGACCAAACTTAATATACATGCTCTATGGAGCGTGAGGAGTGTTTCTGTGTAGTTTAAAGTTCGTCCGGCAGATTGCGCCATATTTAGTTTTTTTGTGTTTTTGCACCGTAACTCAAGAACTACTGCACCGATGTTGACAAAACCTTATATACATGCTCTTTGGGGCGTGAGGAGTGTTTCTGCGTAGTTTGAAGTTCGTCCGACAAATGGCACCATATATAGTTTTTTTTGTTTTTGCACCGTAACTCAAGAACTACTGCACCGATTTAGACCAAACTTTATATACGTACTCTATGGGGCGTTAGGAGTATTTCTGTGTAGTTTGAAGTTTGTCAGACAGATGGCGCCATATTTAGTTTTTTTGTGTTTTTGCACCGTAACTCAAGAACTACTGCACCGATTTAGACCAAACTCTATATACATGCTCTA
This sequence comes from Tachina lurida, assembly GCA_944452675.1. Classification (NCBI taxonomy): domain Eukaryota; kingdom Metazoa; phylum Arthropoda; class Insecta; order Diptera; family Tachinidae; genus Tachina; species Tachina lurida. The sequence continues at coordinate 90,478,009 of OX101753.1, read as the reverse complement.
TGGGGCGTGAAGAGTGTTTCCGTGTAGTTTGAAGTTCGTCCGACAGATGGCGCAGTATTTATTATTTTTGTGTTTTTGCTCCGTAACTCAAGAACTACTGCACCGTAACTCAAGAACTACTGCACCGATTTAGACCAAACTTAATATACATGCTCTATGGAGCGTGAGGAAAGTTTCTGTGTAGTTTAAAGTTCGTCCGGCAGATGGCGCCATATTTAGTTTTTTTGTGTTTTTGCACCGTAACTCAAGAACTACTGCACCGATTTAGACCAAACTTTATATACATGCTCTATGGGGCGTGAAGAGTGTTTCTGTGTAGTTTGAAGTTCGTCCGACAGATGGCGCAGTATTTATTATATTTGTGTTTTTGCACCGTAACTCAAGAACTACTGCACCGATTTAGACCAAACTTAATATACATGCCCTATGGGGCGTAAGGAGTGTTTCTGTGTAGTTTAAAGTTCGTCCGGCAGATGGTACCATATTTAGTTTATTCGTGGGCAAAATCCAATTTTCATATTGTACCACCAAAGCTATATACAACACTAATGTTTGCTTAGGGCCAGCAACGCGGACCGGGGTCAGCTAGTATTTTATATTATTTATTATAGCTTTTACTAAAAATGGAAAAGGGTATATATAGGTTTGTCATTCCGTGTGTAATTTCCATAATATTCATATGCGACCCATGAAATATACATATATATTCTGTGTCCTTATGAATAGCGAACATGAATAAGCGATGTCCGTCTGTCCATCCGTACGTCTGGTGTACGTGAAATCGGTTTTCGGAAGCTCCCAGAAAGGCTAAAGACTTCGGTCTTTGACTGGTGTGTCAGACATAGTCCAAACTAGATTGGTATTAAAAATCAGCAAAATCGAGCAGACGGTTTCAGAGCTGGGAATCTTAAACTTGATTTTGCCATAGAAAAGTACTAGTAACACAAATTTTTGGGTTTTTGTTAAATAAACTTATTCTATATTTCACTACGAATAAAAATTGTATTAAAAATATAAAAAAATAAAAATTAAATTTTTTTGTTATATAAAAATAACCTACTAAAACTAATTTTTCCTTTTTATCTATAAATTCAACATATCTTACATTTTTAAAAGAAAAATATTGGTGTAAGAAATCAGAAAAATTTCAAATTATGATTCCAGGGTTGGGAAACTTACACTTTTTGTGATATATCAAATTTACTAGGTCTAATAATTTTTTTTAATATCTTAATTTATATATATACATATATATATTTTATGTTTTGGAAAGAAAAGTTGGGTATAGAAAATTAGAAAAATAAAAACCACAGCTCCACAGCTTGAAAATTTAAACTTTTTAGTGTTCCGTACACCAAAGGTGAAAAGGAACCCTATTGCTTTCGCTCCGCTGTCCGTCCGTTTGTAACAGGCTATTTTCTCGAGAACCTTTAGAGCTACGGACCTGAAATTTGGACAGAGTGTGGTCGCTACAACAGCAAATACACGAAAAATAAAAATTAAAGGTTGTTCCAAAAGGAGCAACGAAAAATGTTAAAATCTCATGTAATATACATAAAATTGTATGTATATACACTTGAAATTTGCAAAGTTAGTGTATTTTTATACAGACTACAAAAATTACCACTAAAATTTAAAAAATTTTAATTAAAGGGTGTTCTATCAGTTAATGTTGTTTTGACTATATAATTTTGACAACTTGCTGTGTCTTGGAAACCGTAAGAGCAACACTCTTGAAATTTTCAAAAATCGCCAAAAACCAAAAAAAATAATTCCAAAACGAATAAAAACGCAAAAAAAATTTCTAAAACTAAAATAAATCGCGAAAAACCGCCTCAATAAAAAAATCGCCAATATGAAAAAAATTGTAAAAATGAAAAAAAAACTCAAAAAATCGGAAAAATCGCCAAAACGACATAATAAAAAAATTCTGAAAACCAAACGTACGGAACTCTCGAGCGCGAGTTCAAGTCGCACTTTACCTTATTTGTTTTCCTTATTTGTTTTTTTCTTTGTTCACTTAACATATTTTATATAGTTTTTAAAGAACAAGATTGGTATAAGGACCCAAAAAAATTTAAAAAAAGGATGACTCCAGCGTTTTTTAAAACTTCAAAAAAAGAAGGAGGTTAACAATTCGTCTCAACTTTTTTTTTAGGTGTGTAGGTTCATAACTCGGTGCATTTTAGACCGATTGTAAACTTTTTTTGTTGTCTGAGAGGGTATAGCTTCCCATTGGTCCCATTAAAAAAAGGGGTGGGGTCACGCCTACAATTTTTTAAATTTGATTTTGTGATCTTCTACTTTTTTAAAAATTGCACTGGTGGCCTTTCTTGCGTTTAAAAATTGCACTGGTGGCCTTTCTTGCGTTTGCCGGGTCAGCTAGTATTATATATATATATTTATTATATAAAACAAAAGAATTTCAAATTACCCGTGAACTACACCTTAGAGCAATTACCCACGCGCTACACAATGCATATAAAAATTACACCTGATTCGGGTAATTACCCATGATTCGGCAACACTGCCACATGGCCATACATACATGCATACTAGGCTTGTCAGATGGGCCTGATTTGGCCTGATTGTCAAGTTTTTTAATGCACGTCAAGTGTCAAGTTAAAAAGTGATTTGTCAAGCTTTTTTGTAAGTTAATTTTTTTCTCAAATTTATGCTAGCTATGCAATACTTAAAAAAAGTAACTTTATATTTCTAAAAAACAAATCTAAAGCCCATATTTTTACTACATATTTAATATGGTACATATTTTTTTCTGTGCAATTATAGTTTAAAGAATACAGTTCTCTTTCTGTACAATTACCCCATTACTCAACACTAGTAAATTGACAACATTGAACAGCTAAGTTGCAATACGTACATTGAAGTGTTTGGAAAAAAAGTGAGTTTATATTTTTGTTTGTTAATTTGTTTTAACGAGTAACGAGTTTTCTTTAAAATATATAAAGACTAAATTTTTATTGTTATATTGTTTTTTGTTTCTTTTATATTGTTTCTGTTATTTTTACTTTTTATGATACTTTTGTTCTTATTCTAATAATTTTTATCGCAAATAATAAAAACTTAAATAAAAAACAACAGTATCAGTGTTTTTATTTGTCAAGTTTTTTTGCAAAATCAAGTTTTTTTTTGTCAATGTCAAGCTATTTGGCAAATTAGATCTGGCAAGCCTAATACATACATACACTTAATATAAACAAAAAAAAAACAGTTAATACTAGTTTACTAGTTTACATTACATTACATTAGTTGTAAAAGTATTGAGTATTTGAGTACTGAGTACTTAATACCGAGTGTTTTTTCCGGTACTCAATACACAAAAGTATCTACTCAATACGAAATTCTTCCTTTAAAATACATAAAATTTATACAACTCTGTGTGCGAATTTAAGCTTGATAAAAATATATCTCTCAAGTAGAAGAAAAATATATCTCTGGACTTCCTGGAATTAGTGTAACAAATACAAATTCAGAAAGCAACAGGTCAGTTCGGAATTATTTTGATACGAAAACGCATAATGAAACACGGACTTCAAAATGCTTCATTGAACTAAACAACTTCACTCATGAACATATACATATTTGGGAGAAAATTTGAATTGAAAAAGTATCAAGTAGTATTGATTGTTCAAAAGAACCCGCTTTTTACAACACTAATGTAAACAAAAAACTCCTAATGTAAGCAAAAAAATACAATTTTCAAATTTCGCAAAAATTTTAAAGAATTTTAGAAATTTCAGAAAAATTTCCAAGAATTTTGCCCAAATTTTGAAGAATTTTCAATCCCCTACTACTTATACCTTTACCATTTCGTCCTGTGTACTCTTTTGTAAAGAAGACTATGGTGCAAAAACCTAAATTAGCTCCAGCTCAATCAGCAAACGCTTACTCTGCCACTTTTCTGCAAATGAGCCAACCTGTTACTTCCCGTGTATCGTATGCAGATGCTGCTAAGGCTAGTTCTATTCCGACACAAAATGTTTCACCGCAAAATAATTCAACAAATACAAACTCAAACTTTAATTTTAATCGCCTTGAAGCCACTATTGAAAATCTTGTGCAAACTATAAACAATTTTACAACAAATATGACTAGCATGATGCAAGAAATGTTGCGAATGCAGAATACTCTGCTTCAAGCTTTAGTTAACAAACCATGAACACGTTAAAAATATGTTTCTGGAACGCAAACGGCATTCGCCAACATAAAAATGAACTTGAGCACTTCCTCACGGAGAAAAATATTGATATAATGTTAGTATCTGAAACTCATTTGACTTCGAGAAGTCTTTTTAAAATTTATGGCTACACTATATATGATACAAAGGACCCTAGAGGAAGGGCTTACGGTGGATCAGCATTTCTAATAAAGTCAAGACTCAAGCACTATGTTCTTGATAACATTTGTCAAGAATACCTACAAGCAACAAATATTTATGGCTACACTATATATGATACAAAGGACCCTAGAGGAAGGGCTTGCGGTGGATCAGCATTTCTAATAAAGTCAAGACTCAAGCACTATGTTCTTGATAACATTTGTCAAGAATACCTACAAGCAACAAATATTGGCATTGAAAGTTTTTGTTCAAATTTCGTTATATCATCAATTTACTCCCCCCCCAGATTTTCAATCACTGAGAATCAATATGAGGATTTCTATAAATCTCTTGGACCTTGTTTTGTAGCAGCTGGAGACTACAATGCGAAACACACGTTCTGGGGTTCGCGCCTTGTTACACCCAGAGGTCGAGCATTGTTCAACACTATTTCAAAAATGGGCTTGGATGTCATTTCGAGTGGGGAGCCCAGTTATTGGCCTACTGACATACAAAAAATTCCGGATGTTATAGATTTTGGAGTCATAAAAAATATCTCTAGGGATTTAATTCAAGTTCAAGCTTCTCTTGATCTCTCGTCCGATCACTCCCCGACGATCATTACAATTTGTAGCCCATTAACTTACCTGACCCATATGTGAAGATGATCAATCGTATTAATTGGCTGGGGTTCAAAAAATATCTCAGCAGTCATTGTACGGAAAACCAGGGTAAGAAAATACGCGGAGCAGCTCCGCTCTTTTCAGCTCTCTTGGCACTTTTACGCAAAGAGCGGAGTGTCAATGTTATTGCTCTTGCTCTGCGCCACTATGTCGACGCTACTCATTACAAAATCGGAGCAAGAAAAGGAGTACCATGGTTGGCTCTTTGCATGCTCCGCTCCTGTTGCTTACGCAATGTGTAAAAGAGCTGTAAAGAGCAGAAAATGCGCATTGCTCCTTTACTGTGGTACAAAATACATATTTTCTTTTAAAAGATTCTGTTGCGTTGTAATGATTATTATGATAAAATAAGAAAATGTAAATGGATGACATGTTGTAAAAACCTTAATAATTTTTATTTTTAGTTTTAATTGATGTAGTAGTAATGTAGTATTTATTTTATTATGGTTTTTAAATTATCTGAAAAATCGACTTTAATTTGACCTTTTTATACCCTTTACCAAAAAATGGTATAAGGGTATATATAGGTATGTCATTCCGTTTGTAATTTCTATAATATCAATAAGCGACCCATAAAGTATATATATTTTGTATCCTTATGCATAGGGAAGACGAATAAGCGTTGTCAGTCTGTCTGTACGTGAAATCGGTTTTACGAAGCTCCCAGTAAAGTTAGAGACTTCGTTCTTGGACTGGTGTGTCAGAAAATACAAACTAGATTGGTATTGAAACTCAGCAAAATCGAGCAGACGATTGCAGAGCTGGAAAACTTAAACTTTATTTTGCCATATAAAAGTAACTAGATAATACAAATTTTTTGTTTTTTTTTTTGTTAAATAAACTTATTTTATACTTCACTACGACTAAAATTGGTATTTCAAATTTTAAAAAATAAAAAAAATTAAAAAGACGTTTCCAGGGTTGGCAAACTTTTTCTGTTATGTAAAATTAACTATGTCTAAAACTATATTAGTATTTTCTCGAGAACCGTAAGAGCTACAGACCTGAAATTTGGACACAGTGTGTAGACCTTTGGCCGCTACAACAACAAATACATGAAAGTTGGAAATTAAAGGGTGTTCCAAAACGAGCAATGATAAATTTTAAAATCCCATGTAATATACATACAAATGCACTTGAAATTTGTAAAGTTAGTGTATTTTTATACAGACTACAACAATTAACACTAAGATTTACAAAAATTAAAATAAAGGGTGTTCCATCAGTTTATGCAATTTTGACTATGTAGTTTTGACAACTTGCTGTATCTTGGAAACCGTAAGAGGTACAGACCTGAAATTTGGACACAGTGTGTAGACCTTTGGCCACTACAACAACAAATACATGAAAGTTGGAAATTAAAGGGTGTTCCAAAACGAGCAATGATAAATTTTAAAATCCCATGTAATATACATACAAATGCACTTGAAATTTGTAAAGTTAGTGTATTTTTATACAGACTACAAAAATTAAAAAATTCTAATTAGAGGGTGTACCATCACTTAAAGTAATCTTGACTATGTAACTTTGACAACTTGCTCCATCTTGGAAACCGTAAGAGCAAAAATCTTGAAATTTTCAAAAACGGTAAAACAAAAAATTAGAAAATCGCCAAACCGAAAAAAAATCGCCAATTAAAAAAATAAGCGCCAAAACGAAAAAAAGCACCAGATTAAAAAAAATTTCTAAATCGAAAATAAATCGCCAAAATGAAAAAATCGCCAAAATTAAAAAATCGCCAAAATTAAAACAATCGCCAAAATTAAAAAATCGCCAAAATGAAAAAAAATCGCCAAAATGAAAAAAAGCACCAAATTAAAAAAAATTTCTAAATCGAAAATAAATCGCGAAAACCCGGAAAAATCGCCAAAAATAAAAAAACGTCAAAATAAAAAAATTGCCACAATTAAAAAATCGCCAAAATTAAAAAAATCGCCAAAATTAAAAAAATCTCCGAAATGAAAAAAAATCGCCAAAATTAAAATAACACCAAATTACAAAAAAAATTTCTAAATCGAAAATAAATTGCGAAAAAGCGGAAAAATCACCAAAATTAAAAAATCGCCAAAATTAAAAAAAATCGCCAAAATAAAATAAATCGCTGAAATGAAAAAATCGCCAAAATTAAAAAATCGCCAAAATGAAAAAAGCACCAAATTGGAAAAAAAAATTCTAAAATGAAAATAATTTGCAAAAAACCGGCAACATCGCCAAAATGAAAAAATCGCCAAAATGAAAAAAATTGCCAAAATTAAAAAATCGCCAAAACAAAAAAAAATCGCCAAAAATAAAAAACGCCAAAATTAAAAAAATCGCCAAAATTAAAAAATCGCCAAAATTAAAAAAATCGCCAAAATGAAAAAAAAACGAAAAAAGAATTATTTTAACTGAAAAAACGTAAAAAAAACAAAAAAAACATATTAATGCTCGTTAAAAAATTTCGGTAGTTTCTCTTAACCTTTTTAAAAACATTAAAACTTTGATTTTTGAGTACATAAGTAAAAGTCTGTAAAAATTTTGTTTTAAATAAATACATATGTATATGTTGATAAAAAAAAGGATTGCAACAAATATTAAAAAAGAAAGAAAAGAAAGACAGAAAGAGACTGTACTACGACCTCTGTTTTTCACTCAGCTGAATTAATAGTGGAGTTAATGTCGACGTCGTTGACGGCGTTTCAACGCCGAAAAAGTTGAAACAGATTGAACTTTTACGGCGTTGCAACGCGTTGAGATTAACTGCTCTCATACAATTTCATACGATTCAACTTTTTTTTTACATTTGACGCCGTCGGCGACGTCGACATTAACTCCAGGGTAAGCCTTAGCAAAGTAAAAACCAATTTGGTTTGCATTCCTCATAAAAAATAAATTTTCAAACAAACAACAAAAATATGTCAGTACGAGTTCGTACCTGCATACGAGTTATTTTTGCTTTCATAGCAGAGTACCGCTTCACAGTTATGTTGCTGGTATTGTCGAAATAATTTGCACATACTCACATTTTTTAATATTTGTTGCAATCCTTTTTTATCAACATATACATATTTATTTAAAACAAAATTTTTACAGACTTTTACTTATGTACTCAAAAATCAAAGTTTTAATGTTTTTAAAAAGGTTAACAGAAACTACCGAAATTTTTTAACGAGCATTAATATGTTTTTTTGTTTTTTTTACGTTTTTTCAGTTAAAATAATTCTTTTTTCGTTTTTTTTATTTTGGCGATTTTTTTAATTTTGGCGATTTTTTAATTTTGGTGATTTTTTCGCTTTTTCGCAGTTTATTTTCGATTTAGAAATTTTTTTTGTAGTTTGGTGTTTTTTTTCATTTTGGCGATTTTTTTCATTTCGGAGATTTTTTTAATTTTGGCGATTTTTTTAATTTTGGCGATTTTTTAATTTTGGCGATTTTTTTATATTGGCGTTTTTTTATTTTTGGCGATTTTTCAGGTTTTTCGCGACTTATTTTCGATTTAGAATTTTTTTTGTAATTTGGTGCTTTTTTCATTTTGGCGATTTTTTTTTCATTTTAGCGATTTTTTAATTTTGGCGATTTTTTTCATTTTGGCGGTTTTTTTCATTTTGGCGATTTTTTAATTTTGGCGATTTATTTTCTATTTAGAAATTTTTTTTAATCTGGTGCTTTTTTTCGTTTTGGTCCTTGTTTTTAATTGGCGATTTTTTTTCGGTTTGGCGATTTTATAATTTTTTGTTTTATTAGTTTTACCGTTTTTGAAAATTTCAAGATTTTTGCTTGTACGGTTTCCAAGATAGAGCTAGTTGTCAAAATTACATAGTCAAGATTAAATTAACCGATGGAACACCCTTTAATTAAAATTTTTTTAAATTTTAGTGTTAATTTTTGTAGTCTGTATAAAAATACACTAACTTTACAAATTTCAAGTGCATTTGTATGCATATAGCATGGGACTTTAACATTTTTCGTTGCTCGATTTGGCACACCCTTTAATTTCCAACTCTCATGTATTTGTTGTTGTAGCGGCCAAAGGTCTACACACTGTGTCCAAATTTCAGCTCTGTACCTCTTACGGTTTCCAAGATAGAGGAAGTTGTCAAAATTACATAGTCAAGATAACATTAACCGATGGAGCACCCTTTAATTTAAATTTTAGTGTTAATTTTGATAGTCTGTATAAAAATACACTAACTTTATAAATTTCAAGTGCATTTGTATGTATATTGCATGGGATTTTAAAATTTTTCGTTGCTCGTTTTGGCACACCCTTTAATTTCCAACTCTCATGTATTTGTTGTTATAGCGGCCAAGGGTCTACACACTCTGTCCAAATTTCAGGTGCGTAGCTCTTACGGTTCTCGAGAAAATAAGACTTAGGCCATTATTATTTATTGCCACAGATATGTATGTATATTTTTTTTTTTAATACATGATTTTTATTTATTGTATCTTCATATATGAACAAACAATAAGTATTCAAATCTTAAATATAAAAATAAAAATGTATATATATGTACATGTAAATATATGTACATGTACATACATACATATATACATTAATATGTACATATGTAAATACAAAAAAATTTAATGGCGAGAAAATCTATATTATTTATTTTAATACTTTGTATTATTTGATTTAACCCAAAGTAACCACTGTTAATGTCAAAAAGAGCAAGCGTAATGAGCCACTCAATGTACACAATACGCGGAGCAAAAGAGCAAAAGAGTAACATCGTTGCTACTTGCTCAAAGAGTTTGCTCCTACATGTAAGGAGCAAACGCAAAGCGCAAACAGTGGTTGCGCTTTTTTTGTACTCCGCTCTTGGTGCATTATCTACATTTTTAAGAGCAAGACAACAGTACGCAATGAGCAAAAGAGCAAAAGAGTACGCATTTTCCTACCCTGCGGAAAACATTACGGTTAGAACACCCGATGATATTGAATCGAACATTGCCAAACTCAGCGAGAATATTAAACAGGCTGCTGAACATGCCACTATCTCCCATCCGCAGGTTGGGTTTAATAAAATTTATTCTACAGACATTGAACGTCTCGTACGTGAAGAAAGAAGGGCTAGAAGGGAATGGCAACAGCACAGATCACCACAAAATAAAATCAGATTTAAAGAGTGCACTAAACGACTCCAAGAGTTGCTTGCATCTGAAAAAATTGCATCTTTTAAAAATTATCTGGAGGGTCTTGATGTTACACCGGCGTCTAATTATTCCTTGTGGCGCGTTGCCAGAAAGCTTAAAACACCCGTTGAGTATAAGCCACCTCTACGCACATCTACCGGAGATTGGGCAAGAAGCGATACTGAAAGAGGTAAAATATTTGCTGAGCACTTAAAATCCGTTTTTACGCCAAATATATGTACTGGTGTTGCTGATTTGCCGAATATAGTCGCTCTACCCCCTCAACACATAAAGTTTAAGACGCGTGATTTACAAAAATTAATTGCCGAACTCAACCCGAAGAAAGCTCCGGGTATTGATGGAATTAGTAATCAGATGCTGATGAACTTGCCTCGTATTGCAATGAGAATCCTGTTATTCATATTTAATGCTATTTTACGACTGGAGTATTATCCACACAACTGGAAACTTGCAAAGGTTAAAATGATTCCAAAGCCGGGCAAAGATATAACAAAGGCTGAGTCATATAGGCCAATAAGTCTACTATCTACAATGTCAAAGCTTTTCGAAAAACTGCTCAAAACAAAATTGTCCACAATTCTAATTAGTAGTGGGTGCATACCAGACCATCAATTTGGTTTTAGAAGTCAGCATAGCACCATTGAACAAACTCACAGATTGGTTCAATTTATAAGAAGAACTTTTGAAGAAAAAAAGTATTGTTCTGCGCTGTTTATAGACATTTCCCAGGCATTTGATAAAGTGTGGAATGAAGGCCTAATATTAAAATTGAAGACTTACTTACCAATAAACATTTTAAATCTTTTTGAAAGTTACATTATTTCCCGTAAGTTCGGTGTTGCGGAAGGAGACTTTACAAGTAGGCCTGAAACAATTTCATCTGGTGTGCCACAGGGGAGTATACTGGGACCAGTTTTATATTTAATTTATACTTGTGATATGCCTGTGAGCAGTAGTATCCATACTTCCACATTTGCCGACGATACAGCCTGCCTTAGTATGCATGAAAACCCTGATGAGGCATCCCGCAAACTCCAGGAACACATTAGCCAGATGGAGCTTTGGTTAAACTTATGGAGAATCAAGGTAAATGAACAAAAGTGTGTTCAAGTAACATTTACTTTACGAAGAGATACTTGTTCCCCCATTCGGATTAACAATCAAGTTGTTTCTCAACATTCACATGTGAAATATCTTGGTATACACCTTGATCGACGACTAAATGGAAACACCACATTGATTCTAAGTTAACTCAAATGAAACTTAAACTAACTCAGGTACATTGGCTGATTGGTCGAAATTCAACACTTAGCCTAGACTGTAAACTTTTAATATACAAGTCGCTTTTAAAGCCAATATGGTGCTACGGAATTCAACTATGGGGCACTGCTTCAGCTTCAAATGTAGAGAAAATTCAACGCAGGCAAAATAAAATTTTACGCATGATAACATCGGCTCCATGGTACATCAAAAATTCAAATATACATCGTGATTTGAATATGCCACTAGTGACTGAAGAAATTGTAAAATACGCTGGCAAATATTTAACAGAACTCGAGTCACATCCTAATCCGCTTGCCCGTAATATTTTGAACTTTACTGGACACATCCGCCTAAAAAAGAGCGACACAATGGCTCTTATTCACAGCACTTCAGATGGGACTTCTTGAAAATACTTTTATTTTTTTTTTCCTTTTGATTATCACTACTTACATATGTATTATATATAACTACTACTAAGCTAAAATATCGCTACCTATACAGCTAATTGAAGCCCCTGTGTCCAATAACCCTGACACTTTTTCCCCAAAGATCTCAACTTCAGCGTAGGGCCGGATATCATTTGCAGCTCCAATCACACAAGCCGATATCACTTTCCGCTTCTCTTTTATAATATTCCAAAATTTTCTAGCGCGCATTGATGATCTAGTTATTTAATTTTTTTCCGCTGGGTCATCAAAAATTCTTTTTCTCACTCTCTCATAATTCTGCATCCTAATCTCAAAACGTACTATTGGCTTAAACTGTCGCAACTGGGTGTTATTATCACTTATATCTCCTGTCTTATCAAATCTATTGGAAATTAAATCTGATTGGTGCTCGTTTCACGTTCTGTTATCTTTCTGTCGGCGGTTTTGCGTGCACTTATTTGTGCACCCCGTAATGTTTTTTTTGTCGGATTGCATTTGGGACGACACAATCACTTCCCTCCGATTTCAACTCATTAACGTCACCTTCAGCTTCAAGTAGCTCAGCAACGCGTTTAGGGTAACTTAAAAATTTTTGGTGGCATATTTCTTTTCTTTAAGTCTTGCAAAAAGAATTCTCTTCTCCTGCATATTTTCCGTAATTCGCTGACCGACGATATACTCATGTTTGATATTTTGTGCTCTATTTCCGGAAGTAAGTTTCGACGCAAAATTTCCACCAGTAAGTTTTCATTAATGTTCTGCTCGAGATGATCAGGAGGCTCCACTATAGACTCGTAGAAGATATCGAAACTCTCACCTGGTTTTTGTTTCCTGTCTCTTATCATTTCCCTATAGTCCATGTCCGTTCTAGTATCTCTATACTGACTACGTAGAGCTGCGCAAAGCTCAGGCCACCTTATCGTCCCTACAGATTGGTGATAACGCCAAAACCAAGTATTTGCCTTGCCCTCAAATAAAGTGCTAGCATTGTCGCAAAGCAGACTAAAATTTCCCCCTAAAGTTTGACTTGTCAACGCCTCAACCCGGTAAAGAAAAGCATCAACAGATAATCCTTCTAAATTACCTGAGAATCTCAATTTCCAATTGCTAATAATCTGGCTTAATTTGTCTGGACGTAAAGATAAATCACCTGCCGACCCCGAAGGAAAGCCTCTGAAATTATTAGGAGAGTTACTAGTGTCTAAATTCCGGCTGCGGTTCTCAGTGGTAGGTGGAAGACCTAGAAGTCGATCAAGGGACCGGTTTCTATTCAATGTGTTAACTTCCCTGTTACCTAGCGGAGGAACAACTTGGTCCCGATAAAGATTAGGTGAGTTATTAGCGTTTTCTAAATTCAATCGTCTAAATCCTGATTCAATATTTGACTCGACTAACCGAGCTAAAGTCTGATTCAAAGTTGATAACATTTCAGCCTGTTGAGCGCCAACATCTGCTGTCACTAAATTCATTATCATCCTCCTGTCCTCATCGATACTACGAGGAGAGGATCCGGACCCATTGAATGTATTACTAGGAGATTGCTCATCCTGCACTAACGAACTGCCTGCTAGACGATTGTCATCGAAAACATTCTTTCGCGTTTGGTGACGCGGAATCATATTGCTGGGCACCGAGGGCTTTGGATTTCTAGGTAATTCAATCCTTGTGCCACAGGTGGGACAAGTAGACTTATTATTTGTTGACTTTGAGAAGCACAATTTGTGAAAGGTGTGGTTACAAGAAGTACGGATTGAGTTGGCCTTAAGTGATATATTATTCTTGCAAATCTCGCAAGACAGCGTCGTAGGCGGAGCCAAAGGTGCGACAGTTGAGCCAGTAGCAGAAGTATCTACAGCTGGGATTGCTGATAAATTCTCGTTGCTATGTCTCAATGGCATTTTATCGAATAATAATCAATAGTACAACAGGAAAGATAAATGGTAATGATCAAATAATGTAAACGATAAAGTAGGAACCAGTTGGGTGAATTATTCAATAACAGATATTAAAATAGTATGGGTAATAAGGAAATTTTCATATCGCTAACCAGCTTAAAGAAAAAAAATTTTCGATAGTTCAAATACGATAGTCTATATTCGATTTCTTTATGGTGATGATGTTCAAAGTGGTGCCAAATATTAAAAAAAACTAATTTGAAAGATTGGAAAGAAAAAAGTTCAAGTTTAATCAAACTCTCAAAAGAAAAGTAACAGGTATAAAAATTAAAATGAAAACACTGTTTAATGGCGTATATCGGTTTCGTTCTCAACCAAGAATGCGATTCCTTAAACCTGGAATTTCAGTTTGTATAAGTCGAAAATTATGCTTTCTGTCGGCAAGATACCAAAAATACTCAGAGTCTAGATTCCAAGACAGAAAACAAGAAAAAAAACAAGATACTTGAAGCAAAAAGTGATGTTGGCAACAACCTAGATTTCTGCTTTCCCTCTAGATCATCAGTTCCTAACAACTTATGTTTGCGTATAATTGTCCCTCAATATCCCCACTGGTACAAAACATGTGTATTATGTTGTATTCCATCAAGGACAAAAATAAAGAAATACGTGCGAAAGGGTTTACACATATATAAAAAATTTCTATTATTTTCTTAATTTAGTTATTGCTTATAAAAATATTATTAAAAATGGATAGCAGTGACTTTGCCAGTGGCCAACGAAATTAAAAGATGGAAAATAATGAAGTTAAAACTAAGCTTTTATGTGGGCCCCACGTTGGGCGCCAAAAATATTAATTCTCTGTAGCATATATGGAAAGATTAATAAGGTTGTTAGAAGGCTCGGTTAGATACAGGCATGCATAGTTCCGGCTCTGGCTCGTCGGCTAAAAAAAAGGTGGGTGTCAAATTACCTGTTTGTGTTGTGTGCGGCGAATTACACGTCACCGCTAGCTGCAACAAACCAAAAGATCAAAGTGATAAAAAATGCAGTAATTGTGGACGTAATCACATCGCTAACTACAGAGGTTGTCCTGTGTACTCTTTTGTAAAGAAGACTATGGTGCAAAAACCTAAATTAGCTCCAGCTCAATCAGCAAACGCTTACTCTGCCACTTTTCTGCAAATGAGCCAACCAGTTACTTCCCGTGTATCGTATGCAGATGCTGCTAAGGCTAGTTCTATTCCGACACAAAATGTTTCACCGCAAAATAATTCAACAAATACAAACTCAAACTTTAATTTTAATCGCCTTGAAGCCACTATTGAAAATCTTGTGCAAACTATAAACAATTTTACAACAAATATGACTAGCATGATGCAAGAAATGTTGCGAATGCAGAATACTCTGCTTCAAGCAATACTTAATAAGCCACGAACACGTTAACAATATGTTTCTGGAACGCAAACGGCATTCGCAAACATAAAAATGAACTTGAGCACTTCCTCACGGAGAAAAATATTGATATAATGTTAGTATCTGAGACTCATTTGACTTCGAGAAGTCTTTTTAAAATTTATGGCTACACTATATATGATACAAAGGACCCTAGAGGAAGGGCTTGCGGTGGATCAGCAATTCTAATAAAGTCAAGACTCAAGCACTATGATGTTCTTGATAACATTTGTGAAGAATACCTGGGCCCCGTTTCTCAAAAATACAAATTACAAATCTACAAATAAAATACACACAAAACAACAATAAAATTTGTAAAAGTGTTGTTGTTTTGTGTGTATTTTATTTGTAGATTTGTAATTTGTAGTTTTGAGAAACGGGCCCCTGCAAGCAACAAATATTGGCATTGAAAATTTTTGTTCAAATTTCGTTATATCATCAATTTACTCCCCTCCCAGATTTTCAATCACTGAGAATCAATATGAGGATTTCTATAAATCTCTTGGACCTTGTTTTGTAGCAGCTGGAGACTACAATGCGAAACATACGTTCTGGGGTTCGCACCTTGTTACACCCAGAGGTCGAGCATTGTTCAACACTATTTCAAAAATGGGCTTGGATGTCATTTCGAGTAGGGAGCCCAGTTATTGGCCTACTAACATACAAAAAATTCCGGACGTTATAGATTTTGGCGTCATAAAAAATATTTCTAGGGATTTAATTCAAGTTCAAGCTTCTCTTGATCTCTCGTTCGACGATCATTACAATTTGTAGCCCATTAAGAAGTAACTTACCTGACCCATATTTGAAGATGATCAATCGTGTTAATTGGCTGGGGTTCAAAAAATATCTCAGCAGTCATTGTACGGAAAACATTACGCTTAGAACACCCGATGATATTGAATCGAACATTGCCAATCTCAGCGAGAATATTAAACAGGCTGCTGAGCATGCCACTATCTCCCATCCGCAGATTGGGTTTAATAAAATTTATTCTCCAGACATTGAACGTCTCGTACGTGAAAAAAGAAGGGCTAGAAGGGAATGGCAACAGCACAGATCACCACAAAATAAAATCAGATTTAAAGAGTGCACTAAACGACTCCAAGAGTTGCTTGCATCTGAAAAAATTGCATCTCTTAAAAATTATCTGGAGGGCCTTGATGTTACACCGGCGTCTAATTACTCCTTGTGGCGCGCTGCCAGAAAGCTTAAAACACCCGTTGAGTATAAGCCACCTCTACGCACATCTACCGGAGGTTGGGCAAGAAGCGATACTGAAAAAGGTAAAATATTTGCTGAGCACTTAAAATCCGTTTTTACGCCAAATATATGTACTGGTGTTGCTGATTTGCCGAATATAGTCGCTCTACCCCCTCAACACATAAAGTTTAAGACGCGTGATTTACAAAAATTAATTGCCGAACTCAACCCGAAGAAAGCTCCGGGTATTGATGGAATTAGTAATCAGATGCTGATGAACTTGCCTCGTATTGCAATGAGAATCCTGTTATTCATATTTAATGCTATTTTACGACTGGAGTATTATCCACACAACTGGAAACTTGCCAAGGTTAAAATGACTCCAAAGCCGGGCAAAGATATAACAAAGGCTGAGTCATATAGGCCAATAATAAGGTTCTCGTTGTACCTTCATAGTGAACAGACGTAATAGCGGAATTTTTCTTACATACAAACTAAACAAAAAAAAATTATACAAAAAATATTCGTAGTACATATTAACTTTGATAAAGAAGCCTTTTTTTGCTTTGCTAATATTTTTACATATTGAAATAACTAAAAAAAAAAAAAAAACCGTAAACAAAAACACATACAAACATACCCTTGAGGAATACTCTATATGAGTACCCCAAAGGAAAAAAATAGTGAAGTGAGTTCTAACGGCAGAAATGCATATTTTACTGTGAGTTTTGATACTCATAATGATAACAATAAAAATAAAATATCTGATAATAGACTTACTGTGAGTTCTGAAGCTCTTAATAAAAATCAAAAATCTGATAATAGACTTTTTCTAACGGCAAAACCACAGTTTCGTCAGCGGTCAACTTCGCTTTGTCCAATGCCAACTAGTGAATCGTTGAAAATATTGCCTAGTACTTCCACATTTAACTCAGCGATATCACCCGCCTCGGGCTCGGGGTCATCACTTAACCAAGTTGTCACTGAAAATAAGAGTAGCCCAAAACCCAAGGTCCAAGTCGGAATGGACAGATACATTACAATTTTAAAGCGCGGGCGAAGCCCAAATTCTACTAAAATTGCATCTGCTCCAAAGATGTCTAGGGATAACAGCGCATTCTCTACTAATCGGCAAAACCGTTTTAAAATA
This sequence comes from Tachina lurida, assembly GCA_944452675.1. NCBI lineage: Eukaryota > Metazoa > Arthropoda > Insecta > Diptera > Tachinidae > Tachina > Tachina lurida. Next base: position 90,460,454 of record OX101753.1, on the reverse strand, counting down.
TTGCAAGATGACAATGACAAACCCGCTGAATCTGCGAACAAAACCTCCAAGCCGCCACCAATCTATTTAAGAGAAAAAAACTCAAACGCTCTTATTAAAAAATTAATTTCGTTCATTGGTGAGAATAAATTTCACATTGTTCCAATAAAACGTGGTAATATTGATGAAACGAAAATACAAATTTATGAAGAAAAAGATTTTCGAAAAATGGTTTCTGAATTTGAAAAAAGTAAAACAAATTTCTACTGCTAAAGGTATGCATATTGTGTTGAAGGCATAGATTCCTATGTTGCTCCCGAAGAAGTAAAAGATGCTCTCGTCCTCCAGGGTTTTAAAGTAAAAAATGTATGGAACATAATAAATAGGGAAAAGATCCCTCAACCTCTATTTCGCGTTGAACTTAAGTCAAATGATATAAAATTGAAAAAAAATGAGACCCATCCAATATATAATTTAAGATATCTTGTATCCAAAAATAACCGTTGAAGAACCACACAAGCGTTCAGGACCCGTACAGTGCCATAATTGTCAAAAATATGGCCACACAAAAACTTACTGCAAATTACCTGCTGTTTGTGTTGTGTGCGGCGAGTTACATGGCACTGCTAGTTGCAATAAACCGAAAGATCAAAGTAACAAAAAATGCAGTAATTGTGGAGAAAATCACATCGCTAACTACAGAGGTTGTCCTGTGTACTCTTTCGTGAAACAGACTATGAGGCAAACACCTAAATTGGCCTCAGCCCAATCAGCAAACGCTTTACCAGCCGTGTATCGTATGCCGATGCTGCTAAGACAAATTCTATTCATACACAAAATGTTTCACCACCAAATAATTCAACAAATACAAATTCGAACTTTAATTTTAATCGCCTTGAAGCTACTATTGATAATCTGGTGCAAACTATAAATAATTTTACAACAAATATGACTGGCATGATGCTGCAAAAAATGCTGCGAATGCAGAATACTCTGCTTCAAGCTTTAGTTAACAAACCATGAACGCGTTAAAAATATGTTTCTGGAACGCAAACGGCATTCGCCAACATAAAAATGAACTTGAGCACTTCCTCGCGGAAAAAAATATTGATATAATGTTGGTCTCAGAGACTCATTTGACTTCGAGAAGCCTTTTTAAAATTTATGGCTACACCTTATATGATTCAAAGGAACCGAGAGGAAGAGCATGCGGTGGATCAGCAATTTTAATTAAGTCAAGACTCAAGCATTATTTTATTGACAACATTTGTGAAGAACATTTACAAGCAACGAATATTTGTGTCGAAAATTTTTGCACTAATTTTATGATATCATCAATTTACTCTCCTCCTAGATTCGCAATTACTGAGGATCAATACCAGGATTTTTACAAATCTCTGGGCCCTTGTTGCGTAGCAGCTGGCGACTATAATGCTAAACACACGTTCTGGGGTTCGCGTCTTATTACACCCAGAGGTCGAGCGTTGTTCAATACAATTTCCAAAATGGGCTTGGATGTCATTTCAAGTGGGGAGCCCACTTATTGGCCTACTGACATACGTAAAATTCCGGATGTAATAGATTTGGCGTTATGAAAAATATCTCTAGGGATTTAATTCAAATTGAAGCTTCTCTAGATCTCTCGTCCGATCACTCTCACACGATCGTTACAATTTGTAGCCCATTAGGAAGTGATTTACCTCACCCATATGCGAATTTGATAAATCGTGTTAATTGGCTGCGATTTAAAAAATATCTTAGTAGTCATTGCACGGAAAATATTACGCTAAGAACACATGATGATATTGAATCTAACATTGCCATCCTTAATGAAAATATTAAACAGGCTGCTGAACATGCCACTACCGCCCATCCGCAGATTAGGTTAAATAAAATTTATTCTACGGATATTGAACGTCTCGTAAGTGAAAAAAGAAGAGCTAGAAGAGAATGGCAACAGCACAGATCACCCCAACTTAAAACCAGATTTAAAGAGTGTACTAAACGACTCCAAGAGTTGCTTGCATTTGAAAAAACTGCATCTCTTAAAAATTATTTGGAAGGTCTTGATGTCACACCAGCATCTAATTACTCTTTGTGGTGCGCTGCTAGAAAGCTTAAAACACCAGTTGAGTTTAAACCACCTCTGCGCACATCTACCGGAGGTTGGGCAAGAAGCGATACTGAAAAAGATAAAATATTTGCTGAGCATTTAAAATCAGTATTTAACCCTAACTCATGTACTGGTGTTATTGATTTGCCGAATGTAGTGGCGCTACCCCCTCGACCCATAAAATTTAAGACGCGTGATGTACAAAAAATAATGGCAGAACTCAACCCGAAAAAAGCCCCGGGTATTGACGGAATTAGTAACCAGATGTTGATCAAGTTGCCTCGTATAGCTATTAGAATCCTGTTATTCATTTTTAACGCTATTTTACGATTGGAGTATTATCCAAACAGCTGGAAGCTTGCCAAGGTTAAAATGATTCCAAAGCCGGGCAAAGATCTTACCAAAGCTGAGTCATATAGGCCAATAAGTTTACTGACAACAATGTCAAAGCTCTTTGAAAAGTTACTCATGATAAAATTGTCCCCAATTCTAACTGATAATGAGTGCATACCGGATCATCAATTTGGATTTAGAAGTCAGCATAGCACCATTGAACAAACTCATAGATTGGTTCAATTTATAAGAAAAACTTTTGAAGAAAAAAAGTATTGCTCTGCGCTGCTCATTGACGTTTCTCAGGCATTCGATAAAGTGTGGCATGAAGGCCTAATTTTAAAATTAAAGACTTACCTACCAATAAACATTCTAAATCTGCTGGAAAGTTACATTATTGCCCGGAAGTTCACTGTTGTGGAACGAGACTTTATGAGTACGCCTGAAATAATCTCATCCGGTGTGCCACAGGGGAGTATACTGGGGCCAGTTTTATATTTAATTTATACTTGTGATATGCCTGTGAGCAGTAGTATCCATACTTCCACATTTGCCGACGATACAGCCTGCCTTAGTATGCATGAAAACCCTGATGAGGCATTCCGCAAACTCTAGGAACACATTAGCCAGATGGAGCTTTGCTTAAACTTATGGAGAATCAAGGTAAATGAACAAAAGTGTGTTCAAGTAACATTTACTTTACGAAGAGATACTTGTTCCCCCATTCGGATTAACAATCAAGTTGTTTCTCAACATTCACATGTGAAATATCTTGGTATACACCTTGATCGACGACTTACATGGAAACACCACATTGACTCTAAGTTAACTCAAATTAAACTTAAATTAACTCAGGTACATTGGCTGATTGGTCGAAATTCAACACTTAGCCTAGACTGTAAACTTTTAATATACAAGTCGCTTTTAAAGCCAATATGGTGCTACGGAATTCAACTATGAGGCACTGCTTCAGCTTCAAATGTAGAGAAAATTCAACGCAGGCAAAACAAAATTTTACGCATGATAACATCGGCTCCATGGTACATCAAAAATTCAAATATACATCGTGATTTGAATATGCCTCTAGTGACTGAAGAAATTGCAAAATACGCAGGCAAATATCTAACAAAACTCGAATCACATCCTAATCCGCTTGCTCGTAATATTTTGAACTTTACTGGACACATTCGCCAAAAAAAAGAGGGATACAAGGGCTCTTATTCACAGCACTCCAGATGGGACTTCCTGAAAATTCTTTTATTTTTTATATTTTTTCCTTTTGATTATCAATACTTATGTATTATATATAACTACTACTAAGCTTATGTCCGACACTGGTCGGGCCTAATCATAATTTTATATTTAAGATTTGAATACTTATTGTTAGTTCATATATGAAGATACAATAAATAAAATATCATGTAATAAAAAAAAAAAAAAAATTTCGTACTTGTATTTCGCTCAAACATATAAAAATTACATACAGACAGTATATGTATATACCCACAAGGGCAAAGGCACCTGCGCGTACACCCCTATTATGTATGTTTTTACCTAATATTTGTATCGCTTTTGTTGGTTGACCAAATGTTGTACATAATAACTACTACATATGATTTATTCGCAAACACCGATTGAAATTGAAAATTTTTTGAATAATATGAAAAAAAAGATTAGTGAATGCAATAAGTAAATTTCTAAATGTCAGAATAGAAATAAGGGTTTTAAGGATTTGGCTTAAAAAGCTATACGAACTTTAGCCCGTTCAAGTTATAAATATAGAAACAAATGGATTCGAACTCCATTAATTAAAATTGACTAAAATTAATAGCCATGGGCCTGTGGCAAAAATTAAATAAAAAATATACTTAATAGTAACAAACCAAAAAAGTTTATCTAAAGTAGAACAAAAAATAAGCAAATTAACTAACACGTGTATAATTAGTAAAGAACAAACGGCAATGGTAAGACTGTTGTAAATTTAGAGTTAGTAAATTTGAGCCTTCATTAGAAAACACATTTCAGCAAATTGACATACGAGGAATCAAACCAATTCATTCATTCCATTTGCAAAAAAGTTTCGTATATAGGGCAGAAATCTACATCAACTTAAACCACACACAGTGGACAAACACCACACACAGTGGACAAAACACAGAAGAACGCTGATAATGAAGGTTTAGTGGTATTCGAAAACGGCTAGCTGTTTCTTCAACTATGTGCTGTCAGAATATTTACAACAAACTTTGATATACGATACGAACCTTAAGGCTGGGTTAGCCGAACGTTGCTGTTGCTGTACCGTACCTTAACGAACTGTTAGCACGTTTGTGCACTTATAGAACATTTAAAAACGTGCGTACGCTTTAATTTGTTTTGTTGTTTTAATATGAAAAAAACAGCTGTTCACAAAACAGTGATGAGTATTAAAAAGTTCAAATCGTGACTGTAGCGAAGAAAAAGTACATAAAATATGTAAATGGTACTAAAACTGTATTGGAGCATGCACATAAAAATGTATGTATGTACATATGTTATACATTCATAATAAATAAATATGTTCATACATACATACATACATATCGATGGTCACAAGTAGAAAGGCCCTAACACGTATTTTCATGGAATTGAGCATTTCAGTGATTCCAATACATATCACACAAATATACCTCGTCACAAAAATTTATTGCAATAGTGAAAAATAACACTTTTACAAGCAGTTTAACAAAGCAGTTTTACTATTTATTATTATGTGTTTACCTTCTCCTTTTTTGAGCTTTAGGTCAGTTTATATTTTTATATTTATTAGTACGATATTTCGTTAACCTTCGGTTAACTTTGTTGCGGCATGAACAAACAAAACAATAAATAGTCCAGATTAAATTTCACTGGTACCCCAAGACTGTCACACATGTATAGTTTCTTGGAAAGTTTCAGTAGGGTAGAGCAAAATTGTGCCCATAAATATGTACATACATACATATATACAAATGTATGTGGATGTATGTATGTATGTGCGGTCACACAAGCTTCCACAGCCCAAGGCATGTGGTGATTTCCAGCTGTAATTATTATTCGGCTGTAGTTGTATTAAAGATGAGTAGTATCATGAGTGGTAGAATAGTTAGGTTCCTTTAGGGGCAATGAATTGTGGAGAATTTTGCACAGAGATTTTTTTTGGTAAAATAGTATGTATGTAGTTCGTGTAGTAGAAAATTATAAAATGAAATGTCAGCTGGTGTTGAGTGTAAAAAGTTTACACATTATACAGTTGTCAATACTGTAGTGTTGCTATTTTTAGTGTGGAACGTAATAGTTTTTACAGAGACGGCATTTTTCATTCAATCTGCTAAATGGAAAAGCGGTTAGATTAAAATTTTAGTAAAATATCCTCCATCTAAAAATATGCAATCCTGGTAGGGGGAAAATTTAGAAAGTAGGGAAAAGCCAGAGAAAAGGATTTTTCTTTATACGGAATAAAGACGGAAAATAAAAGCAAAGTAACGCATTAAATTACGGAAAATTCCAGAAAGATGAAATAAAAAGCTAAGTTTAGATATAACCATAGAAGCGAGCACGTATATGTATGTATGTAGGTACAGGTATATAGATATATATGTATATTTATGTACATATATATATATGTATATAGGTAACTGAAGCACCGGTAAAAGTTAGGGAAAATTCTAGAAAGAAAAAAAGATGTCGGTTTGGCGGGAGAGAGATTGGCTGGAAAATTGGAAAAACTAAAGAAAAAAGTCTGATTGAAGGGAATGAAATTTAATACCATCAAGACAGAACGTAAAGATCAGTCAAAGTAGTCATATCTGAAGAAAAGAAATAGAATTAAAAAAAAAAAATAAAAAGGTTATACAGAAAAGAAAAGTAAGTGCAAGTGTAGAAATCCTAAAGTAGAAAAATAAGTGGTAAAGTTTTATTTTGGAAACAGGACCGGGAACAAAACCAACCTAGACGAAACAAATACAAGCGTGTCTGTAAAAAGTGGCTGTAAAGAAGATCAGTAAGCGCCAAGGTCCACTATCAGGAAGATATAAAAAAAAACCCAGCTGCATATCGTCCCGCAGAGCAAGGACATAACATAAATTGGTCAGACCGTGGGTAAACTTGAATAAATATCGAAGGAAAAGAAAATAAGGTAATAAAGACATTTTATATCCTGTCGAGAGTAACGTACCCCAAGTAAATCAAAGTTTGAGCTGATTGGGTCCCGGTCTAAATAGAAAATTCACTAAAACACTGGAGTTGCAAAGAGAAGTGTTAATAAAGTGATTGAGTTTGCACAAAATAAGTAAGAAAATCTTTACAAAAATAATAAAGAAATGAAGATAAGAAAAATCAGCAAGAAATTGTTATAAAAACAAAAAAGTAATAGTATCATAAAACTCGAGTTTCCGAAAACAATTATTCGAAAAAAAAACAAAAGAAAAGAAAATTTATGTGAAAACAAAATTAGCAACTATTAAGTTCATAGTAGGTATATATTTTAGATTAGTATAAGTATTTTTAATAGTGTCCAAATACCAACCCCTTTGGATAGGCAATAGTTTTTTTTTTTGCGTTATTAGGTTTGATGCTGAACTTGATAAATCAGTATATCAGTATTTGCTATAAAATAAATGATTAGGTTAGGGTAAAAGTGATGTCGTGAAATAACTTGTACGAACCATAAAATTGTGTCTCCAATTTACAGGCTAACCTTAAGGAGCTCCTGCAGGGTAGATTGTATAGGATTTGACAGAAAAGAGTGAAAAAATATAGTGAAAGAATAATTGAATAGTAAGAAAAATTTGTGAAAAGCAAAAATAAAAGAAAAAGCTTTATTTTATAGACAAAGAATGAAATAGCCTAATAGCGCGAAAGAAAAATAAAATTAATTAAGAAAAAAGAAACAAAATTTGTAAATTTTAGAAAGGAAATAAAATATTAGATTATAAAGTATATTTGTTACATAGATACCTCGAAAAAAAGGGGATAGCACACGAGTAGGTATATAAAAAAAAAAAAAAAAAAAAATCATATATATATATATTTCAAAACTTAAAAATTTTTTTTTGTAATTAGAGTAAAATAAATAATGTAAAACTTTGTATAAAGAGAAAAAAAAAATAATGTTGGCTTAAAATTTCAAAAATAAAGGAGAAAATGGAAAGGTAAGAGGAAAAAAGGTCGGTAGCTTTATGGGTCGCAAAAATAAATGTTAAACGGAGAGTTTCGCGACAAGGATGGGAGGGCTGAGGAAACAACACCATCTGTTTCCCGTAGTGTTTTTAATGTGGTATATTGCAGTGTAGAGTCAGGTTGATAAGTTGTTTGTTTTGTTGAATAATTTTTGTGTGTGCGGATACGCGGCCGGCAGGAAGGGTTGGGACCTCCTGAGAGTAACCGAGCTAGTTGGCAACCTCGCCGCGTCAACCGGTCCGTAACATAGATGGCGCCCAATATAATGGTTGGAGTTGTAAAAGACCCAACGTTAGGAAAAGTCGTGTATGAACACCCAAACACGCAACAATAGCCCACTAGTAGTGAAAGCAATAACCGTTTTTGCAGTATAGGTGAAAGTTGAAATCGCTGGAATAGCCGCTAAATAGATAAAAAGAAAAATAGGTCGTTAGTGCTGTATTCTGGTGTATCAATTTGTAGCCGATTGTAAAGAATAATCCCTAGAGCATAGAACAATAACTTACAAGACGTGTGAGGTCAGTAGTTAAATGTATTGTTAAATGTTCTTGTTAGTATCGTGTTAAGTAAAGTATTAGCGTTCCTTATCTGTTTCGAGTTCGGGTTAAAGGTAATGGTTGATAACAATTAGCCTCACGGTAATATCAAATACACAATTGTCGTGGTAAGATGTAATTGTTAAAATCCAGTTGTGCTCATAGCTCTCTGTAAAAATAGTAATGAAAATAGATGAATAGTATGAGTAATCACCAGAAAGAACTTGCAATAATAATAATATCAGATTGATTAATACCACAGTAATAACAAAAAAATTTAGTAAACCGCCTTGAATTTCCGATCCGTCCATTTTCTCCTGGATGGAAAATAAGAATAAGTATTTTGAATATCACATTCGGTAAAATAAAAAAAAAAGAACAAATTGAAATAAATATATGCTTTTTTATGAATCTTAGTTAATGTATTTGTATTTTTTAGTGTATATGAAGTTTGTGTTAATTATCATATATATATATTTTGCAAAAGAAATAGCTATAAGGAGTGTTAATATTCTTGTTTAGTGTTATTAATACATAGTATAGATTCAGAATATCAATTAGTGTCTCATAAATTTATTGAAGAAAATTATAGATTAGTAGGGTTGGGATTAGTACTCCTACTGGTATTATATATTAGAAAGTTTAGTATTGAATCCATTTCATATCCCTTCTAAAAGTGATTGAAATTTTCCAAAAGGAGTTGCTTCTTGTGCGTAAACGTTTTTATTAGTGGAGAAATAAATAAATTTTGTCTTGATTAAATAGTGGACTGCTTTCGTTGTTGCTTGGAGTTTTTTTTGTGGTAATAAAGTGTCCAGGGAAGTAATATTATTTACTAGAAAAGACCACTTGGTCAATAGGAAATGAGTAGTAGCCCATTAACAAAACAGTCCAGAAAAAGAAATAGGCAAGTTCAGTTCGACCTAAACCGATCCACACCACAAATCGCCTACAAAATTTACAAAACTAATACCCCTAGAGCTAAACCTAGAACAAAAGCTAAATTAGAAATGGCTGAAGGCAGAAAAGATCAAGGGCAGTTCACGGATTTGTCGCAGACCATAAGAACAGACTCGTCTAGAGTACATCCAAGTGGCAAAGAGCCAGCAGAAATCGCAATACCAGGAAGCAGTAGCCAAAGGGCAGGAACACATACTCAAAAAGAGGTGGAGGATTCCGCGAAATTGGCAGTCGAAGAAAATGTTAATGCCCAAGTTTCCGAGATGAGGAGGCAGATGACAGAATTAACAGCGACAATTAGTAGACTGAGTATAGTGGTCCAACAAACTCAGCAAGAAAACAAAAGAATTATGGAATCCAACTTGGCAAAAAGTTGCAATATGTCCATTGACAGTCAGCCGAACATAGAGATGTCCGGAATAAATATTCACTCTAGGCAGTCCTCGAGAGCTTCGTCAATAGGAGAAAATCAACCCAGAATACATGATAGACCACGAATTGAGAAATGGGGGTTAGAATTCGATGGGGATCAAAATAAAATCACCGTAGAAGATTTTGTGTTCAGGCTGGAGAGACTTCAGAGTCAGTATGGAGTTCCCTGGAGAGAGGTATTAGACAACTTCCATTTAGTTATGAAAGGAGCCGCTGAGAGGTGGTATTGGTTGTTTATCAGGACGAACTACGTCACTGAATGGATTACTTTGAAGTCGGCGCTTTTAAAGCAATATCAATCTACTAGATCAAGCTTTGAACTAATGCGAGACCTAGTCGAAAGGAGACAACAGCCTGGAGAATCCATCGATAAATTTTTCTTTGAGATGACTCATCTTCGTTCCAGACTAAATATGTCAATGCCCGAAGAAGAAATGATCAAGATGATAAAGAGGAACTTACGGGAGAGTGTAGGGAGGATAGTTTACCCAATAGCCGTATCTTCGGTAGAAGAATTGAGGATGTGTTGCCTAGATGCGGAAAAGACATTCCTCCGAAAAGATGCCCGGATACAGCCTCCGATGATCAGTCGATACCAAAAACACGTGAATGAACTATATGAAGAACCAATAAGTCCTACCTTTACATCGGAACCACAGCCGGATGAAGTAGCAGCGATTCAAATGAATAATAGGAATATACTGATCTGCTGGAATTGCCGCCAAAATGGCCATGTCTTCATGGATTGCCCCTCAGCAGAAAGAAATATTTTCTGTTATCGATGTGGAAAAATGGATGTCACTGCTCCTAATTGCGCAACGTGCAGAAATAGAAATTTTGCGTCGAACGAGGGAAAAGCGGGGAGCCATCGTTCGTCGGGAGACCCGCGGCCAGAAAACCAGACAAAATAAGTCAGAACACAAACTTAGTATACCAAACAAAGCAATTTAATAGAATTAGACCCAAAAAAAGGCACTTACATACGTTAGAAGAAAGAAAAGAAAATTATGAGCAAGTCAGGAAAGAAATCTTCAACGCAGAAATCAACGAAAAACCAATATTGTCTAGAAAGATTAAGAAATTGAGGGAAAAATTTGCTAAGAAAAGAAAATTAAGAAGGTTAGTTGTAGAAGCAATTAAAACAGTAGATCAAAAAACTGACGATCCGAGGCCTTATGCTATGTTTAAAATAGGCGGAAAAGAAATGAGTGGCCTGCTTGATTCGGGCGCGTCAGTGAGTATATTGGGAAAGGGATGTAGAGAACTAGTAGAGAGTTTAGGAATAGAAATAAAGCCAATTTTCTCAATCATTACCACTGCTGGTGGAAACGAGCATAGATTGTTAGGGAATGCAACCGTAAATGTCGAATATGAGGGAAAAAGGGAACAAATAATGTTTTACCTGTGTCCAGATTTACAACAAACAGCATATCTGGGAATCGATTTCTGGAAGGTATTTAAAATAGCCCCGGAAATTGTAGGAGTAGAAGAAATCGATATCGAAAAAATGATGAAAAATTCCAAAACGGATAATTATAGATCTGATCCTCATATTTTAAGTGCATCCCAACAGGCTAAGCTTGACAAAGTAATAGATCAATTTCCTACATTCGAAAAAGAAGGTCTAGGATGTACTCCGCTGGAACAGCACAAAATTAAACTTGTTGAGGGTGCCGAACCTGTTAAGGACAGATATTATCCAATATCCCCAGCTGTGCAGGATATAGTTTACAAGGAAGTAGATAAGATGTTGGAACTTAGGGTAATAGAAGAAAGCGAAAGTCCTTGGAGCAACAGGACAACAGTTGTCAGAAAACCAAATAAAAACAGATTTTGCTTAGATGCACGTAAATTGAATAAACTCACAATAAAGGATGCTTACCCACTTCAAAACATAGAGGGGATTCTTAGCAGAATAGATGAGACACATTTTATAAGTAGTGTGGACTTGAAATTTGCGTTCTGGCAAATAAAATTAGATAGGGAGAGTAGACCATACACCGCGTTTACCGTACCGGGTCGGCCACTATATCAATTTAGGGTGATGCCATTCGGCTTATGCAACGCCGCACAGAGACTGTGTCGTCTGATGGACAAAGTTGTCCCGCAACAGTTAAAAGAAAATGTGTTTGTCTATTTAGACGATCTCCTGATTATATCAGACACTTTCGAAAAACATCTAAGTCTATTAAGCGAAGTAGCTACCTATATTAGAAAAGCAAATCTTACAATTGGCCTTCAAAAGTCGCAATTCTGTTTTAAACAATTGAAATATCTAGGATTCATCATAGGAGGAGGAATGTTAAAAACTGACCCCGAAAAAGTAAAGGCCATCAAAGAAATAAAAATTCCAAAGTCACCAAGAGAAGTTCGTAGTTTTTTAGGTACCGCAGGGTGGTATCGCCGTTTTATTAAAGATTTTTCGGCCATATCAGCGCCCTTGACGGACACACTTAAAAAAGCAAAAAAATTTGTAATGACGGCAAAAGCTGAAGAGGCATTTGAAAATCTTAAAAAAGCACTCACTTCCGCTCCGGTCTTGAAACATGCAGATTTTTCTAAAAGGTTCTATATCCAGTGCGACGCATGTGAATACGGTATCGGCGCAGTCCTATATCAATTAAATGACCAAGAAGAGGAAAACCCAATCGCATTTTACTCACAAAAATTGAATGCATGTCAAAAGAACTATAGCGTTACTGAAAAGGAATGCCTCGCTGCAGTAAAGGCTGTAAAAAAATTTAGGCCCTACATAGAAATGTTGCCGTTTACGATTGTAACAGACCACGCCAGCCTCAAGTGGCTCATGTCGTTGAAGGACCTAAGTGGAAGACTAGCACGCTGGTCGTTACTACTCCAGCCATATGACTTTGAGATAAAACACCGGAAGGGATCTGAAAATACAGTGGCTGACATGTTGTCAAGGTTACCTAATCAAAAGGATGTTGAAGAAATAAACATAGAAGACCTATTCGATTTCGAAACGACAGAGTTTGAGAGCGAGGAGTATTTAGAACTTATAAACGAAATACAGAAAAATAATGAACACCTACCCGATTTGAAAGTGGAAAACGGTATGATTTTTAAAAAAAGAAGCGTTCGAACAGGACATGGAAGAAAATAAATGGAAACTGTGGATACCAGCAAACATAACCCAGGCCATAATAGAAAAAGCTCATGCAAGTTTTACAACTGCACATGGAGGTGTAGCAAAAACTATAGAGCGTTTAAAAAGGTTTTTCTATTGGCCGAAAATGTCTTTCCAAATAAAAATGTTCATTAAGAACTGCCAAACCTGTAAAGAGACGAAAGCCACTAACTATAGAATGAGACCGGAAATTGGAAAGCAAGTAGTGACAGAGAGACCGTTCCAAAAGCTCTATATTGATTTTATGGGCAAATATCCGAGATCCAAAATAGGAAACAGTTATATACTTATAGTGGTGGACCATTTTACGAAATTCACTTTCCTGAAGGCAATGAAAGAGGCATCAACAGCAAATGTAATAGAATTTCTTGTTCGGGAAATATTTCACAAATTCGGTGTTCCAGAAATTATACACAGCGATAATGGAACCCAATTTGTATCTAAAAGTTTCGAAAATCTGATGACAACCTATAAAATACAACACATAAAAACAGCAGTGTATTCGCCACAGAGTAACGCCAGCGAACGGGTGAATCAATCGGTCCTAACAGCAATACGAGCTTATTTAAAGGATGATCATCGTGATTGGGACATGTACCTATCCGAAATTGAGTGTGCACTGAGATCAGCGGTGCATACAGCCACAGGATTTACACCGTTTTTTGCTCTTTTCGGATATCACATGTACACAAGTGGTGCCGAATACAAGTTAGGGAGAAAACTACAATCGATCAATGATCACCAGATTCTAGAACTAAGTAGAGGAGACAAAATGGAAGTTATCAGAGAAAAAATTAAAGAGAATCTTCAAAAAGCTTATAAAAAAAGTGCAGAAAATTATAACAAACGAGCCCGAATTGTAATTTTCAGGCCTGGGCAGGAAGTGTATCGACGCAACAACATCTTAAGTGACTTTTCGAAAAATCGAAATGCAAAATTCTGCAGAAAATTCTTAAAGTGTAGAGTAGTCCGACCCGTCGGAAACAACCTGTATGAGTTAGAAACGCTTCAAGGGAAATTGATAGGGACATACCACGTTAAAGACATAAAAGCGTAATGGTGATAAACTGTTTGAAATCATAACGAATGTTCTTAATAAATATAAAAGGGACGGAGTGACACAATGATGATAAGCATCCGGTGGAGTTACAAAAAAGTTTAATATCTGTGATAAAATTCCTTACGTAGTACCTGATAAACTAAATTTTAATTATACAACTTTGTTTTTTTTTACACCCTCACCAGTTTAATTATACACATACTAGTTTTAGGTTATAGTTAAGTAGATTATATACATACCAATAGTCCAATAGAAACTGAATCTGTGGTTACCAAAATCTGTGATATTTTCTCCTGTGACGTCCGTTTATGTGGTATTATAGACCGATTCAAATAAAGAAGGCAATATACGATGTTGTGTTGTGCTATTGGATGAAAATTGTGATACCTGAAAAGGGGGGAAAGAATAAACCACAAAGTAAGAGTTTTTTTTTGTGACACCAAGGTGAAGTATACTTCCCGTAAGTAATGGTAACAGTCGAGGTAAAATAATGCTATTTGGATTCTCATCCTTTTTCCATAAAAGAATGAGAGTTCAGCTTCCATTCCCAAGCAAGGGTGATTAATAAGGAAGAGAAAAAGGAAAGAATAGAGGCGAGACCCAAAAATATACAGAAAGACGCAGTTCATAGAACGAAGAATTAAAATAATTGTGCCTAAAAAGGGCGATCGTTTAAATTGATTATGGTACTCTAAAGTACCCTACCAACAAGAAAATTGGTAACAAGAAAAAGAAACAAAACAAAAAGGGTGGCCTCTACAATCTCCTTTCCCTTGAAAGAAAATTGGAAGAGTGTTTTTCGCAGGAATGGATACGAGTAGCAATAGAAAAGACTGAAAGTGATGTCACCGGTAAAGATACCTGAAAAAGAAGCACATTAAATCCAACCAATGAAAGAACCTATATACAAACCTGTATAGCCCGGCTAACTCAACAGGTAGAGCATATGAGACGTCTTTCAGGGTCATGGGAGTTCCCCACGTTGGGCAGTACGCATATAGAGAAACAAGCCGCACACCGGTTCGTACGACGCTCACTAGCACGACCCGGAGTTTTGTTGCGGCATGAACAAACAAAACAATAAATAGTCCAGATTAAATTTCACTGGTACCCCAAGACTGTCACACATGTATAGTTTCTTGGAAAGTTTCAGTAGGGTAGAGCAAAATTGTGCCCATAAATATGTACATACATACATATATACAAATGTATGTGGATGTATGTATGTATGTGCGGTCACACAAGCTTCCACAGCCCAAGGCATGTGGTGATTTCCAGCTGTAATTATTATTCGGCTGTAGTTGTATTAAAGATGAGTAGTATCATGAGTGGTAGAATAGTTAGGTTCCTTTAGGGGCAATGAATTGTGGAGAATTTTGCACAGAGATTTTTTTTGGTAAAATAGTATGTATGTAGTTCGTGTAGTAGAAAATTATAAAATGAAATGTCAGCTGGTGTTGAGTGTAAAAAGTTTACACATTATACAGTTGTCAATACTGTAGTGTTGCTATTTTTAGTGTGGAACGTAATAGTTTTTACAGAGACGGCATTTTTCATTCAATCTGCTAAATGGAAAAGCGGTTAGATTAAAATTTTAGTAAAATATCCTCCATCTAAAAATATGCAATCCTGGTAGGGGGAAAATTTAGAAAGTAGGGAAAAGCCAGAGAAAAGGATTTTTCTTTATACGGAATAAAGACGGAAAATAAAAGCAAAGTAACGCATTAAATTACGGAAAATTCCAGAAAGATGAAATAAAAAGCTAAGTTTAGATATAACCATAGAAGCGAGCACGTATATGTATGTATGTAGGTACAGGTATATAGATATATATGTATATTTATGTACATATATATATATGTATATAGGTAACTGAAGCACCGGTAAAAGTTAGGGAAAATTCTAGAAAGAAAAAAAGATGTCGGTTTGGCGGGAGAGAGATTGGCTGGAAAATTGGAAAAACTAAAGAAAAAAGTCTGATTGAAGGGAATGAAATTTAATACCATCAAGACAGAACGTAAAGATCAGTCAAAGTAGTCATATCTGAAGCGGAAAAACGAAAAGAAATAGAATTAAAAAAAAAAAAATAAAAAGGTTATACAGAAAAGAAAAGTAAGTGCAAGTGTAGAAATCCTAAAGTAGAAAAATAAGTGGTAAAGTTTTATTTTGGAAACAGGACCGGGAACAAAACCAACCTAGACGAAACAAATACAAGCGTGTCTGTAAAAAGTGGCTGTAAAGAAGATCAGTAAGCGCCAAGGTCCACTATCAGGAAGATATAAAAAAAAACCCAGCTGCATATCGTCCCGCAGAGCAAGGACATAACATAAATTGGTCAGACCGTGGGTAAACTTGAATAAATATCGAAGGAAAAGAAAATAAGGTAATAAAGACATTTTATATCCTGTCGAGAGTAACGTACCCCAAGTAAATCAAAGTTTGAGCTGATTGGGTCCCGGTCTAAATAGAAAATTCACTAAAACACTGGAGTTGCAAAGAGAAGTGTTAATAAAGTGATTGAGTTTGCACAAAATAAGTAAGAAAATCTTTACAAAAATAATAAAGAAATGAAGATAAGAAAAATCAGCAAGAAATTGTTATAAAAACAAAAAAGTAATAGTATCATAAAACTCGAGTTTCCGAAAACAATTATTCGAAAAAAAAAACAAAAGAAAAGAAAATTTATGTGAAAACAAAATTAGCAACTATTAAGTTCATAGTAGGTATATATTTTAGATTAGTATAAGTATTTTTAATAGTGTCCAAATACCAACCCCTTTGGATAGGCAATAGTTTTTTTTTGGCGTTATTAGGTTTGATGCTGAACTTGATAAATCAGTATATCAGTATTTGCTATAAAATAAATGATTAGGTTAGGGTAAAAGTGATGTCGTGAAATAACTTGTACGAACCATAAAATTGTGTCTCCAATTTACAGGCTAACCTTAAGGAGCTCCTGCAGGGTAGATTGTATAGGATTTGACAGAAAAGAGTGAAAAAATATAGTGAAAGAATAATTGAATAGTAAGAAAAATTTGTGAAAAGCAAAAATAAAAGAAAAAGCTTTATTTTATAGACAAAGAATGAAATAGCCTAATAGCGCGAAAGAAAAATAAAATTAATTAAGAAAAAAGAAACAAAATTTGTAAATTTTAGAAAGGAAATAAAATATTAGATTATAAAGTATATTTGTTACATAGATACCTCGAAAAAAAGGGGATAGCACACGAGTAGGTATATAAAAAAAAAAAAAAAAAAAAAAAATCATATATATATATATTTCAAAACTTAAAAATTTTTTTTTGTAATTAGAGTAAAATAAATAATGTAAAACTTTGTATAAAGAGAAAAAAAAAATAATGTTGGCTTAAAATTTCAAAAATAAAGGAGAAAATGGAAAGGTAAGAGGAAAAAAGGTCGGTAGCTTTATGGGTCGCAAAAATAAATGTTAAACGGAGAGTTTCGCGACAAGGATGGGAGGGCTGAGGAAACAACACCATCTGTTTCCCGTAGTGTTTTTAATGTGGTATATTGCAGTGTAGAGTCAGGTTGATAAGTTGTTTGTTTTGTTGAATAATTTTTGTGTGTGCGGATACGCGGCCGGCAGGAAGGGTTGGGACCTCCTGAGAGTAACCGAGCTAGTTGGCAACCTCGCCGCGTCAACCGGTCCGTAACAACTTCTTCAGGATATTATCCGGTTTTTTTATATTGAGTTTTTCTTTTTTCTTTGTTTTTTTCAGCTTTTCTCTTTGTACGTACATACATATGTATGTAGATTAGAGTGAGTCAATTTGTATGGACTAAAAAATTCACGATGCGGTTGTCAAAATCGTAATATACGATGAATTCTAAGAAGGTTTGCCCAAGGAACCATGGGTCTAAAATCAAAATCGAGCTTCCCATTTTTAACGAGAAGTTTTTCTTTAAGTATTTAATATTCAATACAATTTAAGCAAATTAAAAAAATTTTCATATACGAAAACAAAAGTTTCTCGTTATAAATGGGAAGCTCGATTTTGATTTTAGACCCATGGTTTCTTGGGCAAGCCTTCTTAGAATTTGATGTAGATTACAATTTTGACAACCGCTCGATCAGGAAAAAAATTTACTCACTCTAATGTACATACATAAGTAAATTATGTGATTTGTATTTTTGTATACTGTGTGTGGTTTTTTGATATTCCATTCTGCTTCTTTTTTGGAAAGTAGAAAAACTCCCTTATAGCATAGACAGACGACAGCGTTAATTTGCATTAAAAGCTTACTAATGCGAATTAAAAATATACCCTGACAGACGACAGTATTTGCATTAAGTAACTCGTCGGTTGGTTATTGGTTTGCGGCACAGTATATTCAAAATACATTATGATTGCAGCAAACCAATAACCAACCGATGATTTTTTTTATCCAAAACAAACCCCATTAACTGAATGCACTCGTAGCCAAGTCGCTCACCTTTTCAAGCAGTCCGTATCTAATTCACTCATCAACCAACATTTGATTGATTGCTGAGGGTGTTGCCATATTGAAATAGGTAAATTCAGTATTAATTCACTTTCATTTAGTGTATTTACTTCAAATCAAATGCGCATTGGTATGGGGATAATTCACAAGTTAATTTTAATTAAGGCAGTTAATGCAAATTAACGCTGCCGTCTGTCTATGCTATTAATCAGTATTTCTAAATACACATCAACATAATTGTCTGGCCGGCAGATATACAGTACCGTACGAAACAAAGGCAAATTACTGACAAAATGCATGGACACCAGACACATTTTTCTGTCATAATATTTAATGTATTTGGAATTATATTTGGAATACATTTCAAATATAAACAAATATAATTTGAAATGCAAAAAGTAGTTTGAAATACAAATAGGATAGAACCGTTTTCCTCTCCTTCGTCATTTTTTGCACAGTTTGTACCTATATAACACCTGAAAAATACAATTAAACTACTTCAATTAAATATTTTAATATTTATCTTTTCCGATTTGATACTTACCGATGATTCACATTCCTTTGCACCTTACAGCTATAGGTTCATCTCCTTGTTTTTGCCTTGGTGCCTTTCATATGCATTAAGAGTTCCAGTTTTGATTGACACGTTTGTGCTGTTGCATGGCACGTAAACAAAATGTACACAATGATTCTATTAAATAACATTTGTTATTAAATTTCAGGTTTTTACATGTTAAGGAATTTTTGCCTTCTTGAAAATTGTATCCGGCGGCATGATTTCTAACAAAAATCAAATTTGGGAGCGTACATCTGTCTCTGCCTCTAATGCCCGTAATTTCTACACACAGGTAATTTACCTAAGGTTTTTACCCACGAGTTTGCCTTATAAAATTCAACTTACACGATAGATATTGTATCGTCGCTAGCAATAAAATTCAAATAATAACGGAAAGAATTCTTTTGACACTAACAGTCGCTATCAAGTATGTACGCATGTACTAGTTTTATCCCCCAAAGATCATCTCACATTTTAGGAATCCGTTTTTCGAAAGTTAGTATACACACTATTTTTAGTGTGAGTATGATGGCGAATCGAGCTTTGCTGTATTCAGCAATTTAGCCTGGCACTTTAGAAAACAATAAATACCGGCCATTACAGGTTTTAGCCACCATTTTTGCACGCGGACATACCTGTTAACAAGTGATTTTGCAGATTCACAATTATAAATTTTAAGAATAAAAATTGGTGATGTAAATTGATGTAGCTATATCTTAAATTTCGGGATCATCGAAAGTTGGCAGAGTTGATCAGTTGTAACCAAATATAAAGTGACTGATTTGAATGGTATCATGATTTTTTTTCTTCACACATACATATGTACATCTCATTTAATTTTCCAGATTGTTATGTAGTTTCCGGTATTTCAATATCAATTGCTTGTTATTATACCCTTTACCACAAAAATGGTAAAAGGGTATATATAGGTTTGTCATTCCGTTTGTAATTTCTATAATATCAATAAGCGACACATAAAATATATATATTCTGGATCCTTATGCATAGGGAAGACGAATAAGCGATGTCCGTCTGTCCGTCTGTCCGTCTGTCTGTACGTGAAATCGGTTTTCCGAAGCTCCCAGAAAAGCTAGAGACTTCGTTCTTGGACTGGTGTGTCAGAAATTTTCCAAAATAGATTGGTATTGAAATTCAGCAAAATCGAGCAGACGATTGCAGAGCTGGGAAACTTAAACTTAATTTTGCCATATAAAAGTAACTACCGAAAACAAATTTTTATTTTTTTTTAATAAATGAACTTATTTTACACTTCAGTACGACTAAAATTGGAATTTTAAATTAAAAAAATAAAAAAAAAAATAAAAAGACGTTTCCAGGGTTGGAAAACTTTAACTTTTTGTGTTATGTAACATTAACTATGTCTAAAACTATATTAGTATTTTCTCGAGAACCGTAAGAGCTACAGACCTGAAATTTGGACACAGTGTGTAGACCCTTGGCCGCTACAACAACAAATACATGAGAATTGGAAATTAAAGGGTGTGCCAAAACGAGCAACGAAAAATGTTAAAATCCCATGTAATATACATACAATTGTATGTATATGCACTTGAAATTTGTAAAGTTAGTGTATTTTTATACAGACTACAACAATTAACACTAAAATTTAAAAAAATTTAATTAAAGGGTGTACCATCAGTTAATGTAATTTCGACTATGTAATTTTGATAAATTGCTGTATCTTGGAAACCGTAAGAGCAAAACTCTTGAAATTTTCAAAAACGGTAAAAGTAAAAAAATAAAAAATTATAAAATCGTCAAACCAAAAAAATCGCCAAAAACAAAAAAAAATCGCCAAAATGAAAAAAAACACCAAATCCAAAAAAATTTCTAAGACTAAAATAAATCGCAAAAAAACGGAAAAATTGCTAAAATTAAAACAAAAATCGCCAAAATGAAAGAAAATCGCCAAAATG
>OX101753.1:90384022-90439537 GCA_944452675.1 Tachina lurida | reverse complement strand
AATGAAAAAAAATCACCAAAACGAAAAAAAACCTAAAAAACAGAAAAAAATCGCCAAAATTAAAACAAAAATCGCCAAAATGAAAAAAATCGCCAAAATGAAAAAAAAATCGCCAAAATGAAAAAAATCGCCAAAACGAAGAAATTCCCAAAAACAGAAAAAATTGAAAAAAACCTCCAAAAACAGAAAAAAATCGCCAAAACGAGAAAAAAGCGACAAAACTGAAAAAATCGTTTTAACTGAAAAAAACTTCAAAAAAGCAAAAAAGCCTACCTTTTGTGCGCGATTCAAAGTCGCACTTTACTGAATTTTTTAATATTAAAGGAATTAAATGAAACTAAGTTTTTCCTTATTTCGTTTTTGCTTTGTTCACTTAACATATTTTATGTATTTTTTACAGAACTAGATTGGTATCAATAATCAGGAAAATCCAAAATTATGACTCCAGGGTTGGAAAACTCACACTTTTTGTGTTATGTAAAATTAAATAGGTCTAATTTTTTTTCTTTTTCTTTATAAATTTAATATATTTTATGCTTCTCAAAGAAAAGTTTGGCGTATGAAATTTGAAAAATGAAAATTACAGCTCCAAAGATGGAAACTTTAAAAAAATGATAAATTTTTTCACAAAACAAATATGTATGTATGTGTCTGTATACTACATATATGTACATACGTTGGTAAAGGGTATATAAGATTCGGCACAGCCGAATATAGCACTCTTACTTGTTTGACCATAGATTCGATAGCAGGACGTAATCTTTCTTTTATTTCGCATGCATATTAAATATTAGATTCCCGACTAGCAGGTACTAGTGCAGATTAGGTAATTTTTTTTTTTTATTACATGATACAGACAAATTCCGGTATAACGAACGATATAATGTCAGGCCCATTCGTTATATCGAAAAATTCGTTATATCGCAAAGATTTTTTAAAGTGTTATTTTAACTTTTATTACTGTAGAGATGACACAATACAATAAAAAGAATGAGTGCAATTTTTTTGTAATAAGCTACCAATTGCTGCTGTAGATTTTGTTTAATATTATTGGTTTTGCCGTTCGTTATACAGAGAACGGCTTTATCAAAACATTCGCTATATAAAGTAGAACTAAATGTTAGAAATATAATACTATAGCAAGTTTTTGTTTTTTATTTTGCAATTTTTTCTTTATCATTCGTTATATTCAGTATAACATTAGGATATTATTCGCTATATAAGGTTGTTAATGTAAAATATTTGGACGTTCGTTATATCGAATTTTCGTTAAAGCGAGATTCGTTATACCGAGATTTGCCTGTATTTTATTTATTGTATCTTCATATATGAACTAACAATAAGTATTCAAATCTTAAATATAAAAATATAATTAGGCCCGACCAGTGTCGGACATAAACTTAGTAGTAGTTATATATAATACATAAGTATTGATAATCAAAAGGAAAAAATATAAAAAATAAAAGAATTGTCAGGAAGTCCCATCTGGAGTGCTGTGAATAAGAGCCCTTGTATCCCTCTTTTTTAGGCGAATGTGTCCAGTAAAGTTCAAAATATTACGAGCAAGCGGATTAGGATGTGATTCGAGTTTTGTTAGATATTTGCCTGCGTATTTTGCAATTTCTTCAGTCACTAGAGGCATATTCAAATCACGATGTATATTTGAATTTTTGATGTACCATGGAGCCGATGTTATCATGCGTAAAATTTTGTTTTGCCTGCGTTGAATTTTCTCTACATTTGAAGCTGAAGCAGTGCCCCATAGTTGAATTCCGTAGCACCATATTGGCTTTAAAAGCGACTTGTATATTAAAAGTTTACAGTCTAGGCTAAGTGTTGAATTTCGACCAATCAGCCAATGTACCTGAGTTAATTTAAGTTTAATTTGAGTTAACTTAGAGTCAATGTGGTGTTTCCATGTAAGTCGTCGATCAAGGTGTATACCAAGATATTTCACATGTGAATGTTGAGAAACAACTTGATTGTTAATCCGAATGGGGGAACAAGTATCTCTTCGTAAAGTAAATGTTACTTGAACACACTTTTGTTCATTTACCTTGATTCTCCATAAGTTTAACCAAAGCTCCATCTGGCTAATGTGTTCCTGGAGTTTGCGGGATGCCTCATCAGGGTTTTCATGCATACTAAGGCAGGCTGTATCGTCGGCAAATGTGGAAGTATGGATACTACTGCTCACAGGCATATCACAAGTATAAATTAAATATAAAACTGGTCCCAGTATACTCCCCTGTGGCACACCAGATGAAATTGTTTCAGGCCTACTTGTAAAGTCTCCTTCCGCAACAGTGAACTTACGGCAAATAATGTAACTTTCCAAAAGATTTAAAATGTTTATTGGTAAGTAAGTCTTCAATTTTAAAATAAGGCCTTCATGCCACACTTTATCAAATGCCTGGGAAACGTCAATAAACAGCGCAGAACAATACTTTTTTCCCTCAAAAGTTCTTCTTATAAATTGAACTAATCTGTGAGTTTGTTCAATGGTGCTATGCTGACTTCTAAAACCAAATTGATGGTCTGGTATGCACCCACTACTAATTAGAATTGGGGACAATTTTTTTTGAGCAGTTTTTCGAAAAGCTTTGACATTGTAGATAGTAGACTTATTGGCCTATATGACTCAGCCTTTGTTATATATTTGCCCGGCTTTGGAATCATTTTAACCTTGGCAAGTTTCCAGTTGTGTGGATAATACTCCAGTCGTAAAATAGCATTAAATATGAATAACAGGATTCTCATTGCAATACGAGGCAAGTTCATCAGCATCTGATTACTAATTCCATCAATACCCGGAGCTTTCTTCGGGTTGAGTTCGGCAATTAATTTTTGTAAATCACGCGTCTTCAACTTTATGTGTTGAGGGGGTAGAGCGACTATATTCGGCAAATCAGCAACACCAGTACATATATTTGGCGTAAAAACGGATTTTAAGTGCTCAGCAAATATTTTACCTCTTTCAGTATCGCTTCTTGCCCAATCTCCGGTAGATGTGCGTAGAGGTGGCTTATACTCAACGGGTGTTTTAAGCTTTCTGGCAACGCGCCACAAGGAATAATTAGACGCCGGTGTAACATCAAGACCCTCCAGATAATTTTTAAAAGATGCAATTTTTTCAGATGCAAGCAACTCTTGGAGTCGTTTAGTGCACTCTTTAAATCTGATTTTATTTTGTGGTGATCTGTGCTGTTGCCATTCCCTTCTAGCCCTTCTTTCTTCACGTACGAGACGTTCAATGTCTGTAGAATAAATTTTATTAAACCCAACCTGCGGATGGGAGATAGTGGCATGTTCAGCAGCCTGTTTAATATTCTCGCTGAGTTTGGCAATGTTCGATTCAATATCATCGGGTGTTCTAAGCGTAATGTTTTCCGCAGGGTAGGAAAATGCGTACTCTTTTGCTCTTTTGCTCATTGCGTACTGTTGTCTTGCTCTTAAAAATGTAGATAATGCACCAAGAGCGGAGTACAAAAAAAGCGCAACCTAATGCATTAAACACATTCGACACAGCAGGCTACGGGCTACAATCTGTAAAAATAGAATACACACATTCTTATGGTAACAATTATTTTAACGACAACAGGCTACACGACTGCACGACCACCGTTGTAGCTGTCGCCAACTTTAAACTAATTTCTATTTCTCTGGCTACAATGAGCAAATGCAGTGTTACCAGCAGTGCTGCCACAACTAAAAAATTTTTACAACCAAAATTCGCTTTAAAAGTTACCAAATGAGAAAAAAATAACCAAATTTCAATATGTAGTATTTTTATACCCTTTACCAAAAATGGAAAAGGGTATATATAGGTTTGTCATTCCGTGTGTAATTTCCATAATTTTAATTTGCGACCAAAAAAATATATATATTCTGGGTCCTTATGAATAGCGATGACGAATAAGCGATGTCCGTCTGTCCGTCCGTCCGGTGTACGTGAAATCGGTTTTCCGAAGCTCCCAGAAAAGCTAGAGACTTCGTTCTTGGACTGATGTATCAGAAATGGTCCAACTTAGATTGGTATTGAAATTCAGCAAAATCGGGCAGACGATTGCAGAGCTGGAAAACGTAAACTATATTTTGCCATATAAAAGTAACTACCGAAAACAAATTTTTATTTTTTTTTAATAAATAAATTTATTTTACACTTCAGTACGACTAAAATTGGTATTTTAAATAAAAAAAAAATATAAAAAAAATTAAAAAGACGTTTCCAGGGTTGGAAAACTTTAACTTTTTGTGTTATGTAAAATAAACTATGTCTAAAACTATATTAGTATTTTCTCGAGAACCGTAAGAGCTACAGACCTGAAATTTGGACACAGTGTGTAGACCTTTGGCCGCTACAACAACAAATACATGAGAATTGGAAATTAAAGGGTGTTCCAAAACGAGCAACGAAAAATTCTAAAATCCCATGTAATATACATACAATTATATGTATATACACTTGAAATTTGTAAGGTTAGTGTATTTTTATACAGACTACAAAAATTAACACTAAAATTTCAAAAAATTTCAATTAAAGGGTGTTCCATCAGTTAATGCAATTTTGACTATGCAATTTTGACAACTTGCTGTATCTTGGAAACCGTAAAAGCAAAACTCTTGAAATTTTCAAAAACGGTAAAACTAAAAAATCAAGGAATTATAAAATCGCCAAACGGAAAAAAATCGCGAAAAACAAAAAAATCGCCAAAACGAAAAATACCCCAAAAAACATGAAAAAATCGCCAAAATTAAAAAAAAACCCAAAACAGGAAAAAAACGACAAAATGAAAAAAAAATCGCCAAGATGAAAAAACCCCAAAAAAGAGAAAAAATCGCCTAAATAAAAAAACCCCAAAGCAGGAAAAACGCCATAATGAAAAAAAACCCAAAAACAGAAAAAAATCGCCATATTAAAAAAAATTTCTAGGACTAAAATAAATCGCGAAAAACCGGAAAAATTGCTTTAATAAAAAAAATTGCTAAAATGAAAGAAAATCGCCAAAATGAAAAAAAATCGCCAAAATGAAAAAAATCGCCAAAACGAAAAAAACCCAAAAAACAGAAAAAAGTCGCCAAAATTAAAAAAAAAGAAAAAAAACTCCTAAATAGAAAAAACCCAAAAACAGAAAAAAATCGCAAAAATGAAAAAAAAATCGTCAAAATGAGAAAAATCTACAAAATGAAGAAAATCCCATTAACAGAAAAAAATCACCAATATAAAAAAACCTCCAAAAACAGAAAAAAGTCGCCAAAACGAGAAAAAAGCGACAAAACTGAAAAAATCGTTTAAACTGAAGAAAAAACTTCAAAAAAGCCGTGCGCGATTCAAAGTCGCACTTTACTGAAGTTTTTAATATTAAAGGAATTAAATGAAACTAATAAGCAGATTTTGTAAAAAATTTTGTTTCTAAACGTTTCAAATTTGTATGAAAAATAACGAAAATTCTTTTCAAAAAATATTTTTTCCATACAAATTTCAAAACGAAAAAATCGTTTGAATTTACAAAATCTGACCTTAAGTTTTTCCTTATTTCGTTTTTGCTTTTTTCACTTAACATATTTTATGTATTTTTTAAAGAACTAGATTGGTATCAATAATCAAAAAAATCCAAAATTATGACTCCAGGGTTGGAAAACTCACATAGGTCTAACAATTTTTTTCTTTTTCTTTATAAATTGAATATATTTTATGCTTCTGAAAGAAAATTACAGCTCCAAAGATGGAAACTTTAAAAAAATGATAAATTTTTTCACAAAACAAATATGTATGTATGTGTCTGTATACTATATATATGTACGTACGTTGGTAAAGGGTATATAAGATTCGGCACAGCCGAATATAGCACTCTTACTTGTTATTAAATAACATTTAAAATGCATACACTTTGTGCCGCAATACAACAAGAAATCAAGGTATATGAAGCTGACTTGCAAGCAATAGTTCATTTGTAAGGTATATGCCAGTCGGCAGCTGATTAATTTTTTCTCGTTTAATTTTCCGTTTTATTGTTGAATTTTGTTTTTCTTCACACGTTTAGTTTTTGTATTTGACAGCCGAACAGTATTTTTACACAAACAACAACTTACGTGCATATTCTTTATATAAATTTACTTTGTAAAATCTTTTTATTAAATGTTGCCGCCATTACAAAAGACATGTGATATCTGTAGTACAGAGTTGCGATCATTTAGTAAAATTAAAAGCTGTTGACAGTGTTGTAAAAGAGTTGTAAACAAGTGAGTAGCAATCAAGGCGAATTCATAACAGGTGGCTGCACTAGCGATTTTAGCCACAGCTGTTTTATTTTCAGTTGGCTTGGCAGCAATACTAAAAATTTAAGAACATAAAAGCTTAAAAAGTATAACATAAAAAATATGTACATGTGTATCATTATTTTGGCAAAAAAAAATAACCAAAATGAGAAAAATATTCACATCTTCACATTAAAGAAAAAAATAACCACTTTTGGTTAGAAATAACCAAAAACGGCAGCCCTGGTTACCAGTATAATACAAAATGGTGAATGAATGATATCGTAAAATTATTTCATACTATTTACTAGAAACAATATCCAAAAATTGATGGAAAGAATAAATTGATTCATTATTGTACTTTTATGTGAAATAAGTACATTTTAAAAGAAAAATTAATTTTTATAAATGCAAAATATATGAAAGTGGCAATACTGAACTACGTATTTGTACTTGAATATCAGCTGCAGATGGTGCTGCTGCCGTCTCCAAAATAATTAAGCAGCTGGCTACGAGGCGACAAATGCTGCTAGCGGCATTTGAAGTCGTGTGTTCGTGTAGCCTGCTGTGGTGAATGTGTTTAATGCATTACATGTAGGAGCAAACTCTTTGAGCAAGTAGCAACGATGTTACTCTTTTGCTCTTTTGCTCCGCGTATTGTGTACATTGAGTGGCTCATTACGCTTGCTCTTTTTGACATTAACAGTGGTTACTTTGGGTTAAATCAAATAATACAAAGTATTAAAATAAATAATATAGATTTTCTCGCCATTAAATTTTTTGTATTTACATATGTACATATTAATGTATATATGTATGTATGTACATGTACATATATTTACATGTACATATATATACATTTTTATTTTTATATTTAAGATTTGAATACTTATTGTTTGTTCATATATGAAGATACAATAAATAAAAATCATGTATTAAAAAAAAAAAATATACATACATATCTGTGGCAATAAATAATAATGGCCTAAGTCTTATTTTCTCGAGAACCGTAAGAGCTACGCACCTGAAATTTGGACAGAGTGTGTAGACCCTTGGCCGCTATAACAACAAATACATGAGAGTTGGAAATTAAAGGGTGTGCCAAAACGAGCAACGAAAAATTTTAAAATCCCATGCAATATACATACAAATGCACTTGAAATTTATAAAGTTAGTGTATTTTTATACAGACTATCAAAATTAACACTAAAATTTAAATTAAAGGGTGCTCCATCGGTTAATGTAATCTTGACTATGTAATTTTGACAACTTCCTCTATCTTGGAAACCGTAAGAGGTACAGAGCTGAAATTTGGACACAGTGTGTAGACCTTTGGCCGCTACAACAACAAATACATGAGAGTTGGAAATTAAAGGGTGTGCCAAATCGAGCAACGAAAAATGTTAAAGTCCCATGCTATATGCATACAAATGCACTTGAAATTTGTAAAGTTAGTGTATTTTTATACAGACTACAAAAATTAACACTAAAATTTAAAAAAATTTTAATTAAAGGGTGTTCCATCGGTTAATGTAATCTTGACTATGTAATTTTGACAACTAGCTCTATCTTGGAAACCGTACAAGCAAAAATCTTGAAATTTTCAAAAACGGTAAAACTAATAAAACAAAAAATTATAAAATCGCCAAACCGAAAAAAAATCGCCAATTAAAAAAAAAGGACCAAAACCAAAAAAAGCACCAGATTAAAAAAAATTTCTAAATAGAAAATAAATCGCCAAAATTAAAAAATCGCCAGAATGAAAAAAACCGCCAAAATGAAAAAAATCGCCAAAATTAAAAAATCGCTAAAATGAAAAAAAAATCGCCAAAATGAAAAAAAGCACCAAATTACAAAAAAAATTCTAAATCGAAAATAAGTCGCGAAAAACCAGAAAAATCGCCAAAAATAAAAAAACGCCAATATAAAAAAATCGCCAAAATTAAAAAATCGCCAAAATTAAAAAAATCGCCAAAATTAAAAAAATCTCCGAAATGAAAAAAATCGCCAAAATGAAAAAAAAAACACCAAACTACAAAAAAAATTTCTAAATCGAAAATAAACTGCGAAAAAGCGAAAAAATCACCAAAATTAAAAAATCGCCAAAATTAAAAAAATCGCCAAAATAAAAAAAACGAAAAAAGAATTATTTTAACTGAAAAAACGTAAAAAAAAACAAAAAAACATATTAATGCTCGTTAAAAAATTTCGGTAGTTTCTGTTAACCTTTTTAAAAACATTAAAACTTTGATTTTTGAGTACATAAGTAAAAGTCTGTAAAAATTTTGTTTTAAATAAATATGTATATGTTGATAAAAAAGGATTGCAACAAATATTAAAAAATGTGAGTATGTGCAAATTATTTCGACAATACCAGCAACATAACTGTGAAGCGGTACTCTGCTATGAAAGCAAAAATAACTCGTATGCAGGTACGAACTCGTACTGACATATTTTTGTTGTTTGTTTGAAAATTTATTTTTTATGAGGAATGCAAACCAAATTGGTTTTTACTTTGCTAAGGCTTACCCTGGAGTTAATGTCGACGTCGCCGACGGCGTCAAATGTAAAAAAAAAGTTGAATCGTATGAAATTGTATGAGAGCAGTTAATCTCAACGCGTTGCAACGCCGTAAAAGTTCAATCTGTTTCAACTTTTTCGGCGTTGAAACGCCGTAAAAAAAAAAAAGCTTTAATGTTTTTAAAAAGGTTAAGAGAAACTACCGAAATTTTTTAACGAGCATTAATATGTTTTTTTTTTTTACGTTTTTTCAGTTAAAATAATTCTTTTTTCGTTTTTTTTTCATTTTGGCGATTTTTTTAATTTTGGCGATTTTTTAATTTTGGCGATTTTTTTAATTTTGGCGTTTTTTATTTTTGGCGATTTTTTTTTGTTTTGGCGATTTTTTAATTTTGGCAATTTTTTTCATTTTGGCGATTTTTTCATTTTGGCGATGTTGCCGGTTTTTTGCAAATTATTTTCATTTTAGAATTTTTTTTTCCAATTTGGTGCTTTTTTCATTTTGGCGATTTTTTAATTTTGGCGATTTTTTCATTTCAGCGATTTATTTTATTTTGGCGATTTTTTTTTTAATTTTGGCGATTTTTTAATTTTGGTGATTTTTCCGCTTTTTCACAATTTATTTTCGATTTAGAAAATTTTTTTTGTAATTTGGTGTTTTTTTAATTTTGGCGATTTTTTTTCATTTCGGAGATTTTTTTAATTTTGGCGATTTTTTTAATTTTGGCGATTTTTTAATTGTGGCAATTTTTTTATTTTGACGTTTTTTTATTTTTGGCGATTTTTCCGGGTTTTCGCGATTTATTTTCGATTTAGAAATTTTTTTTAATTTGGTGCTTTTTTTCATTTTGGCGATTTTTTTTTCATTTTGGCGATTTTTTTTTTGAATTGGCGATTTTTTAATTTTGGCGATTGTTTTAATTTTGGCGATTTTTTAATTTTGGCGATTTTTTCATTTTGGCGATTTATTTTCGATTTAGAAATTTTTTTTAATCTGGTGCTTTTTTTCGTTTTGGCGCTTATTTTTTTAATTGGCGATTTTTTTTCGGTTTGGCGATTTTCTAATTTTTTGTTTTACCGTTTTTGAAAATTTCAAGATTTTTGCTCTTACGGTTTCCAAGATGGAGCAAGTTGTCAAAGTTACATAGTCAAGATTACTTTAAGTGATGGTACACCCTCTAATTAAAATTTTTTTAATTTTTGTAGTCTGTATAAAAATACACTAACTTTACAAATTTCAAGTGCATTTGTATGTATATTAGATGGGATTTTAAAATTTATCATTGCTCGTTTTGGAACACCCTTTAATTTCCAACTTTCATGTATTTGTTGTTGTAGTGGCCAAAGGTCTACACACTGTGTCCAAATTTCAGGTCTGTACCTCTTACGGTTTCCAAGATACAGCAAGTTGTCAAAACTACATAGTCAAAATTGCATAAACTGATGGAACACCCTTTATTTTAATTTTTGTAAATCTTAGTGTTAATTGTTGTAGTCTGTATAAAAATACACTAACTTTACAAATTTCAAGTGCATTTGTATGTATATTACATGGGATTTTAAAATTTATCATTGCTCGTTTTGGAAAACCCTTTAATTTCCAACTTTCATGTATTTGTTGTTGCAGCGGCCAAAGGTCTACACACTGTGTCCAAATTTCAGGTCTGTAGCTCTTACGGTTCTCGAGAAAATACTAATATAGTTTTAGACATAGTTAATTTTACATAACAGAAAAAGTTTGCCAACCCTGGAAACGTCTTTTTAATTTTTTTTATTTTTTAAAATTTGAAATACCAATTTTAGTCGTAGTGAAGTATAAAATAAGTTTATTTAACAAAAAAAAAAACAAAAAATTTGTATTATCTAGTTACTTTTATATGGCAAAATAAAGTTTAAGTTTTCCAGCTCTGCAATCGTCTGCTCGATTTTGCTGAGTTTCAATACCAATCTAGTTTGTATTTTCTGACACACCAGTCCAAGAACGAAGTCTCTAACTTTACTGGGAGCTTCGTAAAACCGATTTCACGTACAGACAGACTGACAACGCTTATTCGTCTTCCCTATGCATAAGGATACAAAATATATATACTTTATGGGTCGCTTATTGATATTATAGAAATTACAAACGGAATGACATACCTATATATACCCTTATACCATTTTTTGGTAAAGGGTATAAAAAGGTCAAATTAAAGTCGATTTTTCAGATAATTTAAAAACCATAATAAAATAAATACTACATTACTACTACATCAATTAAAACTAAAAATAAAAATTATTAAGGTTTTTACAACATGTCATCCATTTACATTTTCTTATTTTATCATAATAATCATTACAACGCAACAGAATCTTTTAAAAGAAAATATGTATTTTGTACCACAGTAAAGGAGCAATGCGCATTTTCTGCTCTTTACAGCTCTTTTACACATTGCGTAAGCAACAGGAGCGGAGCATGCAAAGAGCCAACCATGGTACTCCTTTTCTTGCTCCGATTTTGTAATGAGCAGCGTGGACATAGTGGCGCAGAGCAAGAGCAATAACATTGACACTCCGCTCTTTGCGTAAAAGTGCCAAGAGAGCTGAAAAGAGCGGAGCTGCTCCGCGTATTTTCTTACCCTGGTTTTCAGTACAATGACTGCTGAGATATTTTTTGAACCCCAGCCAATTAATACGATTGATCATCTTCACATATGGGTCAGGTAAGTTAATGGGCTACAAATTGTAATGATCGTCGGGGAGTGATCGGACGAGAGATCAAGAGAAGCTTGAACTTGAATTAAATCCCTAGAGATATTTTTTATGACTCCAAAATCTATAACATCCGGAATTTTTTGTATGTCAGTAGGCCAATAACTGGGCTCCCCACTCGAAATGACATCCAAGCCCATTTTTGAAATAGTGTTGAACAATGCTCGACCTCTGGGTGTAACAAGGCGCGAACCCCAGAACGTGTGTTTCGCATTGTAGTCTCCAGCTGCTACAAAACAAGGTCCAAGAGATTTATAGAAATCCTCATATTGATTCTCAGTGATTGAAAATCTGGGGGGGGAGTAAATTGATGATATAACGAAATTTGAACAAAAACTTTCAATGCCAATATTTGTTGCTTGTAGGTATTCTTGACAAATGTTATCAAGAACATAGTGCTTGAGTCTTGACTTTATTAGAAATGCTGATCCACCGCAAGCCCTTCCTCTAGGGTCCTTTGTATCATATATAGTGTAGCCATAAATATTTGTTGCTTGTAGGTATTCTTCACAAATGTTATCAAGAACATAGTGCTTGAGTCTTGACTTTATTAGAATTGCTGATCCACCGCAAGCCCTTCCTCTAGGGTCCTTTGTATCATATATAGTGTAGCCATAAATTTTAAAAAGACTTCTCGAAGTCAAATGAGTCTCAGATACTAACATTATATCAATATTTTTCTCCGTGAGGAAGTGCTCAAGTTCATTTTTATGTTTGCGAATGCCGTTTGCGTTCCAGAAACATATTGTTAACGTGTTCGTGGCTTATTAAGTATTGCTTGAAGCAGAGTATTCTGCATTCGCAACATTTCTTGCATCATGCTAGTCATATTTGTTGTAAAATTGTTTATAGTTTGCACAAGATTTTCAATAGTGGCTTCAAGGCGATTAAAATTAAAGTTTGAGTTTGTATTTGTTGAATTATTTTGCGGTGAAACATTTTGTGTCGGAATAGAACTAGCCTTAGCAGCATCTGCATACGATACACGGGAAGTAACTGGTTGGCTCATTTGCTGAAAAGTGGCAGAGTAAGCGTTTGCTGATTGAGCTGGAGCTAATTTAGGTTTTTGCACCATAGTCTTCTTTACAAAAGAGTACACAGGACAACCTCTGTAGTTAGCGGTGTGATTACGTCCACAATTACTGCATTTTTTATCACTTTGATCTTTTGGTTTGTTGCAGCTAGCGATGACGTGTAATTCGCCGCACACAACACAAACAGGTAATTTGACACCCACCTTTTTTTTAGCCGACGAGCCAGAGCCGGAACTATGCATGCCTGTATCTAACCGAGCCTTCTAACAACCTTATTAATCTTTCCATATATGCTACAGAGAATTAATATTTTTGGCGCCCAACGTGGGGCCCACATAAAAGCTTAGTTTTAACTTCATTATTTTCCATCTTTTAATTTCGTTGGCCACTGGCAAAGTCACTGCTATCCATTTTTAATAACATTTTTATAAGCAATAACTAAATTAAGAAAATAATAGAAATTTTTTATCTATATAATTAATAGGCGAACACGTTTTTTGTAATCCCTTTTACGCCGGAACTATTGCACCGATTTTGGAAAGATTTATGTCATTTTAAAGGAATTTCTGCACAGATGTGCAGAATCTATATTTTATTGAAATCGGTTTAGTATTTTGGGAGCTATAAGCGTTTAAAGTTGCTACTACCACATGCAAACATAGTACACACTCATTTGTTAGTTTACACTGTGTATGTGTGTGTGTGTATTTGTGTACTATTTTTCATGTTATTCCATTTTTTTTTCTCTTATTTGTTATTGTATGAAAGCCATAAAACCAGGGTGGCCGATGACATTTTTCAAAAAGTTGTACCAAATAGGGGATTCATCAAAAAAAAGGGGCAAAATTAAAAAAAGACGTGAAAACTACACTAAATTTTTTATTTTTAATGTATTATTATATAATTCACTCTAAAAAAGGGGTAAAAAAGTGGCAAGGCAGTCGAAAAAGTGGCAATTTGCCACTTTAGTCGGTCAAACGGTCACGCTGCATAAAACTTATAGGACGAGAGTTCAATAAATTGCATTAGGTTTAATAAAGAGATTTTGTTTCTGTTTAGAATGCGGACGATTGTGTCGTCCGTTTGGTATATCTAGTATATGTTTAAACCCTTTCGCACGTATTTCTTTATTTTTGTCCTTGATGGAATACAACATAATACACATGTTTTGTACCAGTGGGGATATTGAGGGACAATTATACGCAAACATAAGTTGTTAGGAACTGATGATCTAGAGGGAAAGCAGAAATCTAGGTTGTTGCCAACATCACTTTTTGCTTCAAGTATCTTGTTTTTTTTTCTTGTTTTCTGTCTTGGAATCTAGACTCTGAGTATTTTTGGTATCTTGCCGACAGAAAGCATAATTTTCGACTTATACAAATTGAAATTCCAGGTTTAAGGAATCGCATTCTTGGTTGAGAACGAAACCGATATACGCCATTAAACAGTGTTTTCATTTTAATTTTTATACCTGTTACTTTTCTTTTGAGAGTTTGATTAAACTTGAACTTTTTTCTTTCCAATCTTTCAAATTAGTTTTTTTTAATATTTGGCACCACTTTGAACATCATCACCATAAAGAAATCGAATATAGACTATCGTATTTGAACTATCGAAAATTTTTTTTCTTTAAGCTGGTTAGCGATATGAAAATTTCCTTATTACCCATACTATTTTAATATCTGTTATTGAATAATTCACCCAACTGGTTCCTACTTTATCGTTTACATTATTTGATCATTACCATTTATCTTTCCTGTTGTACTATTGATTATTATTCGATAAAATGCCATTGAGACATAGCAACGAGAATTTATCAGCAATCCCAGCTGTAGATACTTCTGCTACTGGCTCAACTGTCGCACCTTTGGCTCCGCCTACGACGCTGTCTTGCGAGATTTGCAAGAATAATATATCACTTAAGGCCAACTCAATCCGTACTTCTTGTAACCACACCTTTCACAAATTGTGCTTCTCAAAGTCAACAAATAATAAGTCTACTTGTCCCACCTGTGGCACAAGGATTGAATTACCTAGAAATCCAAAGCCCTCGGTGCCCAGCAATATGATTCCGCGTCACCAAACGCGAAAGAATGTTTTCGATGACAATCGTCTAGCAGGCAGTTCGTTAGTGCAGGATGAGCAATCTCCTAGTAATACATCCAATGGGTCCGGATCCTCTCCTCGTAGTATCGATGAGGACAGGAGGATGATAATGAATTTAGTGACAGCAGATGTTGGCGCTCAACAGGCTGAAATGTTATCAACTTTGAATCAGACTTTAGCTCGGTTAGTCGAGTCAAATATTGAATCAGGATTTAGACGATTGAATTTAGAAAACGCTAATAACTCACCTAATCTTTATCGGGACCAAGTTGTTCCTCCGCTAGGTAACAGGGAAGTTAACACATTGAATAGAAACCGGTCCCTTGATCGACTTCTAGGTCTTCCACCTACCACTGAGAACCGCAGCCGGAATTTAGACACTAGTAACTCTCCTAATAATTTCAGAGGCTTTCCTTCGGGGTCGGCAGGTGATTTATCTTTACGTCCAGACAAATTAAGCCAGATTATTAGCAATTGGAAATTGAGATTCTCAGGTAATTTAGAAGGATTATCTGTTGATGCTTTTCTTTACCGGGTTGAGGCGTTGACAAGTCAAACTTTAGGGGGAAATTTTAGTCTGCTTTGCGACAATGCTAGCACTTTATTTGAGGGCAAGGCAAATACTTGGTTTTGGCGTTATCACCAATCTGTAGGGACGATAAGGTGGCCTGAGCTTTGCGCAGCTCTACGTAGTCAGTATAGAGATACTAGAACGGACATGGACTATAGGGAAATGATAAGAGACAGGAAACAAAAACCAGGTGAGAGTTTCGATATCTTCTACGAGTCTATAGTGGAGCCTCCTGATCATCTCGAGCAGAACATTAATGAAAACTTACTGGTGGAAATTTTGCGTCGAAACTTACTTCCGGAAATAGAGCACAAAATATCAAACATGAGTTTATCGTCGGTCAGCGAATTACGGAAAATATGCAGGAGAAGAGAATTCTTTTTGCAAGACTTAAAGAAAAGAAATATGCCACCAAAATTTTTAAGTTACCCTAAACGCGTTGCTGAGCTACTTGAAGCTGAAGGTGACGTTAATGAGTTGAAATCGGAGGGAAGTGATTGTGTCGTCCCAAATGCAATCCGACAAAAAAAACATTACGGGGTGCACAAATAAGTGCACGCAAAACCGCCGACAGAAAGATAACAGAACGTGAAACGAGCACCAATCAGATTTAATTTCCAATAGATTTGATAAGACAGGAGATATAAGTGATAATAACACCCAGTTGCGACAGTTTAAGCCAATAGT
Source organism: Tachina lurida (assembly GCA_944452675.1). NCBI lineage: Eukaryota > Metazoa > Arthropoda > Insecta > Diptera > Tachinidae > Tachina > Tachina lurida. The sequence goes on along the minus strand of OX101753.1, from coordinate 90,423,610 downwards.
ACGTTTTGAGATTAGGATGCAGAATTATGAGAGAGTGAGAAAAAGAATTTTTGATGACCCAGCGGAAAAAAATTAAATAACTAGATCATCAATGCGCGCTAGAAAATTTTGGAATATTATAAAAGAGAAGCGGAAAGTGATATCGGCTTGTGTGATTGGAGCTGCAAATGATATCCGGCCCTACGCTGAAGTTGAGATCTTTGGGGAAAAAGTGTCAGGGTTATTGGACACAGGGGCTTCAATTAGCTGTATAGGTAGCGATATTTTAGCTTAGTAGTAGTTATATATAATACATATGTAAGTAGTGATAATCAAAAGGAAAAAAAAAATAAAAGTATTTTCAAGAAGTCCCATCTGAAGTGCTGTGAATAAGAGCCATTGTGTCCCTCTTTTTTAGGCGGATGTGTCCAGTAAAGTTCAAAATATTACGGGCAAGCGGATTAGGATGTGACTCGAGTTTTGTTAAATATTTGCCAGCGTATTTTACAATTTCTTCAGTCACTAGTGGCATATTCAAATCACGATGTATATTTGAATTTTTGATGTACCATGGAGCCGATGTTATCATGCGTAAAATTTTATTTTGCCTGCGTTGAATTTTCTCTACATTTGAAGCTGAAGCAGTGCCCCATAGTTGAATTCCGTAGCACCATATTGGCTTTAAAAGCGACTTGTATATTAAAAGTTTACAGTCTAGGCTAAGTGTTGAATTTCGACCAATCAGCCAATGTACCTGAGTTAGTTTAAGTTTCATTTGAGTTAACTTAGAATCAATGTGGTGTTTCCATTTAGTCGTCGATGAAGGTGTATACCAAGATATTTCACATGTGAATGTTGAGAAACAACTTGATTGTTAATCCGAATGGGGGAACAAGTATCTCTTCGTAAAGTAAATGTTACTTGAACACACTTTTGTTCATTTACCTTGATTCTCCATAAGTTTAACCAAAGCTCCATCTGGCTAATGTGTTCCTGGAGTTTGCGGGATGCCTCATCAGGGTTTTCATGCATACTAAGGCAGGCTGTATCGTCGGCAAATGTGGAAGTATGGATACTACTGCTCACAGGCATATCACAAGTATAAATTAAATATAAAACTGGTCCCAGTATACTCCCCTGTGGCACACCAGATGAAATTGTTTCAGGCCTACTTGTAAAGTCTCCTTCCGCAACAGTGAACTTACGGGAAATAATGTAACTTTCCAAAAGATTTAAAATGTTTATTGGTAAGTAAGTCTTCAATTTTAAAATAAGGCCTTCATGCCACACTTTATCAAATGCCTGGGAAACGTCAATAAACAGCGCAGAACAATACTTTTTTCCCTCAAAAGTTCTTCTTATAAATTGAACTAATCTGTGAGTTTGTTCAATGGTGCTATGCTGACTTCTAAAACCAAATTGATGGTCTGGTATGCACCCACTACTAATTAGAATTGGGGACAATTTTGTTTTGAGCAGTTTTTCGAAAAGCTTTGACATTGTAGATAGTAGACTTATTGGCCTATATGACTCAGCCTTTGTTATATCTTTGCCCGGCTTTGGAATCATTTTAACCTTGGCAAGTTTCCAGTTGTGTGGATAATACTCCAGTCGTAAAATAGCATTAAATATGAATAACAGGATTCTCATTGCAATACGAGGCAAGTTCATCAGCATCTGATTACTAATTCCATCAATACCCGGAGCTTTCTTCGGGTTGAGTTCGGCAATTAATTTTTGTAAATAACGCGTCTTAAACTTTATGTGTTGAGGGGGTAGAGCGACTATATTCGGCAAATCAGCAACACCAGTACATATATTTGGCGTAAAAACGGATTTTAAGTGCTCAGCAAATATTTTACCTTTTTCAGTATCGCTTCTTGCCCAACCTCCGGTAGATGTGCGTAGAGGTGGCTTATACTCAACGGGTGTTTTAAGGTTTCTGGCAGCGCGCCACAAGGAGTAATTAGACGCCGGTGTAACATCAAGACCCTCCAGATAATTTTTAAGAGATGCAATTTTTTCAGATGCAAGCAACTCTTGGAGTCGTTTAGTGCACTCTTTAAATCTGATTTTATTTTGTGGTGATCTGTGCTGTTGCCATTCCCTTCTAGCCCTTCTTTTTTCACGTACGAGACGTTCAATGTCTGTAGAATAAATTTTATTAAACCCAATCTGCGGATGGGAGATAGTGGCATGTTCAGCAGCCTGTTTAATATTCTCGCTGAGATTGGCAATGTTCGATTCAATATCATCGGGTGTTCTAAGCGTAATGTTTTCCGTACAATGACTGCTGAGATATTTTTTGAACCCCAGCCAATTTACACGATTGATCATCTTCACATATGGGTCAGGTAAGTTACTTCTTAATGGGCTACAAATTGTGATGATCGTCGGGGAGTGATCGGACGAGAGATCAAGAGAAGCTTGAACTTGAATTAAATCCCTAGAGATATTTTTTATGACGCCAAAATCTATAACGTCCGGAATTTTTTGTATGTCAGTAGGCCAATAAGTGGGCTCCCCACTCGAAATGACATCCAAGCCCATTTTTGAAATAGTGTTGAACAATGCTCGACCTCTGGGTGTAACAAGGCGCGAACCCCAGAACGTATGTTTCGCATTGTAGTCTCCAGCTGCTACAAAACAAGGTCCAAGAGATTTGTAGAAATCCTCATATTGATTCTCAGTGATTGAAAATCTGGGAGGGGAGTAAATTGATGATATAACGAAATTTGAACAAAAACTTTCAATGCCAATATTTGTTGCTTGTAGGTATTCTTCACAAATGTTATCAAGAACATAGTGCTTGAGTCTTGACTTTATTAGAATTGCTGATCCACCGCAAGCCCTTCCTCTAGGGTCCTTTGTATCATATATAGTGTAGCCATAAATTTTAAAAAGACTTCTCGAAGTCAAATGAGTCTCAGATACTAACATTATATCAATATTTTTTTCCGTGAGGAAGTGCTCAAGTTCATTTTTATGTTGGCGAATGCCGTTTGCGTTCCAGAAACATATTGTTAACGTGTTCATGGCTTATTTAGTATTGCTTGAAGCAGAGTATTCTGCATTCGCAACATTTCTTGCATCATGGTAGTCATATTTGTTGTAAAATTGTTTATAGTTTGCACAAGATTTTCAATAGTGGCTTCAAGGCGATTATAATTAAAGTTTGAGTTTGTATTTGTAGAATTATTTTGCGGTGAAACATTTTGTGTCGGAATAAAAAAAAGACGTGAAAACTACACTAAATTTTTTATTTTTAATGTATTATTATATAATTCACTCTAAAAAAGGGGTAAAAAAGTGGCAAGGCAGTCGAAAAAGTGGCAATTTGCCACTTTAGTCGGTCAAACGGTCACGCTGCATAAAACTTATAGGACGAGAGTTCAATAAATTGCATTAGGTTTAATAAAGAGATTTTGTTTCTGTTTAGAATGCGGACGATTGTGTCGTCCGTTTGGTATATCTAGTATATGTTTAAACCCTTTCGCACGTATTTCTTTATTTTTGTCCTTGATGGAATACAACATAATACACATGTTTTGTACCAGTGGGGATATTGAGGGACAATTATACGCAAACATAAGTTGTTAGGAACTGATGATCTAGAGGGAAAGCAGAAATCTAGGTTGTTGCCAACATCACTTTTTGCTTCAAGTATCTTGTTTTTTTTTCTTGTTTTCTGTCTTGGAATCTAGACTCTGAGTATTTTTGGTATCTTGCCGACAGAAAGCATAATTTTCGACTTATACAAATTGAAATTCCAGGTTTAAGGAATCGCATTCTTGGTTGAGAACGAAACCGATATACGCCATTAAACAGTGTTTTCATTTTAATTTTTATACCTGTTACTTTTCTTTTGAGAGTTTGATTAAACTTGAACTTTTTTCTTTCCAATCTTTCAAATTAGTTTTTTTTTAATATTTGGCACCACTTTGAACATCATCACCATAAAGAAATCGAATATAGACTATCGTATTTGAACTATCGAAAATTTTTTTTCTTTAAACTGGTTAGCGATATGAAAATTTCCTTATTACCCATACTATTTTAATATCTGTTATTGAATAATTCACCCAACTGGTTCCTACTTTATCGTTTACATTATTTGATCATTACCATTTATCTTTCCTGTTGTACTATTGATTATTATTCGATAAAATGCCATTGAGACATAGCAACGAGAATTTATCAGCAATCCCAGCTGTAGATACTTCTGCTACTGGCTCAACTGTCGCACCTTTGGCTCCGCCTACGACGCTGTCTTGCGAGATTTGCAAGAATAATATATCACTTAAGGCCAACTCAATCCGTACTTCTTGTAACCACACCTTTCACAAATTGTGCTTCTCAAAGTCAACAAATAATAAGTCTACTTGTCCCACCTGTGGCACAAGGATTGAATTACCTAGAAATCCAAAGCCCTCGGTGCCCAGCAATATGATTCCGCGTCACCAAACGCGAAAGAATGTTTTCGATGACAATCGTCTAGCAGGCAGTTCGTTAGTGCAGGATGAGCAATCTCCTAGTAATACATCCAATGGGTCCGGATCCTCTCCTCGTAGTATCGATGAGGACAGGAGGATGATAATGAATTTAGTGACAGCAGATGTTGGCGCTCAACAGGCTGAAATGTTATCAACTTTGAATCAGACTTTAGCTCGGTTAGTCGAGTCAAATATTGAATCAGGATTTAGACGATTGAATTTAGAAAACGCTAATAACTCACCTAATCTTTATCGGGACCAAGTTGTTCCTCCACTAGGTAACAGGGAAGTTAACACATTGAATAGAAACCGGTCCCTTGATCGACTTCTAGGTCTTCCACCTACCACTGAGAACCGCAGCCGGAATTTAGACACTAGTAACTCTCCTAATAATTTCAGAGGCTTTCCTTCGGGGTCGGCAGGTGATTTATCTTTACGTCCAGACAAATTAAGCCAGATTATTAGCAATTGGAAATTGAGATTCTCAGGTAATTTAGAAGGATTATCTGTTGATGCTTTTCTTTACCGGGTTGAGGCGTTAACAAGTCAAACTTTAGGGGGAAATTTTAGTCTGCTTTGCGACAATGCTAGCACTTTATTTGAGGGCAAGGCAAATACTTGGTTTTGGCGTTATCACCAATCTGTAGGGACGATAAGGTGGCCTGAGCTTTGCGCAGCTCTACGTAGTCAGTATAGAGATACTAGAACGGACATGGACTATAGGGAAATGATAAGAGACAGGAAACAAAAACCAGGTGAGAGTTTCGATATCTTCTACGAGTCTATAGTGGAGCCTCCTGATCATCTCGAGCAGAACATTAATGAAAACTTACTGGTGGAAATTTTGCGTCGAAACTTACTTCCGGAAATAGAGCACAAAATATCAAACATGAGTTTATCGTCGGTCAGCGAATTACGGAAAATATGCAGGAGAAGAGAATTCTTTTTGCAAGACTTAAAGAAAAGAAATATGCCACCAAAATTTTTAAGTTACCCTAAACGCGTTGCTGAGCTACTTGAAGCTGAAGGTGACGTTAATGAGTTGAAATCGGAGGGAAGTGATTGTGTCGTCCCAAATGCAATCCGACAAAAAAAACATTACGGGGTGCACAAATAAGTGCACGCAAAACCGCCGACAGAAAGATAACAGAACGTGAAACGAGCACCAATCAGATTTAATTTCCAATAGATTTGATAAGACAGGAGATATAAGTGATAATAACACCCAGTTGCGACAGTTTAAGCCAATAGTACGTTTTGAGATTAGGATGCAGAATTATGAGAGAGTGAGAAAAAGAATTTTTGATGACCCAGCGGAAAAAAATTAAATAACTAGATCATCAATGCGCGCTAGAAAATTTTGGAATATTATAAAAGAGAAGCGGAAAGTGATATCGGCTTGTGTGATTGGAGCTGCAAATGATATCCGGCCCTACGCTGAAGTTGAGATCTTTGGGGAAAAAGTGTCAGGGTTATTGGACACAGGGGCTTCAATTAGCTGTATAGGTAGCGATATTTTAGCTTAGTAGTAGTTATATATAATACATATGTAAGTAGTGATAATCAAAAGGAAAAAAAAAAATAAAAGTATTTTCAAGAAGTCCCATCTGAAGTGCTGTGAATAAGAGCCATTGTGTCCCTCTTTTTTAGGCGGATGTGTCCAGTAAAGTTCAAAATATTACGGGCAAGCGGATTAGGATGTGACTCGAGTTTTGTTAAATATTTGCCAGCGTATTTTACAATTTCTTCAGTCACTAGTGGCATATTCAAATCACGATGTATATTTGAATTTTTGATGTACCATGGAGCCGATGTTATCATGCGTAAAATTTTATTTTGCCTGCGTTGAATTTTCTCTACATTTGAAGCTGAAGCAGTGCCCCATAGTTGAATTCCGTAGCACCATATTGGCTTTAAAAGCGACTTGTATATTAAAAGTTTACAGTCTAGGCTAAGTGTTGAATTTCGACCAATCAGCCAATGTACCTGAGTTAGTTTAAGTTTCATTTGAGTTAACTTAGAATCAATGTGGTGTTTCCATTTAGTCGTCGATGAAGGTGTATACCAAGATATTTCACATGTGAATGTTGAGAAACAACTTGATTGTTAATCCGAATGGGGGAACAAGTATCTCTTCGTAAAGTAAATGTTACTTGAACACACTTTTGTTCATTTACCTTGATTCTCCATAAGTTTAACCAAAGCTCCATCTGGCTAATGTGTTCCTGGAGTTTGCGGGATGCCTCATCAGGGTTTTCATGCATACTAAGGCAGGCTGTATCGTCGGCAAATGTGGAAGTATGGATACTACTGCTCACAGGCATATCACAAGTATAAATTAAATATAAAACTGGTCCCAGTATACTCCCCTGTGGCACACCAGATGAAATTGTTTCAGGCCTACTTGTAAAGTCTCCTTCCGCAACAGTGAACTTACGGCAAATAATGTAACTTTCCAAAAGATTTAAAATGTTTATTGGTAAGTAAGTCTTCAATTTTAAAATAAGGCCTTCATGCCACACTTTATCAAATGCCTGGGAAACGTCAATAAACAGCGCAGAACAATACTTTTTTCCCTCAAAAATTCTTCTTATAAATTGAACTAATCTGTGAGTTTGTTCAATGGTGCTATGCTGACTTCTAAAACCAAATTGATGGTCTGGTATGCACCCACTACTAATTAGAATTGGGGACAATTTTGTTTTGAGCAGTTTTTCGAAAAGCTTTGACATTGTAGATAGTAGACTTATTGGCCTATATGACTCAGCCTTTGTTATATCTTTGCCCGGCTTTGGAATCATTTTAACCTTGGCAAGTTTCCAGTTGTGTGGATAATACTCCAGTCGTAAAATAGCATTAAATATGAATAACAGGATTCTCATTGCAATACGAGGCAAGTTCATCAGCATCTGATTACTAATTCCATCAATACCCGGAGCTTTCTTCGGGTTGAGTTCGGCAATTAATTTTTGTAAATCACGCGTCTTAAACTTTATGTGTTGAGGGGGTAGAGCGACTATATTCGGCAAATCAGCAACACCAGTACATATATTTGGCGTAAAAACGGATTTTAAGTGCTCAGCAAATATTTTACCTTTTTCAGTATCGCTTCTTGCCCAACCTCCGGTAGATGTGCGTAGAGGTGGCTTATACTCAACGGGTGTTTTAAGGTTTCTGGCAGCGCGCCACAAGGAGTAATTAGACGCCGGTGTAACATCAAGACCCTCCAGATAATTTTTAAGAGATGCAATTTTTTCAGATGCAAGCAACTCTTGGAGTCGTTTAGTGCACTCTTTAAATCTGATTTTATTTTGTGGTGATCTGTGCTGTTGCCATTCCCTTCTAGCCCTTCTTTTTTCACGTACGAGACGTTCAATGTCTGTAGAATAAATTTTATTAAACCCAATCTGCGGATGGGAGATAGTGGCATGTTCAGCAGCCTGTTTAATATTCTCGCTGAGATTGGCAATGTTCGATTCAATATCATCGGGTGTTCTAAGCGTAATGTTTTCCGTACAATGACTGCTGAGATATTTTTTGAACCCCAGCCAATTTACACGATTGATCATCTTCACATATGGGTCAGGTAAGTTACTTCTTAATGGGCTACAAATTGTGATGATCGTCGGGGAGTGATCGGACGAGAGATCAAGAGAAGCTTGAACTTGAATTAAATCCCTAGAGATATTTTTTATGACGCCAAAATCTATAACGTCCGGAATTTTTTGTATGTCAGTAGGCCAATAAGTGGGCTCCCCACTCGAAATGACATCCAAGCCCATTTTTGAAATAGTGTTGAACAATGCTCGACCTCTGGGTGTAACAAGGCGCGAACCCCAGAACGTATGTTTCGCATTGTAGTCTCCAGCTGCTACAAAACAAGGTCCAAGAGATTTGTAGAAATCCTCATATTGATTCTCAGTGATTGAAAATCTGGGAGGGGAGTAAATTGATGATATAACGAAATTTGAACAAAAACTTTCAATGCCAATATTTGTTGCTTGTAGGTATTCTTCACAAATGTTATCAAGAACATAGTGCTTGAGTCTTGACTTTATTAGAATTGCTGATCCACCGCAAGCCCTTCCTCTAGGGTCCTTTGTATCATATATAGTGTAGCCATAAATTTTAAAAAGACTTCTCGAAGTCAAATGAGTCTCAGATACTAACATTATATCAATATTTTTTTCCGTGAGGAAGTGCTCAAGTTCATTTTTATGTTGGCGAATGCCGTTTGCGTTCCAGAAACATATTGTTAACGTGTTCATGGCTTATTTAGTATTGCTTGAAGCAGAGTATTCTGCATTCGCAACATTTCTTGCATCATGGTAGTCATATTTGTTGTAAAATTGTTTATAGTTTGCACAAGATTTTCAATAGTGGCTTCAAGGCGATTATAATTAAAGTTTGAGTTTGTATTTGTAGAATTATTTTGCGGTGAAACATTTTGTGTCGGAATAGAACTAGCCTTAGCAGCATCTGCATACGATACACGGGAAGTAACTGGTTGGCTCATTTGCTGAAAAGTGGCAGAGTAAACGTTTGCTGATTGAGCTGGAGCTAATTTAGGTTTTTGCACCATAGTCTTCTTTACCAAAGAGTACACACGACAACCTCTGTAGTTAGCGGTGTGATTTTCTCCACAATTACTGCATTGTTTGTTACTTTGATCTTTCGGTTTATTGCAACTAGCAGTGCCGTGCAACTCGCCGCACACGACACAAACAGTAGGTAATTTGCAGTAAGTTTTAGTATGGCCATATTCTTGACAATTATGGCACTGTACGGGTCCAGAACGCTTGTGTGGTTCTTCAACTGTTATTTTTCGGTATAAAAGATATTTTAAATTATAAATTGGGTGCGTCTCATTTTTTCTCAGTTTTATATCATTCGGCTCAAGTTCAACGCGAAATAGAGGTTGAGGGATCTTTTCCCTATTTATTATATTGGACACATTTTTTACCTTGAACCCCTGGAGGACGAGTGCATCTTTTATTTCTTCGGGGACAACATAAGAATCTATGCCCTTCAATACGATCTGCATGCCTTTAGCGCTCTTAAGCTGGTATGTGTAGAAGCTTGTTTTACTTTTTTCAAATTCATCAACCATTTTGCGGAAATCTTTTTCGTCATAAATTTGGATTTTAGTTTCATCGATGTTGCCACGTTTTATTGGAACAATGTGAAATTTATTCTCACCAATGACCGAAATTAATTTTTTAATAAGGGCATTTGAATTTTTTTGTCTCAAATAGATTGGTGGCGGCTTGGATGTTTTGTTTGAGGATACCTCGGGTTTGTCGTTGTCATCTTGAAAAATTTTAAAGCGGTTTTGGCGATTAGTTGAGGCTGCGCTGTTATCCCTAGACATTTTTGGAGCAGATGAGATTTTTGAAGAATTCGGGCTTCGCCCGCGCTTTAAAATTGTAATGTATCTGTCCATTCCAACTTGTACCTTGAGTTTCGAGGCGCTGTTATCTGTAGTGATAACTTTGTTAAGTGATAAACACGAGCCTGAAGGGGATGATATTACTGACTTAAATGAAGAAGTACTGGGTAACTGTAATGTTAATGCATCATTACTACTTGGCATTGGACAAAGCGAAGTTGATCGCTGACGAAAAATTGGCGTTGCCGTTAACAAAAGATTTTCATCAGATTTGTTTTTTATATTTTTTTCATTCAGAGTTTCAGAACTCACAGTAAAATAAGCATTTCTGCCGTTAGAACTCACTTCAAGTTTTTCTGTATTTGAGGAATTCATACAAGGAATTCCTCAAGGGTTATTCGTTTATGTTTTTTTTTTTATTTTCGGTATTTTTTGTTTTTGTTATTTATGATTGTTTGTTTGACTTTGAGGTATTCCTCAATATCACTTGTTTAAGTTTTTTTTGCGGTTTTTTTGTTTTTGTTATTTTTACTATGTAAAAAATATTAGCAAAGCAGAAAGCTTATTTATTAAAGACAGTATGTATGTACCTATTACGAATAATATGTACTACTAATATTTTTTTTTTGTATATTTAATTTTTGTTTGTTTGGTAAGTAAGTAAAATTCCGCTATTCGACTGTTCGCTATGAAGGTACCACGAGAACTGAAGGTAGCGATATGGCAAAGAAGTTTCTTGACTCGGGCAATCCATTTAGGAGGCTTAGTTCGAAAGTTCGTACTGCTGACGGGATGCCGCAGATTATTGTTGGTTTAATTAAATCGAAAACAGTATTTAGATCTGATGAACATATTTTAGATATTTATATAATTCCGTCGCTATCCCAGCCACTATATCTCGGTATAGATTTCTGGAGAGCTTTTGGGCTATTACCAGACAATGTTCTATCGGCTTTTTCGTTATCTCTCCCTAGTGTTGCCTCTTTGAATAGCTCATTGAAAACGTGTGTATTAGATCATTCTCAGAAAATTATGTTGGAAAAGGTTATAGAATTGTTCCCTTCATTTTCAAAAGAAGGTTTGGGTAAAACCTCTTTGGTTAGTCATTATATTGGCACGGGTAGTGCGAAAGCGATCAAACAACGACATTATCCTGTATCGTCCGCAATCGAGAAGCTAATGTATGACGAGGTCGACAGGATGATTAGCTTAGGAATAATAGAGGAATCAAATAGTGCCTGGAGCTCTCCTGTGGTACTCGTACGGAAACCTGGCAAGAATCGATTTTATCTAGATAGCAGAAAACTGAATGAGGTAACAATAAAGGATGCATATCCCTTACCCAACATCGACGGAATTTTGAGCAGACATCCGAAGGCTAGGTTTATTACCGGACTGGATCTTAAGGATGCCTTCTGGCAAATCCCTTTAGATCTAGACTCTAGGAACAAAACAGCGTTCACAGTTCCCGGGCGACCTTTGTATCAGTAAAAAGTAATGCCCTTTGGGCTCTGTAACGCACCCCAAACTATGTCCCGATTGATGGATAAAGTTTTACCTTCACACCTTCGGAATGAAGTTTTCATATACTTGGACGATCTATTAGTGGTCTAAAATAGTTTACAGAGGCACTTAGAGGTGCTCACACAAGTTGCTAAGCACTTACGTAGGTCTGGTTTAACAATAAACGTTGAGAATAGTAATTCCTGTGTAGAAGAAGTGAAGTTTCTTGGACATGTACTGGGAAATGGTGTTATACGCACTGACCCGGACAAAATTTCAGCAATTATAGAGTACCCTATACCCAAATCAATTAAAGATGTAAGACGTTTTTTGGAATGGCCGGGTGGTACAGAAAGTTCAAAGGGAATTTTGCTTCATTGACGACCCCCCTTACTGATATTTTGAAAAATAAAAGGAAATTCATATGGAATGACATGGCCCAAAAGGCTTTTCAGGAGTTAAAATGTCTGCTGAGCTCGGCACCTGTTCTGCATAGCCCCGATTTCGCAAAACCATTTTTTATACATTGCGATGCAAGCCAGACAGGTATAGGAAGTGTTTTAGTCCAAGTTTACTTGGAGGGTGATGAAATTCCGGTGGCATTTATGTCAAAGAAACTCAATAAAGCCCAAAGAAATTATTCAGGGACCAACCAGGAATGCTTAGCGGCAGTGTTAAGCATAAAAAAATTTCGGGCATACGTTGAAGGGCATGAGTTTACGGTAGTGACCGATCATGCATCACTAAAGTGGTTCATGTCCCAAACTGACTTAAGCTCCAGATTGGCAAGATGGGCATTGAAACTCCAAGGCTATGATCTCAAAATTCTTCACAGGAAGGTAAGTCAGAACATAGTACCAGATGCACTTTCTCGTACCCATTTGGACCATTCAGACCGCGACTGTATTGATAGCCAGACTGATTTAGTTCTCAGCGGTCTGTCTGACACAGACCATGTTATAGATCTGAAGTCACCACATTTTCATTCAGAAGAATATATGAATCTTATTAAAAATATGACCGAAAACCAAAGCAAGCTCCCTGACGTAAAGATTGTAGATAATTTGGTGTATCGACGAACAGAACACTCAAACGGAGACTCTCTTCACGATGATTCATCTTGGAAGTTATGGGTACCAAAGGAGATGATCCAAGATATATTAAAGATGGCACATGATAACCAGTTGTCAGCACATTTTGAAATTAGAACGCATAAGAAGATACTATTTCTGGCCTGGATTAGTGAAGTCTGTGGTGGAATACATTAATGCATGTGATGTATGTAAGGGTACGAAACATCCTAATGTTACTCTGAGGCCACCTATGGGAAAAATTGCTATGTCGGATTGGTTATTTCAGAAGTTATATGTGGACTTTTTAGGACCTTATCCACGCTCACGAACAGGACATGTTGGTATTTTTGTTAGATCATTTCTCGAAATATGCCTTTCTGAAACCAGTGAAAAAATTGACAGCAGAGGTGATATGTAGATATTTAGAGGAAGAAATTTTTCACATGTTTGGAGTACCAGAGACGGTGGTGTCTGATAACGGCGTGCAATTTAAATCAACAGTTTTTCAAGCCCTTCTAAAAAGATATAATGTATCCCATACGCTTACTGCAATACATTCACCACAGGCTAACGCATCTGAGCGTATAAATAGGTCTGTTTTGACGGCAATTCGTGCTTATGTGTCGCCTGACCAGAAAAACTGGGACGAAGCTCTCAGCAGTATAGCTTGTGCGTTACGATCTAGTACGCATGCTTCGATTGGGGTGGAACCCTATTACTTGACGTTCGGCCAACATATGATTACAGATGGACATACTTATAGACTATTACATAAACTTAAAATCCTGGACGACAAGTCAGTTAATTTTAATCGAGAAGATTCAATGGATCTGGTACGAACTAAGGCTAAGCAGCTCATGGAAAAACAGTTTAAATGTAACGAGAGAGCATACAATTTGAGATCTAGAGAAGTTAGTTTCAGGGAAGGTCAGAGGTATTTAGGCGGAACTTTAAGGCATCTAGTTTTGAAAAAGGCTATAGCGCAAAGCTTGACCATGCATTTATTAAAGCTCGTATAAGAAAGAGAATTGGAAACTGTTATTATGAAGTTGAGGATCTTCACGGAAGACCAGTAGGAAAATATCACGCGAAAGACCTCAAAATCTGATGATATTACCCGAATCGAACTTGATGGAAGATTTCTTAGTAATGAAAACAGAATATCGTCAGAACATATTGTGTTCTTATAAATAGGCTTTTCGTTCGAGGTGACACATCTATTTCAAACATATTTTTCTTTTGCTCTAATTTCTGGGATATTTTTATTAAAACAAAGTACCATACTCATATAGACTTTTCATTATCCTTGTATAAAAACATCTTTGCATTCTGACAGGTAAGATTTTTTTTCACTGCCCTAATAAATGACTTGAATCTCCTATTGCTAGCGGGATCAAATTTTGCCACCGCAAAATCTGATCTTGGTTGGGGAGTTGTGTATCGTCGCTAGCAATAAAATTCAAATAATAACGGAAAGAATTCTTTTGACACTAACAGTCGCTATCAAGTATGTACGCATGTACTAGTTTTATCCCCTAAAGATCATCTCACATTTTAGGAATCCGTTTTTCGAAAGTTAGTACACAAACTATTTTTAGTGTGAGTGTGATGGCGATTCGGGCTTTGCTGTATTCAGCAATTTAGCCTAGCACTTTAGAAACCAATAAATACCGGCCATTAGAGGTTTTAGCCACCATTTTTGCACGCGGACATACCTGTTAACAAGTGATTTTGCAGATTCACAATTATGAATTTTAAGGATAAAAATTGGTGATGTAAATTGTGGTAGCTATATCTTAAATTTCGGGATCATCGAAAGTTGGTTAAGGTCGGTATGCAAACGGTGATCATGGTTGGGTGGGCAGAGTTGCAACGTTAACATCAGTTGTAACCAAATATCTTTTTTTTTTTTTAATGCATGATTTTTTATTTATTGATTTTTTATATATGAACTAACAATAAGTATTCAAATCTTAAATCTAAAAAATATAATTAGGCCCGACCACTGTCGGACATAAGCTTAGTAATAGTTATATATAATACATAAGTAGTGATAGTCATAAGGAAAAAAATAAAAGTATTTTCAAGAAGTCCAATCTGGAGTGCTTGTGTCCCTCTTTTTTAGGCGGATGTGTCCAGTAAAGTTCAAAATATTACGTGCAAGCGGATTAGGATGTGACTCGAGTTTTATTAAATACTTGCCAGCGTGTTTTGCAATTTCTTCAGTCACTAGTGGCATATTTAAATCACGATGTATATTTGAATTTTTTATATACCATGGAGCCAATGTTATTAACCGTACAATTTTGTTTTGCCTTCGTTGGATTCTCTCGACATTAGAAGCTGAAGCAGTGCCCCATAACTGTATTCCGTAGCACCATATTGGTTGTAAAATTGACTTTTATATTAAAAGTTTACAATCTAGACTGAGTGTTGAATTTCTACCAATCAGCCAATGTATCTGAGTTAATTTCAGTTTCATTTGTGTTAGCTTTGAGTCAATATGGGGCTTCCGTGTAACCCGTCGATCAAGGTGTATACCAAGGTATTTTACGTGTAAATGTTGAAGAACAACTTGATTGTTGATTCGAATTGGCGAACAAGTATCTCTTCGCAGGGTAAATGTTACCTGGACACACTTTTGCTCGTTTACTTTGATTCTCCATAAATTTAACCATAGTTCCAGTTGTGTAGTGTGTTCTTGTAGATATCGGGAAGCCTCGTGAGGGTTTTCGTGCATACTAAGGCAGGCTGTTTCATCGGCAAACGTAGATGTATGGATATTGCTGCTCAAACGCATATCACAAGTGTAAATCAAATACAAAACTGGCCCCAGTATGCTCCCCTGTGGCACACCGGATGATATAGATTCAGGCACACTCATGAAGTCTCCTTCCACAACCGTACACTTCCGGGTAGTAATATAACTTTCTAATAGTTTCACAAAATTTGTTGGTAAATATGATTTCAATTTTAAAATAAGACCTTCATGCCACACTTTATCAAATGCCTGAGAAACGTCGATAAACAGCGCAGAACAATACTTCTTCTCTTCAAATGTTCTTCTTATAAATTGAACCAATCTATGAGTTTGTTCGATAGTGCTATGCTGACTTCTAAAACCAAATTGATGGTCCGGTATGCACCCACTACTAACTAGAATTGGGGACAATTTTGTCATGAGCAGTTTTTCGAAAAGTTTTGACATTGTTGATAGCAGACTTATTGGCCTGTATTACTCAGCCTTGGTAAGGTCTTTGCCCGGCTTTGGAATCATTTTAACTTTGGCAAGCTTCCAGCTATTTGGATAATACTCCAGTCGTAAAATGGCGTTAAAAATAAATAACAGGATTCTAATTGCAATACGAGGCAACTTTATTAGCATATGGTTACTAATTCCATCAATACCCGGAGCTTTCTTCGGGTTAAGTTCAGCAATTAGTTTTCGTACATCACACGTTCTAAATTTTATGGGTCGAGGGGATAGCGCCACTACATTCGGCAAATCAATAACACCAGTACATGAGTTAGGGGTAAATACTGATTTTAAATGCTCAGCAAATATTTTACCTTTTTCTCCATCTGTGCTGTTGCCATTCCCTTCTAGCGCTTCTTTTTTCACTTACGAGACGTTCAATATCCGTAGAATAAATTCTATTAAATCCAGTCTGCGGGTAGGAGGTAGTCGCATGTTCAGCAGCCTGTTTTATATTTTTGATAAGATTGCCAATGTTAAATTCAATATCTTCGGATGTTCTTAGCGTAATGTTTTCCGTACAATGAGTACTGAGATATTTTCTGAATCCCAGCCAATTAACACGGTTGATCGTCTTCACATACGGGTGAGGTAAGTCACTACTTAGTGGGCTACAAATTGTAGCGATCGTGGGAGAGTGATCGGAGGAAAGATCTTGAGACGCTTCAACATGAACTAATTCCCTAGAAATATTTTTCATGACTCCAAAATCTATAACATCCGGAATTTTTTGTATGTCAGTAGGCCAGTAAGTGGCCTCCCCACTCGAAATGACGTCCAAGCCCAATTTTGAAATTGTGTTGAACAATGCCCGACCTCTAGGTGTAATAAGACGCGAACCCCAGAACGTATGTTTTGCATTGTAGTCGCCAGCTGCTACGAAGCAAGGGCCAAGGGATTTGTAGAAATTCTCGTATTGGTCCTCAGTAATTGCGAATCTAGGAGGGGAGTAAATTGATGGAATGACAAAATTAGTGCAAAAATTTTCGACACAAATATTCGTTGCTTGTAAATGTTCTTCGCAAATGTTGTCAATAATATAATGCTTGAGTCTTGACTTTATTAAAATTGCTGATCCACCGCATGCTCTTCCTCTCGGGTCCTTTGAATCATATAAGGTGTAGGCATAAATTTTAAAAAGGCTTCTCGAAGTCAAATGAGTCTCGGAGACTCAAATAAAGTGACTGATTTGAATGGTATCGTGATTGTTTTTTCTTCACACATATGTACTTCTCATTTAATTTTCCAGATTGTTATGTAGTTTCCGGTATTTCAATATCAATTGCTTGTTATTTGACCATAGATTCGATAGCACGACGTAATCTTTCTTTTATTTTGCATGAATATTAAATATTAGATTCTCGACTAGCAGGTACTAGTGCAGATTAGGTAATTTGACACCCACCTTTTTTAGCCGGCGAGCCAGAGCCGGAACTATGCATGCCTATATCTAATCGAGCCTTCTAACAACCTTATTAATCTTTCCATATATGCTACAATATCTAGGCTCCAATAGATATCTACTTGTAGAAATTACGGAGCTAACTCAACAAACGCTTTATCCAATATAGACTTATTTAAACATTATTTCTTGTTTTTCACCTTATACTTAGCATTTCGATGTTCAGCCAAAGCGTTGGGACAAATTTAGACTTAAAAAAATTTATTTGAGATTGAAATTTTATGTATTTAAACTTTTTTAAATAAAAACAATGAACAATTTTCTTTGCATTTTGTTTGTTAACATTTTTTCAAAAATTTCTTGGTAATGGATATTATTTTCTTCTATCACATTGTTTGACAGGATGCCACCTAGAGATTAACTCTTCGAAATATGGAGTTAACTAAAATCTGATATGGGGTTTTGACATAAGTCAGTTCTGCCATATCTGGTTATATCTGTGATTTGTTATATGTATATAGAAAGAAGTTTGATCGGACAAGTAAGGATTACGATAACTTTCGATGCAGAAGCAAAAGGATTAAACAAGAAGTCTTTATAAATACGTATTCGAAAATGAAATCAAAGATTGATTCAAATTGATTTTAGCGAAAACCCAACCAAAAGGGGCTGCCAAAATTATAGATATGGTACCAATTGCATCTACAAAAATATTAACACGGATGGTGGAAAGCGTTCCAACAACAAAGTATAGTAAATATTTTACGGTGGAAAAAGCACTAGCATTCATTCTTAACCTGGTCATTTTTTATAGAAATAAATACGATATCAGGTACTAAAATTTTCTTCATCTATAATCAAATTGTCAGAAATTGCTCTCCCAGTTGCTTCTGTATCGAAAAACTCGTCTTCACCATTTTGATTATGATCAGTTGTTTGTATAACATCATCGTTCCGTGCCACATTTTGAACACTCGTGTTAAAAGGCTTTTTTTCATACGAAAATAAGTCAACAGAAATATTACTGTGCTTTTTCAAACTGCTGACATTTTGGACCATTTTGTCTAGAAATTTATAATCACGGCTCACAGTAATCTTGTTTGTATTTTTGTCCAAAAAAAGTAATCCAACAAAAACTAAATAATTTGCCTTTTCGTCCAATTTCTTTCTTTTCTCTTTTGGTATGTGTACTAAAGATAAAAAGCCAACGATTTCAAAATTAATAGGTTCTAAACGCCTACCTTCCCAAATTTCAACTGGTATTTGGTTTGTTGAGCTTGTTAACAAACATTTTTGAAGAAATGCTGCAGTAATTACGGCCTCACCCCAATAACATTTTCCGAGATTAGCATCCAATAACATACAACGTACCATTTCAACAAGATATCTGTTTCGCCGTTCTGCTACTCCATTTTGCTCAGGGGTATGCGGAGTTGTAAATTGTTGTTTTATACCCTTGCTTTTACAATATTGTGAAAAATTTGTTCCTATATATTCACCTCCTCGATCTTATCTCAGTATTTTAGGATATCTTCCAAATTTTGTAAAAACCATTTCAGAAAACTCTATAATTTTTTCCATAACTTCGGATTTATGTATAATCAAATATATTTTGATGTACTTACTAAAATCATCAATAAATGTGACAAAGAAATGTTTGCCACTCGGTGTTTGCGTATCCAATGGTCCGCATACATAGTGCATTTAGGAAAAACTTTTCTAGACAGCTTTCCACGAATACAAATTTCACAGACATCTTCACAATTGCACTTGTCTATAAATTCATCATTCATCAAAAGGAACCTTTTTACAATTTCAATATCACGATGCCCAAATACTCGATGCCAAAAGTGAGCAAATTTTTTGACCATCATATTACGTTCCTTAATTACTTCACTAACGGAATGTGTAAATTTTTTTTGTCATCACAGCAATAGTCAAAATCTCATTTTTATTCCAAATTTCACATACTTTATCATAAAATATTATTTTCAAACCTCGTTCTGTTAACTTCTTTACTGACAACAGATTGCTCTCAATACTTGGTACGAAAAAAACATCTTTGATTAATGCCTTTTTAAGAACACCTTTACCATTTATAACATTAACTTCACAGACACCCTTTCCGTAAGCTTTTAATTCATACCCATTTGCTACAGTTATCATCGTAAGTTTTCTTTTCGCTTACAAATGTGTCTTGTGGCACCGGAATCTACATACCAATCATTTTCGTTATTTTCAGCAGCAACAAAAAAACACAACTCTTCTTCATCACTTCTAGTACACTCAGCAACAATGTTTGTTTTATTCTTTTTCAAAAAATTTAGATATTCTGTACAGTTTCTACGAATGTCACCAGATTTTTGGCAAAAATAGCAAACTATGTTGTTAAAAAATTGTGTCTTCTTCTCCACAAAAAGAGCTGCATCGTCTACGTGCTTCTTCTGGGTTCTCCTTTTCGATTCCTCAATGAATTTCTCTTTTACAACTTTTAATGATGGAACACCCTTGCTGCTAGCTTCTAAAGTTGTCACTAAAACATCGTAAGACTCCGGCAAGCTTCTCAATACAACTGCGACTTCCCATTTTTCACTAAAGATTTCACCCATACTTACCAATTTCTTCAATTCAATTTGAATATCACTCAAACGGCGCTCCATGTCACCGCACTCATCTAATTGCATTTTGCATAAATTTTTCATAATAAACACGCATTCACTAAACGAAAAATTTTAAAACAGTTTCTTTAGCAAATTCCATGCTTCTTTTGCAGTTGCAGCTTCATCTATTATGTTAAAAAGATGGTCATCTATCATCAAGAAAATTGAGGCTCTAGCTGATTAATCTTTACGAAGCCATTGTGCATCTGGTTGCGTCAGGATTTCATTTTTTATTACACACCATGTATCATCAGGAATCAAAACACATTCAACTTTTCGCTTCCAAATAATATTATTATTATTTTTAGTTTTTCAAAAGTGGATTTGAGCCATCTTGATTATCTGGGCCTATAACCTGTTAGTTTTTATAGTCGAGTTCTTTATTTAAGAAGTGAAAAATGAGAAGTGAAGTAAAATAATAATATTTTTAACAAACAAAAATAACAATGAGAAACTGATTTATATATTATAAATTATATAAACAAGTATACATTAATTTAAAGTACGAAATCGTTTAATTTCCACAATAAGTAAGTCGATATGATTTGGTAAATAAACTTGAGGATATGCAAGTTGCAGTCCTTCAGGGAGGTTCCTGTTTCTGGTGTCAAAACATTCTGATGGTTGATGTGAGGAAATGGTTTTTGTCACAGAAAATACCGAAGTGAATTCAAATTCGGACAAGCGAGATTTAACTGTAGCGTTTATTTTATATTTTAGTTGAGTGCGGATTTCAGAAACTCCTGATATTGCTTGATTGGATATGATTTGTTTTAAACGAAGACGATTAACAGTTTTTTGAGTGACTAAATTTATCTCTGAGCAAGAGTCCAACAGGGCTCTGACAGGTTGTAAAATGCAAAAGCTGCCCTTAATAAAGGCGATTACTGTCGACAGCAGAGCTCGACGACAATTTTCAGTAATGAGCGATGAGTGTGTAGTTAAATGAATACCAGCTGAATTATTTATAAAATTTGATGTTGATTGTTTTCTTTGATGAGATGATGATGGCGATGAATTTGGCATTGACGACGAGTTTGAGCTAGATCTACCCTGTGGTAAAAAAGGGGGTGAAGAAGGTTTCAGCGACGATGAATGATGCTGATACGATGACTGTGCGGTATGTTGATGTTCATTTGATTGTTGTGAACTTTGGTAGTGTAACGATGTATAATGTGAAATACGAAAAGTGCGGGAACGAGATTTGGATTGATATTTCGATACAATGTGTCCTTTTTTAAGACAATTAATGCATAAGTTTGCAGACTTTAAAAAATCAAATCGACGAGGAATAGGTAATGATAATAGATATGAAGGGTAATTGCTAATACAATGCTGCTGACTTTTACAATATTCGCATAAGATACTCGAAGCGAAAAACGAAGAACCAGAACGCTTTGCTCTAGATAATCCCTTTTGATCATGATTATGAAATGTTTCGGTTCAGCTAAGTTGAAATACACAATTTCTTATCAGTTTCAGCTCGTTTACTTTCAGTACGTCTCCGTGAATGCAAAGTACACGCAAAGAAAAGATATGGTTGTAAAATGGTTGAGAAAACAATATTATGTTCTATTAAACAAATATTTGGTCGTTGAAAACTAGTTATTGTTATTTTAAACTTAATTTCGTTACGATAAAAACAGTAATGTTTGAATTTAATAATAACATTATTATATTCATAGAAAGTGCGATATTGTTAGAGTTTAACAATATAGTTTTGTTAAAAATTAATGACTACAATATAGTTTGTATTATTATGCAAAAATAATATGATGTAAATAACAATATAATGTTATTCAAAACCATACTATATTAAGTTTTTAAAAAAACCTTTTTCATAAACATCTTCTGTCAGTTCAGTTTTTCGTTTAAAATCTATCGGCAGTGCACGCGTGGTGTTAAATAAATAAAAAAAAGTATAAACAAAAGGGTAGATAAATACAAATAATATGTACTTTTGTATGTATGTATATCTTTTTTTACAGATATGTCTGTATTTCGTTTATACACATATACTTATGTAAGTATACATTTCTATAAATACACACATACATTTTCTTTCAACAATTTTAACTTATTTTTATTTCGGATTTACCGCACAGCTGTTTAAACAAAAGATTTGCCAATAAATATATGATTAAGAAACAAAACATTATTATTAGATAAAATAATGCTATGGTCATATTTAACAATATTATTATAATATTAGAACATGGTATGATAAGTCTCAATTATATTTTAGTCACATCTAGCAATAGTGTTGTCTTATTTACAATAATAAGATTAGGAATAACCAAGTTAATTGTTTTTGTAGATAATATTATTTTTAACTCTAAAAATAATATTATTTAAACTTTGCTTATCCATTGACAATAATATAATTTGACTACAACCATATAATTCAATCATAGTATGTTGCTGTTTGATTATGGTTACCTCAACCATATTTTTTCTTTGCGTGTACATGCAAAAATTGGCCAAATTTTAACTTTTGGCGTGTGTTGAGTAGTTTGACAGCTATTGGTTGGTTTTGTTTTTTTATGTTTTGATTTATGCATTAAACCCATTCACCGCTGCAAGCTACCGACTACAAAGTGTCAAAGTGTCATGTTTATATGAGAATGATTCTTTTGAATACAGCAAGGCAACAGGGCGGCAGGTTATTGTCTATGCTGATTTTCTCGTTGTAGTCCAATTAAACTAATTTCTATTTTTGAGAGCTGCAAAGCAATATAGCAAAATATGTAAATCAAATTATTGCAAAATAAAACAGATAATAACAAATTTTAATGTTAATTAGAAAAGTAATAATACATTACACCTCGGTTAATTACCTCATTAAAAATGTCATGATTTTTGGGGTAATTATCCGGGAAAGGTAATAAAGGGAAGACGTTTAATTACCTCATAGATGTAATTATGAGAATACGCTTAAATACCTTTAAAAATGAATTTATCCGAACTTACTGTGGTATGTACTTGATATAAAATACACATACATACATATGTATTTCTTCAAATAAAATATTTTATTATATGAATAACAAAAACAATTAATATAACAAAACATAAATAGATAAGCTTCATATATTCGATTGCAGAATTGCATAAATATGTTCTTAGG
Organism: Tachina lurida; assembly: GCA_944452675.1. NCBI lineage: Eukaryota > Metazoa > Arthropoda > Insecta > Diptera > Tachinidae > Tachina > Tachina lurida. The sequence continues at coordinate 90,400,728 of OX101753.1, read as the reverse complement.
TAGTTTTGGGCAAATAAACGAAGATATTTTAAGGAAAATTTCATTTTGGGGTAAAATTTTTCTGGGTTATTACCCGAAATGGGTAATTAAACGAAAGTTAATTAGGCGTGGACTTTTGTGTGAAAATGAGTGTAAGAAACGGGGATTCAATATTTTGGGTAAATAAACGATAAAGGTACTTAACCGATGAGTAATTAAACGGAGTATACTGTACATATACACAAATTCCTACGGTTATATATTACAAGAACACCCGCACATATCCCAAATCACTGACAGCCTTAAATTCTCACAGACATACATGCAATTGATCGACCTCAACTACACCCCGCCCCTCATAAATCACGATCAGCCTTAAATGCTCAGACCAATGTATTTCACATGTAAACTTTGAGGAACAATTTGATTATTGATTGTAATGGGGGAAAAAGTGTCTTTTCTTAGGGTAAATGTTACCTGAGCAAACTTCTGTTCGTTTACCTTTATTCTCCACATGTTTAGCCATAGTTCGAGCTAAGTAATATGTTCCTGAAGATATCGGGAATCCTCGAGTGCGGTTTCGTGCATAGTAAGGCAGGCTGTATTATCGGCAAATGTAGATGTGTGAAAATTGCTGTTCCATTGCATATCACAGGTATAAACCAAATACAAAACTGGCCCCAGTATACTCCATTGTGGCACACCGGATGAGATAGTTTCAGGCGTACTCATAAAGTCTTCTTCCACAACAGTGAACTTCCGGGCAATAATGTAACTTTCCAGCAGATTTAGAATGTTTATTGGTAGGTAAGTCCTTAATTTTAAAATTAGGCCTTCATGCCACACTTTATCAAATGCCTGAGAAACGTCAATAAACAGCGCATAGCAATACTTTTTTTATTAAAATTTTTTTTTTATAAATTGAACCAATCTATGAGTTTGTTCAATGGTGCTATGCTGACTTCTAAAACCAAATTGATGATCCGGTATGCACTCATTATCAGTTAGAATTGGGGACAATATTATCATGAGTAACTTTTCAAAGAGCTTTGACATTGTTGACAGTAAACTCATTGGCCCATATGACTCAGCCTTGGTAAGATCCTTGCCCGGCTTCGGAATCATATTAAACTTGGCAAGCTTTCAGCTGCTTGGATAACATTCCAGTCGTAAAATGGCATTAAAAATGAATATCAGGATTGTAATAGTAATACGAGGCAACTTCATCAGCATCTGGTTACTAATTCCATCAATACCCGGAGCTTTTTTCGGGTTGAGTTCTGCAATTTTTTTTGTACATCACGCGGCTTAAATTTTATTGGTCGAGGGGGTAGCGCAACTACATTTGGCAAATCAACAGTACCAGAACATGTGTTTGGGTGAAAATACTGATTTTAAATGCTCACCAAATATTTTACCTTTTTCAGTATCGCTTCTTGCCCAACCTCCTGAAGATGTGTGCAGAGGTGGTTTAAACTCAACTGGTGTTTTAAGCTTTCTGGTGTGGCCTTCCAAATAATTTTTAAGAGATGCAGTTTTTTCAAATGCAAGCAACTCTTGGAGTAGTTTAGTTCACTCTTTAAATCCGACTAAAAGTTGGGGTGAACTGTGCTGCCATTCTGTTCTAGCTCGTCTTTTTATACACACGAGACGTTCAATATCCGTAGAATAAATTATATTAACCCTAGCCTGCGGATGGGAGGCAGTGGCATGTTCAGCAGCCTGTTTAATATTTGCATTAAGGTTGACAATGTTAGATTCAATATCATCGGGTGTTCTTAGCATAATATTTTCCGTGCAATGACTACTAAGATATTTTTTGAATTCCAGCCAATTAACACGATTTATCAAATTCGCATATGGGTGGGGTAAGCACTTCTTAATAGGCTACAAATTGTAACGATCGTGGGAGATTGGACGAGAGATCTAGAGTGGCTGCAATTTGAATTAAATCCTTAGAGATATTTTTTATGACGCCAAAATCTATAACATCCGGAATTTTTTGTATATCAGTAGGGCAATAAGTGGGCTCCCCACTCGAAATGCCATCCAAGCCCATTTTTGAAATTGTTTTGAACAACGCTCGACCTCTAGGTGTAACAAGACGCGAACCCCAGAACCTATGTTTTGCATTGTAGTCCCCAGCTGCTACAAAACAAGGTCCAAGAGATTTGTAGAAATTTTCGTATTGATCCTCAGTGATTGAAAATCTGGGAGGGGAGTAAATTGATGATATCACGAAATTCGCACAAAAATTTTCAATGCCAATATTTGTTGCTTATAGATGTTCTTCACAAATGTTGTCAAGAATGTAGTGCTTGAGTCTTGACTTAATGAAAATTGCTGAACCACCGCATACTTTTCCTCTCAGGTCCTTTGAATCATATAACGTGTAGCCATAACTTTTAAAATGGATTCTCGAAGTCAACTGAGTCTCTGAGACCAACATTATATCAATATTTTTTTCCATTGGGAAATGCTCAAGTTCATTTTTATGTTGGTGAATGCCGTTTGCGTTCCAGAAACATATTTTTAACGTGTTCATGGTTTGTTAACTAATGTCTGAAGCAATGTATTCTGCAATATAATATGGAATATAATTTGTGTTAGCAGCATCGGCATACGGTACTCATAATGCGTTTGCTGATTGGGCTGGGGCTAATTTAGGTGTTTGCCTCATAGTATGTTTGACGAAAGAGTACACAGGACAACCTCTGTAGTTAGCTGTGTGGTTACCTCCACAATTACTGCATTTGTTGTCACTTTGATCTTTTGGCTTATTGCAACTAGCTGTGCCGTGTAATTCGCCGCACACAACACAAACAGTAGGTAAATTGCAGTAAGTTTTAGTATGGCCATATTCTTGACAAATATGGCACTGTACGGGTTCTGAACGCTTGCGTGGTTCTTCAACTGTTATTTTTTGATATAATAGATATTTTAAATTATATATTGAATGGGTTTAATTTTTTTTTAATTTTATATCAGTTGGCTCAAGTTCAACGCGAAATAGAGGTTGGGGGATCTTTTCCCTATTTATTATATTCAATACATTTTTTACCTTAAATCCCTGGATGACGAAAGCATCTTTTATTTCTTCGGGAGCAACATAGGAATCTATGCGCTTCAATACAATCTGCAAACCTTTAGCACTCTTGAGCTGATATGTGTAGAAACTTTTTTTACTTTTTTCAAATTCAGTAATAATTTTGCGAAAAGCTTTTCCTTCATAAATTTGGATTTTAGTTTCATCAATATTACCACGTTTTATTGGAAAAATGTGAAATGTAGTCTCACCAATGACCGAAATTAATTTTTTAATAAGAGCGTTTAATTTTTTTTCTCTTAAATAGATTGATGGCGGCTTGGAGGTTTTGTTCGCAGATTCAGCGGGTTTGTCATTGTCATCTTTCAATATTTTAAAACGCTTTTGCCGATTAGTAGAGGATGCGCTGTTATCCCCAGACATCTTTGGGCAGATGCAATTTTAGTAGAATTTGGGTTTCGCCCGCGGTTTGCAATTGTGATGTATCTGTCCATTCCGACTTGGACCTTGGGTTTTGGGCTACTTATCTTCAGTGACAACTTGGTTAAGTGAAGACCTCGAACCCAAAGCGGATGATATCGCTGAGTTAAATTTAGAAGTACTAGGCAACGGTAATTTCTACGATTCACACGTTGGCATTGGACAAAGCGAATTTGATCGCTGACGAAACTATGGTTTTGCCGTTAGAAAAAGTCTTTATCAGATTTTTTATTCTTATTAAGAGCTTCAGTAGGTCTATCATCAGATTTTTCATTGTTGTCATTATGAGCTTCAGAACTCACAGTAAAATGGCATTTCTGCCGTTAGAACTCACTTCAAAATTTTTTTCCTTTGAGGTACTCATGTAGAGTATTCCTCAAGGGTATTTTGTTTGCTTCTTTACGGTTTTTTTTGCTTTTGTTATTTCTATATGAAAAAGTATTAGCAAAGCAAAAAGCAAAGCTTATATCTCAAAGCCCTAGTTCACACGTTGATTTTTCAATGATTTTTTGAAACACGATTTTTGTAGTTTGTAGGCGAACTGTATAGAAAAGCAAAGGGGGTAGAAAAATCACATATTCCGTTCTCGAAGTTTTTTTTTTAAATTTTCTTTACACATATTTTAATTTTTGGTATGTTGCTTTATTTTATTTTTTCATTGAATGTGACAACAGCTTTTTTTTTTAATAGAAAACAGTGTTACCTGTAGGTATTTTTGTCGCTAATATAGGAGTATAGGAAATATCGGACAAATATTTTATTTTGGCCAAAATGTAGGTATTTTGTATTCTCATATTGCATTTTTTGTGCATAAATGTAAAAATAACTATACGCAAAATATATTTTTGCTACGTTTAAAAATTTGTTTTTGCTCGTAATTACATAGACTTTTATCTAAAAAAACGCTATTTGACTTAAAATTTAAATATTTTAGACATTTGATTATTTCAAGCAGCTCTTTTAACAAACTTTTGTAGGCATTTATACTAGAAAACGAATTCGCATTTTAATATTTTAATATTGATATTTCCTGAAAAATAAAATAACTAATATTCTCAAGCCCATGTATCGAGATTGTGCAGAACAATAGCAACAAAATGGAAAATGTCATAATTATCAAAAAACTCTTTGATATATCGCTATAATTCCAAAGTCCAACAGGCTTAACAGTACTCATTAGTCCTTATATTAAATATTAAAATGCAGTTCTCAATGTTATTGGTGCTGCTTGATTTAGCAAGAATGGGGAAGGTATTGCTGAACTTTCTAATATTTAAAAAATTAAGAATCTAAAAACATTAGATAAGCGGCTGTTACTTATTTAAAAGTGTAATAAAAATATATTTCTAGTTTGCTGATGGATAGGTCGGCATAATAATTACGTATTGAGCAGTTTTGTGTACCACCACGAAAAACTTCCGCAGCTTATCATAGCTAAATGCATTTTAAATAATCCAAAAGCTCGTTTTCTGTTCCTAGTGAGGTTATAATATCTCGAAATTTTAGTGTGTATTATAGTACAACTCGAAACCGTGCCAGAGAAGGCAATTGAAAAAGTTACATACTAAGAAAATACTATAGTTGACACAGAGATAGATACTTAAAAAAAATCCAGGTAAATCTTGTATTTAGTTCATACAATTTTATTGTTTTTTTTTCTTAAAACGGAGTTCAGTAGTACACACCGTAATTGAATCCTAATAAAATGGGAAACCGATGTTCTTATTGAAGAATTCAAGTTCCATATATGGAATTGGTATATCATCTCTTCAATGCGGCGCTTGCCTAGCAAACCGTTTTCGCCACGAACTATTAAAATGAGTTTTAAGCATAAAAGCGGTTAGATGATGGTGATGTCTTTACCGACGTATAAAGTTAGACCATTTCCAAAAATTTGTAAAAAAAAATATCCTTGAAATAAAAATTATTTGGCATTTCGAGTGGAATATGACTCTTTTATGGGTGTTTCAATGTTTCCATAACATACTTGGAGGTTGGGAAAGAAGTCAGGAACATTAATTTAATTCCAATCCTTGCTTTACCGACAAAGGCAGCTTTGTTGAACGCCATTGCAAACCTCTTTGCAAGAATCCAGGAGTGTTTCCGGAAAATGGATCCTAAATTGCGACGAACACTTCAAAATTCCATTAACTTACCGAAAATGTATTCCTTAATGCATAATAAATAATATTTGAGAATTTATTCACGTTGATATCCACGTATTATGAAAAAACTAAAGATTATACAAAAAGGATTAATTTGTTGCTTTTGTTATGCACAGCTTCATTTCAAAGTCTGGACTATTTTCTATAACTTTCGAAACACCAGTTTTTTAAGAAAGATTTTATTCAATACGATACATAGGGCATATAAATACAAATTAATTATGCTCAGAGTTTTTGTTGCATATGATGTATATTGTGAAATAATCGTCGCCATTTATGTTTGCGGAGTTTGTATATTATATTATTATAAGATAATTTCTGAAAAACTATATAAAAGTATGCATTAATTTCGAAGGCAGAAGTAGTCACTTTGAATAATTTAATACAAAAGAATTACATATATACATACATATGTCAAGTTTTAAGTTACCTACTGTAGCTCCAAATATTCAGAAGAACTAATTTTGGTTTCAAAAGGTTTACAAAACAAATTTTTTAACATGTAGGGAAAAACCGATTTTTGTTTTAAATCTAATGGCAACACTGATAAAATTTTGGGAAGCAAAAAAATTAAAACTAGAAACATGGAAAAAATCATCGTATGAATGTAAAATGTTTTTGGAAGCAACTTTTAAAGAGAAACAAAAATAAAACAAGATTTTTTAATCCTCGTATGAATTGGGCCAAAGTTAATATGTACTACGAATATTTTTTTGTATGATTTTGTTTTGTTTAGTATGTATGTAAGAAAAATTCCGCTATTACGTCTGTTCACTATGAAGGTACAACGAGAACGGAAGCTCATATTTTAAAGTGAATTATGATGCGTTTTATTGCCTTATTGCCTCAAAAACATGAAAATTTTTTGCTATGTAGTTTTCAGTAAAATTTTTTGCAGCAATTCGAACTAAGTTTTTTAAAAATATCTAGAGTATTCCGTTATTTTCTACAAAACTAATGACTGAAATATTCTTTTAATTATTTGATTTATATAATAGTGTCACAGAGTATAAAATCCAACCGTAATGTTTTTGTTACAAAAGTTTTTATTTTTAAACGTTTGTATTTTCTAATAGATTTGCAATTTAACAGTGATAAAAAAGGGAGAAAAAGATCGAGTTAATAAATGCAATCTTTTTTGATGTATGCATACTTTTTTATATATACATGTATTACATCTTATTTTTATACATGGATTCACTTATGAAGAGGTTCACAATTAATACATTTCATATATTAGTTCATATATCAATTCATATATAATACTTTTGCCATGAATAATCCCCAACATTTCCATAAATGAATTCATACATACCTGTATATTTATACATACATATATTTTTATATATTCATATATTAAAAATATATGGACCATACATATTTTTTTAGCTGGGTACATATGAATTGATATATGGACTAATATATGAAATGTTTTATAATATACTAGCGGCACGCTCCGGCTTCGCACGGGTATAAAATGTATAGCCTCTGTCATTCATTGAAAAAATGATTAAAATCGTAGTTTTGATTTATTCATTACTGCCCGTGGCATGCTCGCGTTAAATTTAGAGTAAAACAATTTTTCTTTCCCTAAACCATGAAGATTTCCTACTATCTTTGGAATATCTAAATTCATGCACTACATTTTTAATTATTTACTTTTTAAATTTTTACCTATTTATTTTATTTTAACAACAATTAATATATTACAGAATGTCTTTATATGCAACGTTCACAGCTTTCTTGTCATTAGAAAACACAAACATGTTTTCTCTAGTGGTTACTCTTGAAAGAGCAACATACAGTTGCCCATGTGAAAAGCAGTCAACGCTCAAATCTAAGGTTGAAGGTTTGACCCTGCGATTTATTAATGGTCATTGCAAAATATGTCTTTACCGGAAACTGCAAACGTTTAAATTGGAAGGGTAAATTCGATGGTATTAGAGCGATTCGGGTAATCAATACATCTTCTCCGGTACCACATTCTGTGAGTATTGTGCACTCTATTATGAAAGTTTTGAGTGATTTTACCAACAAACGCGTGCCATTGCAAAGTTTAGGTGGATTCAGGTTTCTTAATAAAATAATAGGACACCCTACTTTCAACACCATTTTGTGAGGAGGGAGTCCAGACGCGTTCAAAGTGTTTATAAAGTCTGTAGGAAAATGAACAGCTTCTTCTAAATCGAGAACAGTATCGACCGAGTAGTATATTTTCGCCGGCGCATCAATCTTTGAAAGAATCAATTTATTTACCTTATCTACTTGTTCGTTAGTTGGTGAAAGAATAGCTCTTTCTTTAAACCAAGATATTGGGTAGTATGAATAAAAAAAGTATTTGCTTTTTACTTAAAAATTTGTTTAAAAAAACAAAAAACACACACATATTTAAGGTTTTAAAACAAATTTTTAAGTAAAAAGCAAATACTTTTTTTATTCACATTACCCATTGTCTTATAACTTAAGTAACCAAACTGCAAGCAAACCCTTTCAAGCAAAAAAAATTAAAACACTTTTTATATGACATAGTAATTTTTTTTTGGTGGGGGGGGGTCAAAATTTCCCACCGATTTACGAACTATGGGACTAAGCTGCAAGCAAACCTTTTTAAAAATTTTTAAATCGCTTTGTATATGACGTAGTATTTTTTTGGGGAGGGAAACAGCAAAGTCTCCCACCGATTAAAAAAAGAAACATTATGGAACTAAACTGCAGGCAAACCCTTTTAAACAAAAAATCAATTGAGTTCAGTAATTTCAATTCTTATGAATGAAATATTTTTATTAATTAATGTGAGTATCTAAAGAAGAGAAGAAAAATTAAACTAGACACTATTAGCTGGGGGAAATACCGATATTTTTCTGTGCAGCCACGCACTTCATCAGCACCCATGTCTATCTACTGGGTTAGAGATTATTCTTAACATCAGCTATTAAACTTAAATTTCTATGAAATGGAATATGAGAATTAATTGTGTATACAATCATTGATTTGCCTTTGGCAAACACATTTGTAAGTATCACTATTCATTTTCTGTTTTTCCATTTTCTATTTAGGTTAGCACGAAGTTATACCACTCTACCTATGTATGTTTAACTATTCTTACTTATCTTTTACGATCATCACATTAATTATTTTTACTTATTCGATGCACCATCGGTACATACATATAAGTATTATTGTAGTGGCTTTATGTTACTTTGTTTTTGCTTTCTACAGTTGACTTAGCTTTCCAGCATTCTGAAGCAGTTCTGGCCAAGTGAACAGTGATCGCCAAGTGAACATATTTTTGTCACGTGCCCATGATGAATTAAATGAGACATTATTAGATTTAATTGAACTATAGTGAATTTTAATCAGAAATAATTTCTTAATCAGGCTTGAGTTCAGTAATTTCAATTCTTATGAATTGAAATTACTGAACTTCTTTAGATACTCACATTAATTAATAAAAATATTTCATTCATAAGAATTGAAATTACTGAACTCAAGCCTGATTAAGAAATTATTTCTGATTAAAATTCACTATAGTTCAATTAAATCTAATAATGTCTCAAAAAATCAATTTTGAAAATCGGTTCATAAATGACGGATGTATGCATAAGGGGAGCAAATTTCCCCCTCCGATTTTCGTAAAAAGTTGTGGGTTCTAACTTAACGCAAAAAATTTTCAAACCAAAAAGGAATTTTGAAAATCGGTTCACAAATAGCAGAGTTATGCAAGAGGGGAGCACATTTCCTCTTCCGATTTTCGAAAAAAAAATTATAGGACCCAACTGCAAGCAAACCCTTTCAAACAAAAAAAAAAGAATTTCGAAAATCGGTTAAAAAATTACAGAGTTATGCGTGTACAAACATAAAAAAAGTAAATAGAAAAATACACACGAATTGATAACCTCCTTTTTTGCAGTCGGTTAAAAATGTCATTGTGGGATATCCATAAGAGATAGACATATACCATAGCAGAGTTTTCTGTAGTCAGTAGTAGGGAACTGGGGATGCTGCCCCAATTAAAATTTTCAAATTTTAAAATTTTAATTACCCAAATTTTAAAATTCTTGGAAATTTGTGAAATTTGATACCCTACGAGGGTGGGTCAATAAGTCCGTCCAACTTTTTGTTTACATAAGGAATTTTTTGTTTACATAAGGGGTTTTGTTTGTTTAATACATACGAGGGTGGTTTAATAAGTCCAGTTTTTTATGACCGTGGGAATTTGTATGTGTGTATGTTTGTGGGGTGGATTAAGGGGTTTCATAAGATTAAGATTTCATAAGTATATATGCCGAAGGGAAAATCATGAAATGATTTTTCCTAATACTAATGGGTGTGAAATAGTGAAAATTAATTTTTCCTAATGCCTACGGCAATGCATGAATATTTTTCCTAATGCCTACGGCAATGCATGAATATTTTTCCTAGTGCCGACGGCAATGCATGAATATTATTTTTTTCAAATGCCGACGGCAAAACATGATTATTATTTTTTTCAAATGCCGACGGGAAAATGATTTTTCATAATTCAGACGGGAAAACATAAAAGTTATTTCTAATGCTAATACAGGAGTTTAAGGCTTATAGTGATTTGGGGTGGGTGGGGTTGTTGTCGTAATACATAACCGAGGGACTTTATGGATTTGTCCGTCCGTCTGTCTGTTGTGCGAGGCTGTGATTGGCCGGGGGAGCGTGGTGTAGTTGAGGTAGATGGATTGAGTGTATGTGTGTATACCTGTCTGTTGGAATTTGTGTGATGGTGTGATTGACAGAGGGCGGGGTGTAGTTGAGGTAGATCGACTGCGTGTATGCAGGTGTTGCAAGTCTGTAGGAATTTAAGGCTTATAGTGATTTGGGGTAGGTGAGGGTGTTGTTGTACGAGTAACATGTATCCATGGGAATTTGTGGATGTGTCTGTCCGGAGGAATTTAAGCGAGGCTGTTATTGGGAGGGTTGTGGTGTAGTTGAGGTTGATCGACTGCGTGTATGTATGTATGTCTATATGTTTGTAGGAGCTTAAGGCTGATCGTGATTTAAGAGAGGTGAGGATGTTGTTGTAATATGTAGGAATCTGTATGTATGTATGTATGTCTGTGAAAATTTAAGGCTGATCATGATTTAGGATAGGTGAGGTTGGTGTAGTAATATGTCTGTGTGTATGTACATATGTTTGTAGGAGTTTAATGCTATTAGTGATTTGAGGATAGGTGAGGGTGTTGTCGTACGAGTGATATGTATGAGTAGAAATCTGTATGCATGTTCGTAGGAGTTTAAGGCTGATCGTGATTTGTGTTGTTGTCAGTGTTGTTTGTAGGAATGACCGTGAGAATTTTTGTATGTATATCTGTAGGAATTTAAGGTTGGCCGTGTTTTGTGAGGGGTGGTGTCTTGTTGAAATAATCTGAATTTTTCTTAGATGAAATCTGGTATATATGTGTGTGTGTGCGTGTGTGTACGTATGATTTTCTCACGCTAGTAGTTTTATGTACATAGAAATAAATTGTATTCAATATCGAGATTTGGTTCTATAAAATATTCTCATATATCTGATACATATACATTTACATAAGTATATTTTCATACTCAAGGTTGCTGGGTATTTTGTCATGCTTAAAATTGTCCAGCTTTAAAGTCTGCCTGCGAGAAATTTGTTTATATTACAGATTTTGTTTATTTAACTACGTCCGGCTTCTTTCGCTGAACTTCTTTTCATACGATCATGGGAATTTATAGTTTCTCTATCCATAATAAGGTCGTTTAGCTTGGGCATGTGCTCTGAGTGAATGGTTTGCGTTGTTCATATATTTTTATGACGTAGATATGTAAGTGTGATTGTCAAGATCTAATAAATATTTGAGTATTGATAAGAAATTTGATATTATGTGTACATACATATCTACAAATTGATTTTATGTATGTATGTACATATGTATGTACATACAAATAAGTGTTTGCCTCCGTGTTTGAATACATTTTTTTTGTTTTTGTTGTTGTTCTAAATATTCGCCTGGTCTTTTATATATAGATGTCAAATATCTTCATAGTTTTTTTTTTCTTTTTTTTATTTGAAATTAAAAAAACGTTGTTTTAACTTTTATCTGTATTTACTTAATAGTTTGTGAGGATTTGCTGTTTTAAGTAAAACTAAATTCCTTAAGATACATACTTTAGAATAATAGTAACTATAATAGAAATATTTCCTATATTTAATTTACATTTGTTTAAAGTTGATGCAGGTTATCTTCATTCTTAAAAATATTTTGATATAAAATTTTTTCCAGCCGTAGGCTTTTTTCATCACCTTTTACATTTATTTTAGAACATCTTGCATTGCCTTTTATACATTTATAAACATTTTTAAATGAAACTGATCCAGCAGTACAGCTTATGTAACGATAGTTTTTTGTTAGCCAGCTTGCTTCTTTTTTTATTTTTTTTATTGATTATTGAGTTTTATAATGAAATTATTATATTCGTAATTGTTGAAAACAATCGCTACTTCTTTTGCGATGAAATCATTTTAATTACTTTTGAAACCTTGTACGTCTATAAAAATTATGTTGTTTCCATATTACTCAATTTATAAGACTTTTCGAACTTGTCCTTTGATGGGTATATATGTATTCTATTATACGATCATGAATAAGAATACAGTAAGCTGATTTCTTTGCTTACTATTTCAAATTAAAATTTTATTCAATTGCCCCGCTATTGAATAAAAGGAGCTTTTATCTTAAACTCTGGTACAGGTAGAAACGCATGAGATTCTTTCATATACTACCTTTGCTGGAATCTTAGATACATATAATAACTATATAGAATTGCATTACGTTTATTTATAAATTTTATTTTAAGATCAGCATCATATGGATATGAGACTGAACCTAAATGTACTTGTAAATTAGTTAATTCATAATGAACAATCTTATTTTCTTCTTGAATAGCGATCAACAGAAAACGAAGTCGTTTTCTTACAATTTAGGTCTGACCTCTCAACTGGTCCTCTAGTATACAATATGACTTTGTATGTCAGTATTTCTGTCTACTCTTTGTCAGCGTTAGGGATAATTAAATTTTAAACTTTTTATTCTTCAGATTGTGTTACTTCATACTGATAATATGTTTACATTAATAAGGTACGAGTGTATGTTTATTTTATGAAAGGTGAGCGCCTATGGCTTTTATTTGATGTTCTGGATGAAGTGTTTTTTTTTTCTCATTTTATTAAAGTTTAGCATATTGCGTATATATTTCTAATATATTTAAGTGAGCTTTTTGTATCTGTCAGACAGAGTGATCGTATCAGTTGGTCAGTCAGTCTCTCTCTTTTTATTTTATTAATTTTTTCTTCTAATGTGTCACTACTATTTTTTCAGATTTTACTACTGGAAATAGAAAATATTTATATAATTTTAAAAGTATTAATATATACATACATATAGGTAAATATATGTATGTATGTACGTAGAAATTAGTTCATATACAAAGAAATACATCTTTAATAATCAACTATTCTAGAAAGTCGATCTAAAATAACACATTTACCTCCATCATCAATTCACCATCAGTGTTTTCATAAAGTGTTAGAAATATTGGAATATCTATGTTTGAGAGCATTTTTACTTCAAGTGTTTCTATATAAGATTTGGTGTTTGACCCCTTGACGTTATTGTGGTTAACGTAGGCTGCGTTGTATCGCATTCAGATGGAATCATTTCTCACTTAGAAAAAGTCCTCATCATCATCATTCATACATGTATACAATTCATTCATGAGTTGAGTTGATTCAGATACAATTGCTGTCTACAAATTAATGATTAGAAAATAGCTTTCTGATAACCTTCTAACAAGTTTAATATTTTGCTAGCATGCATGCTTTAGCATGCTTCTATCGATAGTGACGCGACAGTCCAACATTTAGTGGTGTTTCAATTAAAAATCTATACTATTAGAATTACGAATTCACTCTTTGGAATTTTTAACAAAGTAGATACATATGTATGTATTTGATTTCCCACAAAGTCTTAAAATTTCTTTGCTTATAAAAGTATGACGTGAGGATTTTTTTTTTTTAATTATACATGCTTCGGCATGCTTCCAATATTTTTTGGTAAATTTATTTCATATTCATACAGATATAAAGTAAGATCTGTTTACATTCCATTTTACAATTTATGCATGCTTCAGCATGATTCTAGTTGAATTCTGTATTTATTTAGTAAGTATGTTTGATACCCATTCATACACATGTACATTGTTAAAGATTGGATATCAAAGTCCAATTTTCTTAGTTTATCTAGAAATGAACAGAGTGAATATCTATTATAATAACCCCATATTCACAATTTAAAATTTTGTGTGCTAGAGCTTTCGAGATGGAAAATATACACCTTTTACTATTAAAAGTGATAATATGGTGTGTTGTGGAATATTTCGAACTCTTAAGTTTTCACAATATTTCATACAGACAACCAAGTTTAGAGAATTCCAGTACATTAGGCTAATTATCTTCCCTGAGACCTAACATTCATAATCAATCCTTCAAAAAAACCAATGCAAACTAGATTTTCCCTTTTTAATTTTATTTATATTTTCATTAAATTTCATCATTTTGTACATCTCCAAATTAGTGTATACTGTATTTTGCACCTTTTTCTCATTCGTTAAGTTAACTTTAATCGCAAATATTTTAATGATGAGATGAACTTTTCTATTGTAGGCATTAAGTAAATCTTTATGTATATCAATCCACTTATATGAACCATTATAGCTAAATTCTTAACACATAATTCCTTTAAATGATCTATTAATTTATTCTACTATTAATGCTTTCATATTATGAAATTTTTAATCCTCTGTTTATGCATGAATTTTGTAGTGTTTATTAAAAATTCTTTACCAACATCTATTTGTATTTTTTGTTTTGATACTCATATCATTTCAAAAATATTTTCCATTGCCTCGGTTTTTTCGAGTGCAGCTTTTATTTTCAACGATACTCACCATATAAACTTTTAGAATGTGTCAGTTACAGTCTACAAAAATCAATAATTTCTATTTTCTCAAGAAAAGCTACCCACTTCACCTAAATCAGCTCCATAAAAGATCATCTATTCCATTCATTACATCACTACAATGCACAAACAATTTTCGAAATTTATTATGGAGTTCGTTTACTAAAATTTTTTTTTAAGGACATTGAGTTGTTTTACAGTTTTCTAGAGAGTGTTCTGATCTATTTGATACACTTTCAGCTATTTATACTAAAATGTAGTTAATAAATTTTATCGCTCAGCTCTTCAATTTGTTTGTCAAAAGAGGATTTAATTTTTAGAATATCTTTTTCAATTTTATACCTATCTTCTATCGTTAATTTTATTTTACACTCCAATTATTAATTAATCCTTTAGTTTAGTTTAGTGAATGATGATGATTCTTTATGTATGCATTGGTAGAAATTATATATTTTATTTAGTTTTCAAAATCAAATTTGTCATAGTATTTTCACGTTTTATCAATCACTAAAGAAAATAAACCCACTTTTAAACCCCATATTTGACCATCAACTTGTATTTCATCTTTATTCAGTTTTAGATTTCTATCACCTAATTTCCATTCATTATTGAAATCTTTAGGTGAGCCATAGTTTGTATCTAATTCATTTCTTCCTTTCAAGACTAATAAGTCAATATAAGTATCTTCGGTGTTGGAAGGCTGTGGGTAAAAATCATCTTCTTCATCATCATAATCATTCACAGTATTAGCATCATTAAATAAGATGGCATTATCAATTATTGTTCCTTTTGAAAGTTTCTTTAACTTCTTTCTATTTTGACTGATGGTTTCTGAGGCTTTAATACTTGTACTATTTTCAGATTCTATATTGTTTTTACTTTGTTCTTTCTTGTGTATTCTTTCAATATTTTTTGAATTATTCATGAATTCTTTGAGAGGTTCTGTTTTAGGATCAAATATATCTCTTAGTTGTTCACGTGTATCTATTTCACCAGTTTTTATACTACGAAGCTTTTTCTTCAAGACACTTCTTATCAACACCAACTGTTTGAAAATTTTCTCATCCATGTTTAATAATAGCAAATAAGAGGTATCAGCCTTTAGATCAGGTATCACCTATTAGTTCAGGTATCAGCTATCAGATCAGCTTATCAGGAGCTGCTCTGGTTTTCAGATCAGCTTATCAGGAGCTGGTCTGATTTTCAGATCAGCTTATCAGGACCTGATCTGGTTTTCAGATCAGCTTATCAGGAGCTGGTCTGGTTTTCAGATCAGCTTATCAGGACCTGATCTGGTTTTCAGATCAGCTTATCAGGAGCTGGTCTGATTTTCAGATCAGCTTATCAGGAGCTGGTCTGGTTTTCAGATCAGCTTATCAGGAGCTGGTCTGGTTTTCAGATCAGCTTATCAGGACCTGATCTGGTTTTCAGATCAGCTTATCAGGAGCTGGTCTGGTTTTCAGATCAGCTTATCAGGACCTGATCTGGTTTTCAGATCAGCTTATCAGGAGCTGGTCTGATTTTCAGATCAGCTTATCAGGAGCTGGTCTGATTTTCAGATCAGCTTATAAGGAGCTGGTCTGGTTTTCAGATCAGCTTATCAGGAGTGGGTCTGATTTTAAGATCAGCTTATCAGGACCAGGTCTGGTTTGCAGATCAGCATATCAGGCGTTGATCTAGTTTTCAGATCAGGTTGTCAGGCAGCTGATCTGTAAAACAGATCAGGTTATCAGGAGCTGTTCAGATTTTCAGATCAGATTATCTGTTTCAAATTGGGTCATCAGTTTACAAGTAGCTGGACATTTATAACATTTAGATGAATGAAGTTTAAGGCCATTTAAAATGCGAAAAACTATACTATTATGTAGTCAAATTGTTTTCTATGACGATCATCACTTAATTCAGTATCTTTCCTTATAATCAAAATTCCATATTTTTAATTCCAACACGATTTATATTTTTCTCATATTACTTAAACATTCTAACTACATTATGATTATTTCCTATCAAATATTTGGTGATTCTAGT